>CM051243.1:2202739-2620239 GCA_027917425.1 Gastrophryne carolinensis
TTAAATATATATATATTAAATATATAAATAATCTGTATCATACAGAGATGAATATATTAAATATATATATTAAATCTAAATATATATATATATATATATATATATATATATATATATATATATAATCTGTATCATAAAGAGATGAATATATTAAATATATATAAATAATCTGTATCATAAAGAGATGAATATATTAAATATATATATTAAATATATAAATAATCTGTATCATACAGAGATGAATATATTAAATATATATATATATATATATATATATATATATATATATATATTCTGTATCATAAAGAGATGAATATATTAAATATATATATAATCTGTATCATAAAGAGATGAATATATTAAATATATATAAATAATCTGTATCATAAAGAGATGAATATATTAAATATATATATAATCTGTATCATAAAGAGATGAATATATTAAATATATATATAATCTGTATCATAAAGAGATGAATATATTAAATGTATTTATATAAATTCCCATTCATTCTATTCCGTCTTTCTGTGCCCTACCTTCATTTTTTCCTTTGCAAAATAGCTTTTTCTTTCTATTTTTTTTTTGCCTACTTTCTCATTCTTTCTATTCTGTCTTTCTGTGTCCTGCCTTCTTTTCTTGCTTTGATTTTTTTGTCATTCCTTCTTTCTCTTTCTTTCTCGCTCTTTCTTTCCTTCTTTTTTCTCATCCCCTCTAATCTTACTTTCTGACTTTCTTTTTGTTAACCCACTTCTACATGGGCACAAGCTATGGGGGCTGGTAGACCAGGGCACCTCCGGGACCTGAATGCTTCCAGCCCGCAGAGCCCTCATGGCCCACGGGCTTTTCTTTTGGGGAATAGGTTCAGAATTTCAAATGTATCATTTAGAATAGCAGAGCAAAGACTTTCCACAACAATCACGACAACCACTGTCTCCACACACTCCATTGGATTGATTTTTTATTATTACTCCTAGGTCCGGACTTACCACAGGGGCAATGCAGACACAAGCCCCCGGGCCCCTGGAGCATAAGGGGCCTGTGTCCTACCTTCTTTTCTTGCTTTCATTTTATGTCATTCCTTTTATTTTCCTTTCTCGCTTTCTTTTCTCTCATTCCCTCTAGTCTTACTTTCTGACTTTCTTTTTGTTAACCCACTTCTACACGATTACAAAAAGCAGTAATTCCTTAATTTAGGGCTCATAAGTAAAGTCAGTAGGAAGGAAAGGATCGCTGTAGAGCCGACACTTACCTGGCTCGGCGTTGCCCGGAGGGTTAACGTGTAAATGAGCTGGAAATTCTGTGTAGCTCAGATGCCGGGTGGATGTGTTTTTCAGATGAGTAACAATTGAAGGTGGAGGCTGCCTCTAAAAAAGCCTCTAAGAAAAGCCTCTGAGAAAAGCCATTATGTCAAGTCTTTTACGCAGGTAAAAGGGAAAAGAATCAGATAAATACCTACGAGAATTTTTTTTCCCTTCTGTTTTCTCTGTCAGGTGAAATTTTAATAAGGAAGATGTTTGTAGGTCATAACGATATGAGCCGCAGGAGATAAAGCTGGGAAGGGCGCGTCTGGCTGAGAACGAAGGAGAAAACTGTCTGAAGGTTCTGCTACAATAGTGGGGGAAAAATGGGCAGAAACAGAAAACCTCATCACCCCATAACAGGCTGTGTGACAGAACCCCCATCACCCCATAACAGACTGTGTGACAGAACCCCCATCACCCCATAACAGGCTGTGTGACAGAACCCCCATCACCCCATAACAGGCTGTGTGACAGAACCCCCATCACCCCATAACAGGCTGTGTGACAGAACCCCCATCACCCCATAACAGGCTGGGTGACAGAACCCCCATCACCCCATAACAGGCTGGGTGACAGAACCCCCATCACCCCATAACAGACTGTGTGACAGAACCCCCATCACCCCATTACAGGCTGTGTGACAGAGCCCCCATCACCCCATTACAGGCTGTGTGACAGAGCCCCCATCACCCCATAACAGGCTGTGTGACAGAACCCCCATCACCCCATAACAGGCTGTGTGACAGAACCCCCATCACCCCATAACAGGCTGTGTGACAATAAACACATCACCCCATAACATGATGTGTGACAGAACCCCCATCACCCCATAACAGGCTGTGTGACAGAACCCCCCTCACCCCATAACAGGCTGTGTGGAAGAACCCCCATCACCCCATAACAGGCTGTGTGACAGAACCCCCATCACCCCATAACAGGCTGTGTGACAGAACCCCCATCACCCCATAACAGAATGTGTGACAGAACCCCCATCACCCCATAACAGGCTGTGTGACAGAACCCCCATCACCCCATAACAGGCTGTGTGACAGAACCCCCATCACCCCATAACATGCTGTGTGACAGAACCCCCATCACCCCATAACAGGCTGTGTGACAGAACCCCCATCACCCCATAACAGGCTGTGTGACAGAAAACACATCACCCCCTAACATGATGTGTGACAGAACCCCCATCACTCCATAACAGGCTGTGTGACAGAACCCCCATCACCCCATAACAGGCTGTGTGACAGAACCCCCATCACCCCATAACAGGCTGTGTGACAGAACTCCCATCACCCCATAACAGGCTGTGTGACAGAACCCCCATCACCCCATAACAGGCTGTGTGACAGAACCCCCATCACCCCATAACAGACTGTGTGACAGAACCCCCATCACCCCATAACAGGCTGTGTGACAGAATCCACATCACCTCATAACAGGCTGTGTGGCAGAACCCCCATCACCCCATAACAGGCTGTGTGGCAGAACCCCCCATCACCCCATAACAGGCTGTGTGACAGAAAACACATCACCCCATAACATGATGTGTGACAGAACCCCCATCACCCTATAACAGGCTGTGTGACAGAACTCCCATCACCCCATAACAAGCTGTGTGACAGAACCCCCATCACCCCATAACAGGCTGTGTGACAGAACCCCCATCACCCCATAACAGGCTGTGTGACAGAACCCCCATCACCCCATAACAGGCTGTGTGACAGAACCCCCATCACCCCATAACATGCTGTGTGACAGAACCCCCATCACCCCATAACAGGCTGTGTGACAGAACCCCCATCACCCCATAACAGGCTGTGTGACAGAACCCCCATCACCCCATAACAGGCTGTGTGACAGAAAACACATCACCCCATAACATGATGTGTGACAGAACCCCCATCACCCCATAACAGGCTGTGTGACAGAACCCCCATCACCCCATAACAGGCTGTGTGACAGAACCCCCATCACCCCATAACAGGCTCTGTGACAGAACCCCCATCACCCCATAACAGGCTGTGTGACAGAACCCCCATCACCCCATAACAGGCTGTGTGACAGAACCCCCATCACCCCATAACAGGCTGTGTGACAGAACTCCCATCACCCCATAACAGGCTGTGTGACAGAACCCCCATCACCCCATAACAGGCTGTGTGACAGAACCTCCATCACCCCATAACAGGCTGTGTGACAGAACCCTCATCACCCCATAACAGGCTGTGTGACAGAACCCCCATCACCCCATAACAGGCCGTGTGACAGAAAACACATCACCCCATAACATGATGTGTGACAGAACCCCCATCACCCCATAACAGGCTGTGTGACAGAACCCCCATCACCCCATAACAGGCTGTGTGACAGAACCCCCACCACCCCATAACAGGCTGTGTGACAGAACCCCCATCACCCCATAACAGGCTGTGTGACAGAACCCCCATCACCCCATAACAGGCTGTGTGGCAGAACCCCCATCACCCCATAACAGGCTGTGTGACAGAAAACACATCACCCCATAACATGATGTGTGACAGAACCCCCATCACCCCATAACAGGCTGTGTGACAGAACCCCCATCACCCCATAACAGGCTGTGTGACAGAACCCCCCTCACCCCATAACAGGCTGTGTGGAAGAACCCCCATCACCCCATAACAGGCTGTGTGACAGAACCCCCATCACCCCATAACAGGCTGTGTGACAGAACCCCCATCACCCCATAACAGGCTGTGTGACAGAAAACACATCATCCCATAACATGATGTGTGACAGAACCCCCATCACCCCATAACAGACTGTGTGACAGAACCCCCATCACCCCATAACAGGCTGTGTGGCAGAACCCCCATCACCCCATAACAGGCTGTGTGACAGAAAACACATCACCCCATAACATGATGTGTGACAGAGCCCCCATCACCCCATAACAGGCTGTGTGACAGAACCCCCATCACCCCATAACATGCTGTGTGACAGAACCCCCATCACCCCATAACAGACTGTGTGACAGAACCCCCATCACCCCATAACAGGCTTCTATTATTTCTGTTTTTTTTTTTATATTTCTTTATTTCTTTCCAACTTGTTTCTGTTCTTTTATCTGTTGTGTGTGTCCTGTTCTTTCTTCTTTCCTTCTATTTCTGTTTTTTATTTGGTCTTGCCTCTTTCTACTCTTTCTATAATTTTTTAGATGTATTTATAATTTATTATATATAATATAAGATAATACTATATAAATATAAAATAATAATAATATTAATAATAATAATATATAATAATATTTATAATAAAAATAATTTATAATAATAATAATTAATAATAATATATTAAAATAATGATAATATATATAATAATAATAATAATAAAAATAAAAATAATAATGATATAATAATAATATTAATAATATATACTAATAATAATAAATATTAATATATATATATATATATATATATATATATATATATATATATATATATATATATATATATATATATATATATATATATATATATATATATATATATATATATATATATATATATATATATAGTGGTAAAGTGTGTGGAGAAGTCCTGGATGGAGTATATTTTTCACCTATAGTGCTGTATAGAGCGCGATCCATGCCAGGATTTCAGATCCCTGGTCACATTCCCCACTTTCTTCTGATCCCAGGCCTTGCACACCTGGTCAGAGTGATTTCAGGAAAGAGCCTGAATAAAAGGCTCCCACTGAGCCAGTCAGTGGAGGGAGCTCAGGCTGAACTGCATGTTGTATGAATAACAATACTGGACTATTAAGCCGGACGATTTGGCTTCTGCGCCCCACTCTTGGACCGTTGGGGGTGAGAAGCGGCGGGCTGCTTTGCCCTGCAATCTGGATTGGACTTTCCATTGACCCACAGCTTGCTGGAATCTCCAGCCTGGATTCACCTTTGGTGATGTAACCATTTGTTTTGATTTTCTGCATTGACGCTGCAACCTATGAATGGAGAAGTATTATTTCATTTGAATACTTTCATTTTTCTGAAATAAACCTGCTTTGCCCAGAGAGAACTGTTGTCTGTGTCACTACCATTCTCCCCCCAATATATATATAGCCCCAAGGGTCATCTGACAGATACCTCAGCCCCACTGTAGTCACAAGCCAAGGAACCCATCCCCCAATGTTATAGGTTGGAGGAGCCTCAGCCCCACTGTACTCACAAGCCAAGGAACCCACCCCCCAATGTTATAGGTTGGAGGAGCCTCAGCCCCACTGTACCCACAAGCCAAGGAACCCATCCCCCAATGTTATAGGTTGGAGGAGCCTCGGCAAGGATGTCTCGGACAGGCCAGGAGCTGGTAAAATCCAGGGCTGATTTTTGGCCCCAGTCCGCCAATGTCCATGTTACGTTATACACGCGTTGAGCTTGCCTTATCATAGACTTCTATTCAGTCTCCCTCCCTCTCATCCTATCTTTCTTTCCTTCTCTTTTCCACATTCCCTCCATTGCCCATCTTTTCATATGACATTTCCATGCTCTCGATCTCTTGTCTCCTGCTTTTCTGCATTTCCTCTGTTGCTCGCTTTTAATTTTTTCATTTGCATAACCAGCAATTCTTTTGGGTCTATAAACAGGACACAGCTCCAAGAATGAAAGGAATAAACTCTATTTTATTAGTCAGAAGACATAAAAAACAGAACACTACAGATTTTAAAAACAAGAAATTTATCACAATAATCCCTCCTAGGAGCATGGTGTAAATACCACCAACCAATCATAAATCCGTATGTGAGGGATAATAAAAATCACATAAATGTACAAGACGTGTCCCCCAGAAAAAGAATGTTCTATATAAATACCAATAGACCTCTGAGGAAGGGCCGTAATGGCCCGGAACGGCCTTCATGTAGTAGTTATGTGATACATCTGGAGGACTTTGGATACATCCAGGTCTGATTGATATATGTTGTTACTTGTTGTGCGTGTGTTTTCGTGTCATAATAAGGTCATAATGAAATACAGATTGTAACACCCGAGTTGT
The DNA here is from genome assembly GCA_027917425.1 of Gastrophryne carolinensis. NCBI lineage: Eukaryota > Metazoa > Chordata > Amphibia > Anura > Microhylidae > Gastrophryne > Gastrophryne carolinensis. Next base: position 2,209,083 of record CM051243.1, read on the forward strand.
CTTGTAACATTGTGTGTTATACTTTAGAGAGAGGAGTTTGCAATATGCTACTGTGGGACCTGTGCAATAGAAGATAAAGGGAATGTAACTGTCTTACTTGTAGCAGTTTGCGAGACTGTCAGTGGCGTCTTTTTTATACAAATTGCACTGGTCACTTTGGTGGATCACTGACAGACTCCGGAGATGTACTTTTGCTTGATATAAAATATAATCGGGTAATATGAATTGCTTTTTGCACAGTAAAGCGCACCTGAAATAAGACAGCTGATTGGATGAATTAATTGTTGTGTGTGTATATTATGGATTGTTTATATGTGATGGAATGTAATACTTGTAATAAAAAGGTTTTGCTTATATTTTTAATTATTGTGTGCGCACCTCAATTGACATAGTGTGACTTATAAGGGAAGGGATTTCTGTTGGATACACTTTGTATAAGGTCGCAGCACCTTACAACTTGGTCAGATTTCAGTGGAAAGATTTTTTGAGTGCTGGACTATTGTGTATTTAATTCTATATAAATAGCAATAAATTAGTTATTAAATAAATACAACATTTCATCCAGGAATGCAGAATACTCCATTGCAGAAATACCCTAAAAACTAATGCTATACAAACGCTATACAATGTGAAAAAGTGCAAGTGCTACAAAAATCAAAACCAATCCTGTAAGCGATTCATATATAAACTCGGGCGCCACATGCAAACGGAAGAAAGGCAATGCAAGACTATTAAAAACCTAAGTTATATGTTTCTAAGTTATAAGCTTCTATGGGCCTTATTCATGAAGCTCTAGCGCCAGGTAGCGTCAGGTAGCGCCAGGTAGCATCAGGCAGCGCCAGGTAGTGGCAGGTAGCGTCAGGTAGCGTCAGGTAGCGCCAGGCAGCGCCAGGTAGCGGCAGGTAAACGCCGGACACAGCAGCAATTACCCATTTATGAAGTCGAATCTGGTGAGAGACTAGAACAGCGCCATGTAGCGTCCGATTCATCATTATCCCAGGCTCACGTCTTACCTGTCGCTACATAGCGTCTCCCATACATTTCATTGGACGATCCTTAAATCCCTTTCCTGATCCCATTTTTTTTTTTTTTTATAAAATCTCAAATCTTTGTGACATGTTTCCTGGCCTAGAAAATGATTTTTTTTTTTAAAAATGTAAGTTTTTTTTTTTTTTTATGCAGAATTGTCATTACATGTCTGATATTAAAGTATTAATGTCACAGTGATATAACAATGTCATTCCATGTGTTATCGCTTTGTTACTGGTGGATATGTGATCAGAAACAGACTTTAATCACACAGCGTCTGGCGCTCTGGGCTACATCGACCCGATTTTGAGCGCCAGCACTGTGTGAGGCTGTTTTTTGATGAATATGATGTGAGTTGGTCACACTGAGCTGGCGCTACCGTTCACTCCCATACAGCGTAGTACTGAGACTCAACAAACATATTCATCAATGAGATGCTCTGACACAACGAACCATGCGCGGGCTCTCATCCAATCAGAGCCACTTACCAATTCAGGATGCCCCGAGGGGCACGGAACAAAACCAGAGAGAGCCAAATTCCCAGGCTTTGTTCCGTTTTATGGGTGTTATTGGAAAGCTCTAGGAATAGACATGAGAAATACAATATCAGATATGTAACTCGTTCATATTAAAAAAAATAAAAACATATTAATAAAGATGAAAAAAATATACATGCATTCTTTATATAGACATCATGCATTAAACACCCCCCAAGTGTCCCTGATTTGGAGGGACTGTCCCTCTTTGGAGTCCATGTCCCCCTGTCCCTCGTTGTTCTCCTTTGTCCCTCTTTGAGGTGTAACATGCAGATCTGCAGCAATAAATGATTCATTTGCCTATTCAAAGTGTTTCTATTGTAACTGTTACAATGTATCTCCTATCCATCCCTCAATGAGGGGGCGTGGCTTCATCCACCCCTCAATGAGGGGGCGTGGCTTCATCCACCCCTCAATGAGGGGGCGTGGCTTCATCCACCCCTCAATGAGGGGGCGTGGCTTCATCCACCCCTCAATGAGGGGGCGTGGCTTCATCCACCCCTCAATGAGGGGGCGTGGCTTCATCCACCCCTCAATGAGGGGGCGTGGCTTTACCCATTTCTCAGGGAGGGGGCGTGGCTTTACCCATTTCTCAGTGAGGGGGCGTGGCTTTACCCATTTCTCAATGAGGGGGTGTGGCTTTACCCATTTCTCAATGAGGGGGTGTGGCTTTACACATTTCTCAATGAGGGGGCGTGGCTTTACCCATTTCTCAATGAGGGGGTGTGGCTTAATTTACATAGTGTCCCTCTTTGAGGTGTAACATGCAGATCTGCAGCAATAATTGATTAATTTGGCTGTTCAAAGTGTTTCTATTGTTGTAACTGTTACAATGTATCTCCTATCCATCCCTCAGTGAGGGGGCGTGGCTTCATGCACCCCTCAATGAGGGGACGTGGCTTCTTACATCCCTCAGTGAGGGGCGTGGCTTCATGCATCCCTCAATGAAGGGGCGTGGCTTAACCTGTCCCTTAATGAGGGGGAGTGGCTTAATTTGACAAATACCCTCCCTTTCCCACCCTGATATGTTGGTAGGTAAGCACACAAGCCATGTCTATGGTATATGTTAGAGGTATTACTGGAAAGCTACAGGACATTAGAAATACGTTCATATTAAAAAAAAAAATGTATTGCGAAATAAAGCTTTAAAATACAGAGCTAAGGAGGGGGAGGGGTTACCCGCCATTGTCCTCGGAATGTTAATTAGCTGGACAAACCCAGAAACCAGTAAAATCCTTTTATATGACATAAAGGAATCAGATGCCGAGTCTCTATAAGCGAATTAAATTGTCACTCGTCAAGTTCTTCGAGATGTTGTGAGCCTCACGGAAATGCATCATCTGTGTATCACGTGTAGCGTTCCCGGCCAGGCGGTGTTCGCAGCGCACGGCTCGTACGCGCCTATTCGCTAGCGACACCTAGCTCCGGACGGCAGAAGTACGGGCAGGCTGATTCATTACTAGCGCCAAGTATCGGCAGATGAGCGTCTGTACAGAGGCGCTAAGAGCGACCGCTAGTATATGCTGTGAACAACTATCAGTCGCTGTAACAGAGCGTCTCCGTCGCTGTAGCAACCTGGCCGGCATTGATGAATGTGATTTATGTTGGGCGCAGTAACAACAGTACAGCGCTGCAGGGAGCGAACGGCAGCGACTGCTCAGTGCGACCGACTCACACCATATTCATCAAAAATCCACACAGTGTGGGCATTCTAAAGCTGGGCGCTGTAGCATAAAGCACCAGATGCTGTGATTAAAGTCTGTATTTGATCACATATCCGCCAGTAACAAAGTGAAAACACATGGAATGACATTGTTATAACACTGCGACATTAACACTTTAGTGTCAGACCTGTAATGACATAAAAATATAAAAAGCCCAAAAAATATATAAAAGTGTTTGTTTGCAGCCAGAAGACGCCACACAATGATCGGAGCAACGTCCATTGGAATGTATGGGAGAGCGACAGGTAACACCAGGCAGAGCGCCAGCGGAATACTACATGGCGCTGTTATATGTAATAATACATGTGACGCTACATGGCGCTGTTATATGTAATAATACATGTGACGCTACATGGCGCTGTTATATGTAATGATACATGTGACACTACATGACGCTGTTATATGTAATGATACATGTGACACTACATGGCGCTGTTATATGTAATGATACATGTGACGCTACATGGCGCTGTTATATATAATAATACATGTGACGCTACATGGCGCTGTTATATGGAATAATACGGAATAATAATATGTGACACTATAGTGAATTCAGGGCTGGCCGCTCATCCCATCGCGGGAGGGTTGGCAGCCGACCCATCAGACCAAAGACTGAAAATCTTCCTGGACCTGACCATAACCCAAAGGTTGGTGGAGGCCCCCTTCGCAGGGCAAATGGTGGAGGCCCTGGGGTGCGCGCCCCCCTCATAATGCGGCCCTGCCCACACCCGCTAGAAGTGTCATGGGAAGCCACCAGCGCAGATGTTGTTGTGCAGCACACATGTTTGTGCTGCTGCCAGCTCCAGGGTGTGTTTTTCAGGCACTATAGGGGCCCCTCATAGTGATGCCACCTCAACTCTCTGCAATTGTGCCACTCTGCGATTCTATTAGCGATGCCTCTGATCTGCATGTGATATTTATTCAAAGTATTATTTAACTAACCCAGCACGCATCCTGTGCGTGTTACAGCAAGGCTGAATGGTTTACAACCCTATTGAGGCTCTAGGAGGCTCAGAAATAGCCGTTTTTAATAGCGATTTGTCGCGAATAAATTCGGGCCGAAACGATTTTTGCCGGAAAATTCGGGGAATCAGTCGAATCAAATTTTTCAAAAGTTCGCTCATCTCTAGTCACCGGGCTTCCTGGCTGCTGATAGGCTGAATGTGACTGTCCCATGATACCTTGCCCCAGGGGACATGTCCGGACATGTGCTTCCACTATCTTAGAATGCCTGTAATTGAAATAAATGGAGTTTAAAGGAAAACTTCGATCGATCGAATCGCGGGGAAATTTGGATTCGTTCAGAATCAATTTTTTTAATGAAATTCGGAACAAATCCGGGTTCGTCCGGATCGATTCGCTCATCCCTAATTGCTATATCTAATAATGTAATTGCTATATATTTCTTTTTAGAAACCTTTTGCTGTAATTGTCGGGCAGCTTTGTATGTTATATTGGTTGGATCCTCTCTCTAATGTTTAATTTATATACATATAGTTTGTGGTTCTCAATGTTCACGTTTAATTCCATTAGTTCTACATGAGGGTGTAGCAGGGAGTGGGCGGAGCATTTACTGTATATAATTTTCTTTTATATGTGTATATATATATATATGTAAAACTGGAGTGACAGGCTTTTATGGGCACTATTTAATTTTTACAACATGAACTGTTCAACTGCTGTTTGCCTCCCCGTCCCAAATTATTTACATTTTTTCTCTTTAAAGAGGAACATTAGACCTTTTCTAATATTCTTCTCTAAACATCCCTCCCTCACTGCATTTTGTATGTCAATGTTATCTAAAACACAGACATCCAGCAGCTTTCCTGGCCCCTTTACACCCCCTTAGTAATCGCTGAGTGAAGGCTTCAGGCTTAGTCGTACTCACCCTTCGCCGGACGCTCTTCAAAAGTCCCACGCCGCTTCTCAGAACTCGCGCTGAGGTCCTTGCAGCCTATGCAGTGACACTACGCTTGAGCGTGATCTGAGGGGCGTTGCAGGTCTGTGTGGTGCCCATGGTGCAGTCTCTCCAGGTATAGGGCCATGGTGCAACCTCTCCAGTTATAGGGCCATGGTGCGGCCTCTCCAGGTATAGGGCCATGGTGCGGCCTCTCCAGGTATAGGGCCATGGTGCAGTCTCTCCAAGTATAGGGCCATGGTGCGGCCTCTCCAGGTATGGGGCCATGGTGCAGCCTCTCCAGGTATGGGGCCATGGTGCAGTCTCTCCAAGTATAGGGCCATGGTGCGGCCTCTCCAGGTATAGGGCCATGGTGCGGCCTCTCTAGGTATGGGGCCATGGTGCGGCCTCTCTAGGTATGGGGCCATGGTGTGGCCTCTCCAGGTATGGGGCCATGGTGCGGCCTCTCCAGGTTCGGGGCCATGGTGCGGCCTCTCCAGGTATGGGGCCATGGTGCAGCCTGCCCAAGTATGGGGTCATGGTGCAGCCTCTCGAGGTATGGGGCCACAGTGCAGCCTCTCCAGGTATGGGGCCACAGTGCAGCCTCTCCAGGTATGGGGCCACGGTGCAGCCTCTCCAGGTATGGGGCCACGGTGCAGCCAACCCCAGGCATGGGGCCACAGTGCGGCCTCTCCAGGTATGGGGGCACGGTGCGGCCTCTCCAGGCATGGGGCCATGGTGCAGCCTCTCCAGGTATAGGGCCATGGTGCGGCCTCTCCAGGTATGGGGCCACGGTGCGGCCTCTCCAGGTGTGGTGCCATGGTGCGGCCTCTCCAGGTACGTGGCCATGGTGCGGCCTCTCCAGGTACGGTGACATGGTGCTGCCTCTCCAGGTATGGGGCCATGGTGTAGCCTCTCCAGGTATGGGGCCATGGTGCAGCCTCTCCAGGTATGGGGCCATGGTGCAGCTTCTCCAGGTATGGGGCCATGGTGCGGTCTCTCCAGGTATGGGGCCATGGTGCGGCCTCTCCAGGTATGGGGCCATGGTGAAGCCTCTCCAGGTATGGGGCCATGGTGCGGCCTCTCCAGGTATGGGGCCATGGTGCAGCCTCTCCAGGTATGGGGCCATGGTGCAGCCTCTCCAGGTATGGGGCCATGGTGCAGCCTCTCCAGGTATGGGCCAGGTATAGGGCCATGGTGCGGCCTCTCTAGGTATGGGGCCATGGTGCGGCCTCTCTAGGTATGGGGCCATGGTGTGGCCTCTCCAGGTATGGGGCCATGGTGCGGCCTCTCCAGGTTCGGGGCCATGGTGCGGCCTCTCCAGGTATGGGGCCATGGTGCAGCCTGCCCAAGTATGGGGTCATGGTGCAGCCTCTCGAGGTATGGGGCCACAGTGCAGCCTCTCCAGGTATGGGGCCACAGTGCAGCCTCTCCAGGTATGGGGCCACGGTGCAGCCTCTCCAGGTATGGGGCCACGGTGCAGCCAACCCCAGGCATGGGGCCACAGTGCGGCCTCTCCAGGTATGGGGGCACGGTGCGGCCTCTCCAGGCATGGGGCCATGGTGCAGCCTCTCCAGGTATAGGGCCATGGTGCGGCCTCTCCAGGTATGGGGCCACGGTGCGGCCTCTCCAGGTGTGGTGCCATGGTGCGGCCTCTCCAGGTACGTGGCCATGGTGCGGCCTCTCCAGGTACGGTGACATGGTGCTGCCTCTCCAGGTATGGGGCCATGGTGTAGCCTCTCCAGGTATGGGGCCATGGTGCAGCCTCTCCAGGTATGGGGCCATGGTGCGGCCTCTCCAGGTATGGGGCCATGGTGAAGCCTCTCCAGGTATGGGGCCATGGTGCGGCCTCTCCAGGTATGGGGCCATGGTGCAGCCTCTCCAGGTATGGGGCCATGGTGCAGCCTCTCCAGGTATGGGGCCATGGTGCAGCCTCTCCAGGTATGGGGCCATGGTGCAGCCTCTCCAGGTACGGTGACATGGTGCTGCCTCTCCAGGTATGGGGCCATGGTGTAGCCTCTCCAGGTATGGGGCCATGGTGCAGCCTCTCCAGGTATGGGGCCATGGTGCGGTCTCTCCAGGTATGGGGCCATGGTGCGGCCTCTCCAGGTATGGGGCCATGGTGAAGCCTCTCCAGGTATGGGGCCATGGTGCAGTCTCTCCAGGTATGGGGCCATGGTGCAGTCTCTCCAGGTATAGGGCCATGGTGCTGCCTCTCCAGGAATGGGGCCATGGTGCAGCCTCTCCAGGTATGGTGCCATGGTGCTGCCTCTCCAGGAATGGGGTCATGGTACGGCCTCTCCAGGTATAGGGCCATGGTGCTGCCTCTCCAGGTATGGGGCCATGGTGCGGCCTCTCCAAGTGTGGGGCCATGGTGTGGCCTCTCCAGGTGTGGGGCCATTACGCAGCCTCTCCGGGTATGGGGCCATGGTGCAGCCTCTCCAGGTATAGGGCCATGGTGCGGCCTCTCCAGGTATAGGGCCATGGTGCAGCCTCTCCAGGTATGGGGCCATGGTGCAGCCTCTCCAGGTATGGGGCCATGGTGCAGCCTCTCCGGGTATGGGGCCATGGTGCAGCCTCTCCAGGTCTGGGGCCATGGTGCGGCCTCCCAAGTATGGGGCCATGGTGCGGCCTCTCCAGGTATGGGGCCATGGTGCGGCCTCTCCAGGTATGGGGCCATGGTGCAGCCTCTCCAGGTATGGGGCCATGGTGCAGCCTCTCCAGGTATGGGACCATGGTGCAGCCTCTCCAGGTATGGGGCCATGGTGCAGCCTCTCCAGGTATGGGGCCATGGTGTAGTTCCTCTTTAGTGATTGGTAGATGGTAAGTTTCTGAGAGTTACCTATTTCTTTCTTCCAATCCTCTATATATTGCTCCTGGCAGCTCTCTATCGCCCCCTTTATTTGGGCTTTTGTCAGGGCATGTCGGGGGTTTTGGCTGGACAGGTGACTGACACTCAGTTGGAGGGCGCAGGGTTTGTTCTGGGCCCCATGGCTCAGGGAGGCTTTGTGGTGGTAGGAGTCGGGGCTGCTGCTCTGTATGTGCCCCCAGAATGACATCGCCCTCTTCTGCACCTGGAACTATAGAGGGAACCTGCCCAGCTCTGCCCGGCACGCCATGTTGGAGGTGCTGCGATGGACCTGGAGGAGGTACTTGCAGAACTCCAGATGAAAGGTCTCTGTTGGGCTTGTGTCCCATTTGGACTGGTCTGGGTAAGTGATTCGGCACCAAACCTCACTACCATAAAGTAGGATTGGGGCAATGACCCCATCAAAGATCTTCATCCAGACCCTCACTGGTGGTTTGAGGTGGTACAGTCGCTTTCTGATGGCGTAGAAAGCTCTGCAGGCTTTTCCTTTCAGGGCCTCTATTGCTGGCTTAAAGCTCCCTGATTGGTTAAGCTCCACCCCAGGTAAGTGTAGCTGTTGGTTTTCTCCAGTGTAGACCCGTTTAATGTGAAGGAGGGAATGGAGGCTTTATTCTGACCCCTCTTCTGGAACACCATGACTTTGGTCTTCTTAGAGTTGATGGGTAGTGCCCATGTGGTGCTGAATTTCTCCAGTACTGCCAGGCTGTCTTGGAGGCCTGTCTCTGTCGGGGACAGCAGCAGGAGGTCATCGGCGTACAGCAGGAACTTCACCTCGCGGTCATGCAGGAGGAGGCCTGGTGCTGAGGAAGCCTCCAGAGCTGCAGCCAGTTCATTGATGTATCTATCTATCTATTTATCTATCTAGGGGTTCTGTCACACAGCCTGTTATGGGGTGATGGGGGTTCTGTCACACAGCCTGTTATGGGGTGATGGGGGTTCTGTCACACAGCCTGTTATGGGGTGATGGGGGTTCTGTCACACAGCCTGTTATGGGGTGATGGGGGTTCTGTCACACAGCCTGTTATGGGGTGATGAGGGTTCTGTCACACAGCCTGTTATTGGGTGATGGGGGATCTGTCACACAGCCTGTTATGGGGTGATGAGGGTTCTGTCACACAGCCTGTTATGGGGTGATGGGGGGTTCTGTCACGCAGCCTGTTATGGGGTGATGGGGGTTCTGTCACACAGCCTGTTATGGGGTGATGGGGGTTCTGTCACACAGCCTGTTATGGGGTGATGAGGGTTCTGTCACGCAGCCTGTTATGGGGTGATGGGGGGTTCTGTCACGCAGCCTGTTATGGGGTGATGGGGGTTCTGCCACACAGCCTGTTATGGGGTGATGGGGGTTCTGCCACACAGCCTGTTATGGGGTGATGGGGGTTCTGCCACATTGCCTGTTATGGGGTGATGGGGGTTCTGTCACACAGCCTGTTATGGGGTGATGGGGGTTCTGTCACACAGCCTGTTATGGGGTGATGGGGGGTTCTGTCACGCAGCCTGTTATGGGGTGATGGGGGTTCTGCCACACAGCCTGTTATGGGGTGATGGGGGTTCTGCCACACAGCCTGTTATGGGGTGATGGGGGTTCTGCCACACAGCCTGTTATGGGGTGATGGGGATTCTGTCACACAGCCTGTTCTGGGGTCATGGGGGTTTTGTCACACAGCCTGTTATGGGGTGATGGGGGGTACTGTCACACAGCCTGTTATGGGGTGATGGGGGTTCTATCACACAGCCTGTTATGGGGTTCTGTCACACAGCCTGTTATAGGGCGATGGGGGTTCTGTCACACAACCTGTTATGCGGTGATGGGATTCTGTCACACAGCCTGTTATGGGGTGATGGGATTTCTACCACACAGCCTGTTATGGGGTGATGGGGGTTCTGTCACACAGCCTGTTATGCGGGTGATGGGTTCTGTCACACAGCCTGTTATGGGGTGATGGGGGATCTGTCACACAGCCTGTTATGGGGTGATGGGGGTTCTGTCACACAGCCTGTTATGGGGTGATGGGGGTACTGTCACACATCCTTTATTGGGTGATGGGGGTTCTGTCACACAGCCTGTTATGGGGTGATGGAGGTTCTGTCACACAGCCTGTTATGGGGTGATGGGGGTTCTGTCACACAGCCTGTTATGGGGTGATGGGGGTTCTGTCACACAGCCTGTTATGGGGTGATGGGGGTTCTGTCACACAGCCTGTTATGGGGTGATGGGGGTTCTGCCACACAGCCTGTGATGGGGGCTCTGTCACACAGCCTGTTATGGGGTGATGAGGGTTCTGCCACACAGCCTGTTATGGGGTGATGGGGGTTCTGCCACACAGTCTGTGTGTCACGCTCGGGGTAACTCCAGCCCTCTTAATAAGCTCACAACCCCCAATCTCCACAGCCAGCTTCACCTGTAGGAGCCCCCGCTTGCCGGGACGCAAGATACGCCTACCCGGGATCGGTTGCCCCCAGGACTTAATGGCTCAAAGGATGTAAGCTTATATGTGGGAGGACTGGAGAACCAATAGCAAGAGCGTGAGTGACGGAAGTCCAGAGACAGGCAATAGGTCGATAACGGGAAGGCAGAGATCGTAGCGGCACCAGGGGTCAGGCAAGACGTAGTCGGGGTTCAGGCAGAGGTCAGCAACTGGGGATCAGGATCTAGAAGCGTCAGTTCAGGCAAAGGTCGGCAACAAGGATTCAGGATTGAGAGGCGTCAATTCAGGCAGAGGTCGGCAACAAGGATTCAGGATCGAGAATGGTCGTACAATCAGATCGGCAACAGGCAAGACTTCACAGGAGTAGGTAACACAGGGTTCTGAGCGCTATCACAGGCAATTCACAACTGAGAGGGAATTGCCTTTATAGGAACAGGTCTGAGGGAAGCAGTGTACTGATTGGAGCACATAGGATTCCAAGGGTAATTGGCTGCAGAGCAGAAGAGGGCGAAGCCCTCAATCCCCTAGGATTCATTAACCCTTTAATTGATCCTCCGGCGGGTGCGCGCCGCACAGCGCCGCCGGAGGGCATAACAGACACGTGCTCGCGGCCGCGCGCGAGCACGTCTCCTGGAGGAGGAAGCGGGGGGCGTGGCTGAGCTGGGCGCCGCTCGAGCCGACGCTGCTCGAGCCGACGCCGCTCGGCGCGGCCGCCGCACAGTGACAGCTGCAGCTGGCCGCCTGGAGACGTCGCTGGAACGGGGATCAGGTAAACGGTTCCTGACACTACCCCCCCCTTCACGAGGGGCCTCCGGACCCTCACCCGGTTTCCCTGGATTGTCACGATGGAACCTTCTTACAAGAGCCTTGGCATGAACATTCCTCGCTGCCACCCAGCATCTTTCCTCCGGACCATAGCCAACCCAATCCACCAAATACTGTAAAGAATTACGCACTTTACGTGAATCCAAGATCTTATTCACTTCATACTCGGGCTCATTATTAAGAAGAATTGGTGCGGGACCAGCAAGAGGAGCATTCTTCGTCGGTTTTAACAGTGAAACGTGAAAGGAATTAGGTATTTTCATAGTTGGCGGGAGTTGAACTTTAAAAGACACATTATTCAACTTCTTGACGATTGGAAAAGGACCAATAAATTTTGGACCTAATTTGCTAGATGGCTGACGGAGCGCAATATTTTTAGTGGAGACCCAAACTAGATCGCCTACTCGAAGAGTAGGTTCCTGTGATCTGCGGCGGTCGGCAAATTTCTTATACCTCAAACCAGTGGTCTTAAGAATCTCCTGAACGTGTGTCCAGATATTCTTCCGTTCTTGAAGCCACTCCTCCAACGCCGGCAGATTGGAAGGTGACCCTGAAAGGGAAGAAGCTCTAGGATTTTTCCCTAAGTTACAATAAAAAGGAGATACCTTGGTACTCTCACTAGGCGCGTTATTGTAAGCAAACTCGGCGAAATCAATAAATTCCGCCCATTGTTCTTGGGCATCAGAAACATAACACCTTAAGTATTGTTCCAAAGTTTGATTAGTTCTTTCTGTCTGCCCATTAGTCTGGGGATGGTAGGCAGAAGAAAGAGAGATCTGTATTCCCAACCGCGAACAGAAGTGTTTCCAAAAACGGGAAGTAAATTGAACACCCCGATCAGAGACTATATTGGACGGAATACCATGAATACGAAAAATATGCAAAGTAAACAGCCGCGAAAGCTCAGGTGCAGAAGGAAGTTTGGCCAAAGGAACGAAATGTGCCATCTTACTGAAACGATCTACGACCACCCAAATGACAGTATTACCATGTGAGAGAGGCAAATCTACAATAAAATCCATAGAAATATGGGTCCATGGCTCAGCAGGAATTTCAAGAGGAACCAAACTGCCACTAGGAGCCTTGTGAACTCCTTTACTTCGAGCACAAATAGCACAAGCGTCGATAAAGGCAGTGATATCGCGTCTCATGGTAGGCCACCATACATGACGACGGGCAAGCATAAACGTCTTACGGTTACCCAAATGACCAGCAGTTTTGGCATCGTGAAATTCGCAAATTACATCCGAACGCAGGTGCGGCGGAACAAACTGGCACCCCAAGGGTACATCACTGGGAGATTCATCTTGAAACGGCGCCAAGGTATTGGAGAGATCAGGAAGTAACGCCCCCACCACACAACCTGTGGGTAAAATTGGTTCACCAGAATCACCCCGATCCTTACATTCACCGAACATGCGAGATAGAGCATCAGCTTTAGTATTTTTTACACCCGGCTTGAAAGTAATAATAAAATTGAAACGCGAGAAGAATAATGCCCAACGTGCCTGACGAGAGTTCAGCCTCTTGGCAGAACCTATGTATTCGAGATTTTTATGATCAGTATACACAGTTATAGGATGTAATGAACCCTCCAACCAGTGTCGCCATTCATCAAATGCCAGTTTAATAGCTAATAGTTCCCTATTGCCAACATCATAATTTTGTTCCGCGGTACTGAATTTACGCGAAAAATAAGCGCATGGATGGAGACGCTCAGGGTTACCAGAATATTGTGACAAAACTGCACCCACTCCCAGCTCAGAAGCATCCACTTCAATAATAAAAGCTTTATGAATATCTGGATGCACTAAGACAGGTGCCGAAGTAAAGGCCCGTTTCAAGGTTAGAAAGGCCTCACAGGCAGAGGGGGACCAGTTAGCAGTAAAAGCCCCCTTGCGGGTAAGGTTGGTAAGGGGTGCAACAACATGGGAAAAGCCTTTTATGAAACGCCGATAAAAATTTGCAAAACCTAGAAAACGTTGCAATTCCTTTAAAGTTTTGGGTTGGACCCAATCCTGAACTGCTGAAACCTTCCCCGCGTCCATCTCCAAACCCTGGTTGGTAATAACATACCCTAGGAAGGGAACTGTAGTGACTTCAAACACACACTTAGACAGTTTAGCAAATAAGTTGTTCTCTCTTAATTTTTGTAGCACCAACTTAACATGGTGTCTGTGCTCCGGTAAAGAATTAGAAAAAATGAGAATATCATCCAAGTAGATGACTACAAATCTACCGAGATATTTCCTGAATATATCATTAACAAAATCTTGGAAAACGGCTGGCGCATTACAAAGATCGAAGGGCATGACCAGGTACTCATAGTGCCCATCCTTCACATTAAATGCAGTTTTCCACTCGTCCCCCTGTCGGATGCGGATCAGATTGTAAGCCCCTCTCAAATCCAATTTGGAGAAAATTCGAGCTCCTGTGACTTGATTGAACAGATCCCCAATCAAGGGTAAGGGGTATCGGTTTTTTACAGTGATCTTATTCAAGGCTCGATAATCTATGCACGGTCTCAAGCCACCATCTTTTTTCTCTACAAAAAAGAACCCGGCCCCAGCAGGCGAGGTAGAGGGACGGATAAATCCTTTCTTAAGATTTTCGGTAATATACTCCCTCATTGCTTGCTCCTCGGGCAGGGTAAGGTTATAAATCTTTCCCCTAGGGGGAATTGTGCCAGGCAGCAAGTCAATGGGGCAGTCATAGGACCGATGTGGAGGAAGAGTATCAGCAGAGCGTTCAGAGAATACATCGATCCAATCAGCGTATGGCTGAGGTAATTCCTGTGGTAAGACTTGAACGCTTCTGAGGCCTGTATTAAAACAGTGACCTTTACAGTGGTCACTCCACTTGAGCAACTCCCCAGCCCGCCAATCTAACACCGGGTTATGGAGTTGCAACCAGGGGTATCCCAAAACCACCGGAGTTTCCGGACAATCAAAAATAAAGAATTCTAAGAATTCAGAGTGAGAAGAGCCGACAATTAGTCTGAGAGGTGGGGTCTTGGTATTTATAGGACCTCCCTGGATTGCCTTTCCATTGATAGCTAAAACTTGTAGGGATCTTTCAAGAGGAACTACAGGGATCCCTAAGGTGGAGATCATGCTCCTGTCCAAAAAGTTTCCAGCCGCACCACTGTCTATGAAGGCGGAAACTGTCTGCTTAGAGGACCCCCAAAACAAATCAATAGGTACAAGCATCTTATTCTGGCGAGAGTTACAAACTGACTCACCCAGATCAGTACTCTCTACCTGGTCTGGGTGCGGAAGTTTTCCGCCGGTTTCCCCTTGTTGGGACAGGACCCTGCAAAATGACCAGAATTCCCGCAATACAGGCATAACCCCTCGGATCGCCTACGCTGTTTCTCCTCTTGGGATAAGCGGGTTCTCCCTAATTGCATAGGTTCTTCCTGGGAGGATGATGAGGTATTTTCTCCACGGGGAACCGGGGATCTATGACTCTGGACTGGTCTAAAGGACGTGGGAGCCCCGACTCTCTCCCTGGCCCTTTCTCTAAGACGTCGGTCTATTTTAATGGAGACCTGCATTAATTGATCTAGGTCCGCTGGCGGGGGAAAATTGACTAAGGCATCCTTGATGCTATCCGACAGTCCCACCCTGAACTGACTACACAAAGCTGGATCGTTCCACCTAGCTTCGATAGCCCAGCGGCGGAATTCAGCACAGTAGTCTTCAGCCGAATTCCGTCCTTGTTTTAAGGCCCGAAGCCTATTCTCTGCGGTAGACTGTATATCTGGATCGGCGTATAAAACGCCCATAGCATTGAAGAAGGTAGTCACTGATTGTAGAGCAATGTCATGGGAAGGTAAACTAAAGGCCCAGGACTGTGGGTCTCCTTGAAGCAAGGAAATGACTAGGCCTACTCGTTGGACCTCTGTGCCAGAGGAGATAGGTCTTAACTTAAAATATAGTTCGTAGGCATTCTTGAAATTGGAAAATTTTGCTCGTTCTCCAAAAAATTTCTCAGGCAGTGGAATCTTAGGTTCGGAGAAATGAGGTGGTACAGCGGAAGTTGGCACTTGACGAGATTCCTGAGTGGCCACTCTTTGAGCGAGTTGGTTGATCGCTGTGGCCATAGCTTGCACCTGCTGTACCAGGTCATCCATTTTTTGGCCTGTGATAATGTCACGCTCGGGGTAACTCCAGCCCTCTTAATAAGCTCACAACCCCCAATCTCCACAGCCAGCTTCACCTGTAGGAGCCCCCGCTTGCCGGGACGCAAGATACGCCTACCCGGGATCGGTTGCCCCCAGGACTTAATGGCTCAAAGGATGTAAGCTTATATGTGGGAGGACTGGAGAACCAATAGCAAGAGCGTGAGTGACGGAAGTCCAGAGACAGGCAATAGGTCGATAACGGGAAGGCAGAGATCGTAGCGGCACCAGGGGTCAGGCAAGACGTAGTCGGGGTTCAGGCAGAGGTCAGCAACTGGGGATCAGGATCTAGAAGCGTCAGTTCAGGCAAAGGTCGGCAACAAGGATTCAGGATCGAGAGGCGTCAATTCAGGCAGAGGTCGGCAACAAGGATTCAGGATCGAGAATGGTCGTACAATCAGATCGGCAACAGGCAAGACTTCACAGGAGTAGGTAACACAGGGTTCTGAGCGCTATCACAGGCAATTCACAACTGAGAGGGAATTGCCTTTATAGGAACAGGTCTGAGGGAAGCAGTGTACTGATTGGAGCACATAGGATTCCAAGGGTAATTGGCTGCAGAGCAGAAGAGGGCGAAGCCCTCAATCCCCTAGGATTCATTAACCCTTTAATTGATCCTCCGGCGGGTGCGCGCCGCACAGCGCCGCCGGAGGGCATAACAGACACGTGCTCGCGGCCACGCGCGAGCACGTCTCCTGGAGGAGGAAGCGGGGGGCGTGGCTGAGCTGGGCGCAGCTCGAGCCGACGCTGCTCGAGCCGACGCCGCTCGGCGCGGCCGCCGCACAGTGACAGCTGCAGCTGGCCGCCTGGAGACGTCGCTGGAACGGGGATCAGGTAAACGGTTCCTGACACTGTGATGGGGTGATGGGGGTTCTGTCACACAGCCTGTTATGGGGTGTTGGGGGTTCTGCCACACAGCCTGTTATGGGGTGATGGGGGTTCTGTCACACAGCCTGTTATGGGGGGATGGGGGCCCTGTTATACAGCCTGTTATGGGGTGATGAGGGTTCTGCCACACAGCCTGTTATGGGGTGATGGGGGTTCTGTCACACAGCCTGTTATGGGGTGTTTGGGGTTCTGTCACACAGCCTGTTATAGGGTGATGGGGGTTCTGTCACACAGCCTGTTATAGGGTGATGGGGGTTCTGTCACACAGCCTGTTATGGGGTAATGGGGGTTCTGTCACACAGCCTGTTATGGGGCGATGGGTGTTCTGTCACACAGCCTGTTACGGGGTGATGTGGGTTCTGTCACACAGCCTGTTATGGGGTGATGTGGGTTCTGTCACACAGCCTGTTATGGGGTGATGGGTGTTCTGCCACACAGCCTGTTATGGGGTGATAGGAGTTCTGTCATACAGCCTGTTCTGGGGTGATGGGGGTTCTGTCACACAGCCTGTTATGGGGTGATGGGGACTCTGCCACACAGTCTGTTATGGGGTGATGGGGGTTCTGCCACACAGCCGGTTATGGGGTGATGGGGGTTCTGTCACACAGCCTGTTATGGGGTGATGGGGGTTCTGTCACACAGTCTGTTATGGGGTGATGGGGACTCTGCCACACAGTCTGTTATGGGGTGATGGGGGTTCTGTCACACCACCTGTTATGGGGTGATTGGAGTACTGTCACACAGCCTGTTATAGGGTGATGGGGGTTCTGTCACACAGCCTGTTATAGGGTGATGGGGGTTCTGTCACACAGCCTGTTATGGGGTAATGGGGGTTCTGTCACACAGCCTGTTATGGGGCGATGGGTGTTCTGTCACACAGCCTGTTACGGGGTGATGTGGGTTCTGTCACACAGCCTGTTATGGGGTGATGTGGGTTCTGTCACACAGCCTGTTATGGGGTGATGGGTGTTCTGCCACACAGCCTGTTATGGGGTGATAGGAGTTCTGTCATACAGCCTGTTCTGGGGTGATGGGGGTTCTGTCACACAGCCTGTTATGGGGTGATGGGGACTCTGCCACACAGTCTGTTATGGGGTGATGGGGGTTCTGCCACACAGCCGGTTATGGGGTGATGGGGGTTCTGTCACACAGCCTGTTATGGGGTGATGGGGGTTCTGTCACACAGTCTGTTATGGGGTGATGGGGACTCTGCCACACAGTCTGTTATGGGGTGATGGGGGTTCTGTCACACCACCTGTTATGGGGTGATTGGAGTACTGTCACACAGTCTTTTATGGGGTGATGGGGGTTCTGTCACACAGCCTGTTATGGAGTGATGGGGGCTCTGTCACACAGACTGTTATGGGGTGATGGGGACTCTGCCACACAGCCGGTTATGGGGTGATGGGGGTTCTGCCACACAGCCGGTTATGGGGTGATGGGGGTTCTGTCACACAGCCTGTTATGGGGTGATGGGGATTCTGTCACACAGCCTGTTCTGGGGTCATGGGGGTTTTGTCACACAGCCTGTTATGCAGTGATGGGGGCTCTGTCACACAGACTGTTATGGGGTGATGGGGACTCTGCCACACAGTCTGTTATGGGGTGATGGGGGTTCTGCCACACAGCCGGTTATGGGGTGATGGAGGTTCTGTCACACAGCCTGTTATGGGGTGATGAGGGTTCTGTCACACAGCCGGTTATGGGGTGATGGGGGTTCTGTCACACAGTCTGTTATGAGGTGATGGGGGCTCTGTCACACATCCTTTATTGGGTGATGAGTGTTCTGTCACACAGCCTGTTATGGGGTGATGGGGGCTCTGTCACACATCCTTTATTGGGTGATGAGTGTTCTGTCACACAGCCTGATATGGGGTGATGGGGGTTCTGTCACACAGCCTGTTCTGGGGTCATGGGGGTTTTGTCACACAGCCTGTTATGGAGTGATGGGGGCTCTGTCACACAGACTGTTATGGGGTGATGGGGACTCTGCCACACAGTCTGTTATGGGGTGATGGGGGTTCTGCCACACAGCCGGTTATGGGGTGATGGGGATTCTGTCACACAGCCTGTTCTGGGGTCATGGGGGTTTTGTCACACAGCCTGTTATGGAGTGATGGGGGCTCTGTCACACAGACTGTTATGGGGTGATGGGGACTCTGCCACACAGTCTGTTATGGGGTGATGGGGGTTCTGCCACACAGCCGGTTATGGGGTGATGGAGGTTCTGTCACACAGTCTGTTATGAGGTGATGGGGGCTCTGTCACACATCCTTTATTGGGTGATGAGTGTTCTGTCACACAGCCTGTTATGGGGTGATGGGGACTCTGCCACACAGTCTGTTATGGGGTGATGGGGGTTCTGCCACACAGCCGGTTATGGGGTGATGGAGGTTCTGTCACACAGTCTGTTATGGGGTGATGGGGGCTCTGTCACACATCCTTTATTGGGTGATGAGTGTTCTGTCACACAGCCTGATATGGGGTGATGGGGTTCTGAAACACAGCCTGTTATGGGGTGATGGGGGTTCTGTCACACAGCCTGTTCTGGAGTGATGGGGGTTCTGTCACACAGTCTGTTATGGGGTGATGGGGACTCTGTCACACAGTCTGTTAAGGGGTGATGGGGGTTCTGTCACACCACCTGTTATGGGGTGATGGGGGTACTGTCACACAGCCTGTTATGGGGTGATGGGGGTTCTGTCACACAGCCTGTTATGGGGTGATGGGGGTTCTGCCACACAGCCTGTTATGGAGTGATGGGGGTTCTGCCACACAGACTGTTATGGGGTGATGGGGGTTCTGCCACACAGCCTGTTATGGAGTGATGGGGGTTCTGTCACACAGGCTGGTTTGGGGTGATGGGGGTTCTGTCACACAGCCTGTTATGGGGTGATGGGGGTTCTGCCACACAGCCTGTTATGGGGTGATGGGGGCTCTGTCACACTGCCTGTTATGGGGTGATGGGGGGTTCTGACGCACAACCTGTTATGGGGTGATGGGAGGTTCTGTCACACAGCCTGTTATGGGGTGATTGGGATTCTGCCACACAGCCTGTTATGGGGTGATGAGGGTTCTCTCACAGCCTGTAATGGGGTGATGGGGGTTCTGTCACACAGCCTGTTATGGGGTGATGGGGGTTCTCTCACTCAGTCTGCTATGGGGTGATGGGGGTTCTCTCACTCAGTCTGCTATGGGGTGATGAGGGTTCTCTCACAGCCTGTAATGGGGTGATGGGGGTTCTGTCACACAGCCTGTTATGGGTTAAATGGGTTCTGCCACACAGCATGTTATGGGGTGATGGGGGTTCTGCCACACAGCATGTTATGGGGTGATGGGGGTTCTGTCACAAAGCCTGTTATGGGAGCGATGGGGGTTCTGCCACACAGCTTGTTATGGGGTGATGGGGGTTCGGCCACACAGACTGTTATGGGGTGATGGGGGTTCTGTCACAGCCTGTAATGGGGTGATGGGGGTTGTGCCACACAGCCTATTATGGGGTGATGGGGGTTCTGTCACACAGCCTATTATGGGGTGATGGGGGTTCTGTCACACAGCCTGTAATGGGGTGATGGGGGTTCTGCCACACAGCCTGTATTGGGGGGGGGGCGAATACCGGTTCAGATACACTGCAGATGGGTCGGCGTCACCCAAAAAGTCCCGGTCCATTTTTTAACCCTAGTCCTCCCCTGGCCTACAGCTGTCACTAGGACCATAGTTACGTTACCCCATACTGTGTGCTGTGCTTTCGGTCCATTAAGTCTTTCTTGCGACCACTCTAATGGGGTCATAGAAAAGTCAAAAGTCCTAATTGTAACCAATACTCAAAATATTTAACAAATATAAGATAAAAACAAATTGATTTGATTCCTAACAATATATTCTTCCGGATGAACTTTGAAAGATGCGGCAGCCACAGTCATATCCCAAACATCGATGACCCCGACGTTGAGGCCTCTGAAGATCTCTTTGACCAGCTGATACTGAACATAGCCGTGAAAGTCGCTGAAGCGCTGAACTTCGGGGTTAAGCTCCCGGGTATTTTCTGATTTTAAAATAACTTTCGTATCCGGGCTTCTCAAAAATAGATTCTCGACGGCGTCTCTTATGTTGTAGAGTCTCCTGATGAAGATCTGAAGAGGGAAAGGCCGGAAATGCTGCCCCACAGTAAACACTACAACAGTGTTGGGGCCGCCGGCGAGCCGGTCAATTTCTTCTGTGATGTAGGAGTGATCTCTCACCGTATAAAACTTCATGGTTATGAAGGGGTGGCCATGTTTCTTCCACTGGATGTAGATGTTGTTTTTTAGGTCAAAAGCTTGATATTTTTTGTGCCAACTAACTTCGTGGTTATCAAAAAATTTGAGCTCTACAAGAGAAATGTTTGAAAGCAAAAGTTTGGTTGGTAGGTTTGTTGCGCGACGCGTCATGAAGTAAAAACAAATATTTCTTAGTATGCAACTCAACCTAGTTTCCCTCGTCTCTCACAATTACGGTATCATTAAGGGAGTTTTATAAAAGAGGGACTTACATCTCCTGTTCCTTTGAGCACCACATACTCATAGTTCATTAATTCATTTAATTGGTTTGTAACTGTCGTTTAACAATATGTATCAGAGAGGGGAAAACCAACCCCAGTCTGCCAACACCAGCAAAACAAATACATTAGTTTTGTCTTGCCTTTAACTCCACCAAATTATTTTAGATAAAATTAAATTATAATTAAATAATAATTAAAATAACAATGTGTTTTGTCTTGCAGTTAGCTCCACCAAATTATTTTAAAAAGTTTTAACATTTCTTCATTAAAACCATATGAATAAATGCCATTATCAAAAAAGAATTAATCTTGTTTGCAGTCATTCGTACATGATCATCTTGGTCGTTCACACAAGTGCAGTCTACTGGTGCACCCAATGCATTTCGCCTCTATGCTTTCTCAAGGAAGTTACCAGTAATATTCTAATACGTGATTGTGTGGCAATGCTGGAAAAGATGAGTCACTGCGGCTGATATGTATCAATGTGAATTGTGCTTTTTTGTGTAAGTCTGTTGAAATAATGCGTGAGGTGCACACAGGCTTACCCCAAAAAGCACAATTTACATTGTAACATACCAGCCGCGGCCACTCATTTTTTGCAGCATTGCTACACAATCGTGTATTACAATATTACTGGTAACTTCCTTGAGAAAGCATACAGGCGAAATGCATTGGACGCACCAGTAGACTGCACTTGGGTGAAGGGAAAACCGGAAAAGCCTAAAAGAAGCAAAACAGAAGGCGAAACAGGTTTGTCCTGTTAGACAAACTTGATTATAAAAGCTGAATACGTTTGTCTGGCACGAGCAATTCCTCAACAATGCTACTAAGGGTTAACAAGTCGGGATGAGCAAACCCCCCAAATTTAAGGTCTGGCAGGTGTGTCCTCACTCATGGGAGTGGCCAGGAAGAGGATCACGGGGGCCAACGTAAGTAGCAGCAGCGCCGCTCAGCGGCTTTTCTGGGTTCAGGGCCGGACGATGAATTTAAACACTTCTACCTGAAATCCGTGTTGGGATTTGGGAGCTCGAACTTGCATCACGAACCTGAGCTTTGCGTTTGGGGTTTGCCCATCGCTTTTAACGTGGTCATTTTCACAGAGATACTCCTGGATAAGCTTCTCTGTAAAAACCTTTGAACCCACCGCAGATGTTAAACTTACCTTTCTGTAGCTCCCAACTCAACCATCATTATTGGAATACGATATATAGTAAAACGTCGTGCTTAAAAATTCATTACAATCATTTTAATAGAAATTTTTATATTTTTAAATAATAATTTTAAATATTATATTAATAATATTTTTAAATATTACATTAATAATAATTCTAAATATTAATTTTAAAATTTATATTAATACTAATTTTAAATATTTTAAAACAATGTTCAACGTGCCGGACCAACCTGTTCCAAAAGTCCTAATAATAAAAATGTTCAAAAACAGCACAGAGCACAAAAGTTTTTTTAAAAATCAGTTTTCCGGCCCAAAAGAAGGGTGATCCCACGGTGCACGCGTTTCGCAAAAAGACACACGTGCCCTCCACTAATCCAATATGCTCTTGCCAGACTTTAGGTAATACACAGCAATAGCAAAAAAGCTTCCAGATGAACACTTCCAGAAAGGGGTGGAGGCTAATTTAAGACTAAGACCACGTATCGCCATATGAGCGTCTATGTAGCGGTGCTTAGAACATTTGCAAGCGGGTGTCGGGCGTTATAACCTAGAGTAGCGTCTGGACGCTGTAGTATTCTGTCCAGCAGTGATAAATGTGATGTCTGTACGGTGTGCTGTAGCAGCTTTTCCCTGATTAACTGCAGAGCCAATGGAGAACACTAGGTGGTGTCCCAAGGTCAAAGCGCCCAAGACTGCACTACATCTAAAAAAAGGACAGCGCTGCACAAGCGATAAGTAGCGCCAGGTAAGTGCGTCCGGCACTCGGCGCTGAAGCCCGTATGTAAGAAACAACTACACACAGCGTAAAACTTTAGTTAGGGAAATCCAAAAGGAAAGTAAAAGCCGCCAATGCCGCCTGACGCGTTTCGTCACCATAGACGACTTTAACCAAGGATATCCTGGTTCCAATGAAATTAAGCTGTAGTTCCAAATTATAGCCTGCCGGGCTTGAGCAGAGGCTTGGGAGGGGGTTATCAAGAAGGATGAAGGCCAGGGACTGGCCATAGGGAGACCGGGGCAAATGCCGCACTGCTTTGGTGCCATCTGGGCTGATACCTTTACTAACAATTCCCATACAATCCCAGCCCCCCATTACCCTCCCCCACTCTATCCCCTCACCCTTGCAACCCCCAGCCCAAGTCCTCCCCCTAATGATATAGCTTCAGTCTTGGAGCCAAGCAACCTCCAGCCCATGTCCTCACCCTAATGATATAGCCTCAGTCTTGGAGCCAAGCAACCTCCAGCCCATGTCCTCACCCTAATGATATAGCCTCAGTCTTGGAGCCAAGCAACCCCCAGCCCATGTCCTCCCCCTAATGATATACCCTCAGTCTTGGAGCCAAGCAACCTCCAGCCCATTTCCTCACCCTAATGATATAGCCTCAGTCTTGGAGCCAAGCAACCCCCAGCCCATGTCCTCCCCCTAATGATATGGCCTCAGTCTTGGAGCCAAGCAACCCCCAGCCCATGTCCTCCCCCTAATGATATAGCCTCAGTCTTGGAGCCAAACAACCCCAGCCCATGTCCTCCCCCTAATGATATAGCCTTAGCCTTGGAGCCAAACAACCCCCAGCCCATGTCTTCCCCCTAATGATATAGACTCAGCCTTGGAGCCAAGCAACCCCCAGCCCATGTCCTCCTCCTAATGATATTGCCTCAGCCTTGGATCCAAGCAACCCCCAGCCCATGTCCTCACCCTAATGATATAGCCTCAGTCTTGGAGCCAAGCAACCCCCAGCCCATGTCCTCCCCTAATGATATAGCCTCAGCCCAGCCCATGTCCTCCCCCTAATGATATAGCCTCAGCCTTGGAGCCAAGCAACCCCAGCCCATGTCCTCCCCCTAATGATATAGCCTCAGCCTTGGAGCCAAGCAACCCCCAGCCCATGTCCTCCCCTAATGATATAGCCTCAGCCTTGGAGCCAAACAACCCCCAGCCCATGTCTTCCCCCTAATGATATAGCCTCAGCCCAGCCCATGTCCTCCCCCTAATGATATAGCCTCAGCCTTGGAGCCAAGCAACCCCCAGCCCATGTCCTCCTCCTAATGATATTGCCTCAGCCTTGGATCCAAGCAACCCCCAGCCCATGTCCTCACCCTAATGATATAGCCTCAGTCTTGGAGCCAAGCAACCCCCAGCCCATGTCCTCCCCTAATGATATAGCCTCAGCCCAGCCCATGTCCTCCCCCTAATGATATAGCCTCAGCCTTGGAGCCAAGCAACCCCAGCCCATGTCCTCCCCCTAATGATATAGCCTCAGCCTTGGAGCCAAGCAACCCCCAGCCCATGTCCTCCCCCTAATGATATAGCCTCAGCCTTGGAGCCAAGCAACCCCCAGCCCATGTCCTCCCCCTAATGATATAGCCTCAGTCTTGGAGCCAAGCAACACCCAGCCCATGTCCTCCCCCTAATGATATAGCCTCAGTGTTGGAGCCAAGCAACCCCAGCCCATGTCCTCCCCCTAATGATATAGCCTCAGTCTTGGAGCCAAGCAACCCCAGCCCATGTCCTCCCCCTAACGATATAGCCTCAGTCTTGGAGCCAAGCAACTCCCAGCCCATGTCCTTCCCCTAATGATATAGCCCCAGCCTTGGAGCCAAGCAACCCCAGCCCATGTCCTCCCCCTAATGATATAGCCTCAGTCTTGAGGCCCACTGGGTGAATGGCCAGGAAGCAGCAGAGATGCCAGGGCTGGTCATGGGCCGGCCGGTTGCTGTTTTGGGCCCCAGTCCAGTGCATGAATCACACTGGAAAGCTTGCAACGTCTACCTATTACCCACTGTCTAATTTTTGGGGAGTAGCAATGGGTGTTATATGCACTTACCCGGTAAGACACTTGGGAAGAAGAGAATCCACTGGTGAAGAGTTGAGTCCCCCATCAGGTAAATCATTTTTCCAGCCAGACATTTCTCAATGTGAGACAGAGGCTCAAACGCAGGCAAATCGCAGTGTAAGGGGGACCAGTGACTCTCCAGGAAGAAGCCCCCGGGAAACGAAGGGGTGACGCCAGTTTCGCATTTCCTGGTTAAGTTTTTGGTGTCTGCTGAATAATAAGAAGTTTCAAGAGTTACCTTCCAAAAGCGGTTTAAAATGGATCAAAACCCGGGATTTTGACTATCGTGGGTTTTGGTCTTTGCCCCTCAGGCCCTTCGATCGGGGGGGGGGGGGGCACTGTGTGATACCCCCCAGGTCTCCCGATTTCACTCACCCTTCCTGGATCCTATGGTGCATGCACAGCCCTCTTGTCTGATAGCTCACCGGCCGCCGCAGGAAGGCGCTTTTTATACCAAAAGTGAGATGACATCATCTTTTTTCTTGTGTCCAGGGGCCATAGGGAGACCCGGGACAATGCCCGGTGGGCCGCCCTGTTTTGGCGCCAGTTGGGCTGCTGCTTTTTACACCCACATTCAACATTTTTTTTTTTACACATTTTACCCAAAAATATTTAAAAAAGAAAAGACAAAGAAAAAATTTACAAACAAGACATTTCTGCCCCCCTCCCAAAAAAACAATATACAATTTTCTTGGAAATCCCTGAAAATTCCTGCAAAAATTAGTACAACGTAAACTGGTGAAAAATAGCCCAGCAACAGAGAGTGACAGTATCTCCAGGTAGGCTGGAAGTTAAAGGGTTAAAGTGGACCAAAACCCAGGATTTTGACTACACTGGGTTTTGGTCTTTGCCCCCTGGGCCTCGGGAATGCCCTGCTTTGTGAAACCACCCCAGGTCATCCGATCTCAATGACCCTTCCTACGGTCCTATGGCGCATGCCAGCCTCTCGTCCAATCAGCGCACTTGGGTCTGCTCGAGCCTCTTCTTCCAGGAGGTTGTCTAATGCGAGTGGATCAGATCACGCTGGCGGCCGCATCCCCACTTCCCTCTAACAGGGAGCGTGCCCGCGCCGGCCATTCACAAATGCCTGGTGTGGGCATGCACCCTGCTAAAGGTCATCCCGAATCTGGTTGCCCTAGACTCCATAGACTCCAGGGTGGGTTTTGTTCCACTTTAAGTATTAGCTAACCTGCTGTAGAGGACTTACCTGAGCATTTTACAGCGGCGATGTATTGAACTTGTTTTGGTATTTCTTTCCCAATGTTGGAGCTTCAATGTTGTAGGAAGGAAAAAATGAAAGACATTAATTAATGAGGAACTAGACTGTTACAATACCGACGACAAGATGTTCACAATGTTTGTCAAATGCAGCATAAGCCTAGAATGCTGCTGCCCTTTAAAAAAGTTTGGTGGGTTGGAAGAGGGAGCGATGCCTAATGAATAAGCCTTCAGTATTCTTCTGACACATTTGTGACTCATCATTTCTCTGCTCACAGCGGATATCATTTAGATACATTATTATAATGTGACTGAACGCTTTGCGGCTGCCGGAAATATAGAGATACATTGTAACAGCTTCCCTCTCACATACACAGAATTCCTGCAGCAGCTGTTTATTCAGTGTGTGTGTGTGTGTGTGTGTGTGTGTGTACAACATGATAGACATGCTGCCCCATGTTTCTGAGGCATATATATCGCTCTCAGTTTGGCGCGGGCTGCGCCTGGCATAGCTCGCCCCTCATGCTCACGTGTAAACTGTGTAGCAAGATGGCTGTTCCCGTGTAGTCCGGGAGCACAGAATCTACATGCTATTCCACAAGTTAAGCCCTCTGATCATCGGAGGATGGGGTTTATCGACTGGAGGTCCACTTTAATAGTGTAACGCAAGGAAAAACATGGTCAAAGAATAGGGAGGGGCAGACTGACTATTAGCAGCATAGGGAGAAATCCCAGTGGGCTGCACTGTTTTGGGGCTGCATGGGCTGGATTTATACCTCCCAACTTTTCTGCCATTCTCTCTTTTACCTTTACTTCTATTTCTGTCAGTCCTTTTATTATTTGTTTCTTTCATTCTATTCTTTCCTTCTAGTCCATTTCTTATCTTTGTTTTTTTTCTTCTTGTTCCTTTCGTCTTTCCTTCTATTATTTTTTTCTGTCATTCCTACTATTCTTTTTCTCCTTCCAGCTCTTTTTTTTCTCTATCGCCCAAGGGCCCATATAAACCTGGAGCCAGCCCTGCTCAACGTCACTTAACAAAAGAGGGCGCCAGCACTTGAAGTGCCTAGGGCAGCATGAACATTAACTACAGCCCTGAGTGGGGCATCTCGATTTAGGTTGCCACCGAAGGCCGCTAAAATATTCCAGGGCCGGCACCAGTGGGTTTTGTTCCACTTTAACCTTCTATGTTACATTTTTGGGGACAACACAAACATAGACACAGATCCCTACCTTGCTAGCAGAGCCTTGTCCGTGTCAGAGAAGTAGTCAGCAGGTGAGTTTTCCGTCCTCAGTGATATCAAAGCCTCGCAGTGAACTCGAGGCATTTTCATGCAGTAGAAAGTTTCTCCATATGCATTTTCATATTTACATTGTTCTTTTTGGGCGTCCAAGTTAAAGCCGCACTCCGTAAGAACTTCTCGGCTGTTATTAAGGAATATTCCAAAGTATAAAATAAATTTGACTCCCATATTTCTGTGTTTCCACAAAACTGCGACTCCCTCGCTGGGGTGCATCAGGAGAATAGAAAAGTGCGCCCGCCCTTCCCAAAATAACGTAAAGTAGACGTTGTACGAGCCGTTGTTGAAGTCCTCGATCCTCCCGGAAGCTCCGGCCTGTAGTTGTGGCGAATATATCCGAGCTAAAAGGAAATCACCTCCGTAGGTCTTTCTTTCCCCCAAGTAGTTAAACATTTGGACTTGAACAATCACGATGTCACCAACGCAGTACATGGGTTTAGAGTTTAATATCCAAGCTTTGCTGTGTGACGAGCTGCTAGATTTATTCAAAAAGATTTTGCCGACCTGAGGAAGTGTACGATTCAGGAGAGTCATTGTTTCAGTTATTTGTTGCTCAATAGACTTGGGTTCCGTGGTCATGGTCAAAGTCACGAAGCCAGAAAACCTCTACGAAGAGAGCGGTGATGTGTTAAAAGATGGGAACTGTCAGGGACCGCTGGACACCCTTCTCTCGTGAGCCAACAATCCCCAATCTCCACTGTCTCTTGTGCCTATAGACAAGCCCCCGCTCGCTGGGGACACGGGTTATGCCTCTCCAGACTCGGTTGCCCCCAGGACTTACTGGCGCAAAGATTGCTGGCTTACGATAAAGACGGATGAACTGCGGGGTATCCCAAAACAGGAGTTCATGCACAAAAGTTCGTAAACGTCAAAACCAAGGGGCAAGGCAAAGAGTCGTCGGGACTGGCAAGGGTCAAGGCCGGGTGATCACAGAAGCGCGGTATCTAAGGGGTTAAGCAGAAAATGAAATCAGACAGGCAGAAGGTCGGTTCAGGCAGCGAGCAGGAGTAGTCAAGTACGAAGCCGGATCAAAAACACTAAGACGAGAGTCAGAAGCACACCCAAGCTAGTAAATGGCTATAACGGGCACTGGTGGTCCGGGCAGGAAAATATTTAAATGTTGACTGACCAATGGGAAGGGGAATGTGCTGATTGGTGCAACACACAATCTCACCCCTGATAGGAGAAACCCCAGGGACTGGACCGCTCTGGCCAGTCCCTGACCTCCCAAGAGCAGAGGATCCCTGGGCCAGGATTGGTCCCTTTAAATCTGCCCCCGGCGAATGCACTGGGAGCAGCGCGGCTGGGGTACATAAAAGGAAGGTGTTCGCACGTGAGCACGTGCGCGGCTGTCGCGCCCGACGCTGGAGGGGGCCGCGCCGCCAGTGAGCGCGCGGAGGTGCCGCGGGACAGACTCCCAGGTAAGTTCCTTACATTACCCCCCCCCCCTTGAGGAGGGGCCTCTGGACCCTCCAAGCTGGGTTTCTGAGGGTTCTCTCTGTGAAACTTCCTAACCAACCTCCCCACGTGGACATCTCTGGCCAGGACCCAAGACCTCTCTTCTGGACCGTATCCCTTCCAATCTACTAGGTACTGGAGAGAGTTTCGGAAGAAACGCGAGTCTAATATCCGGGCTACCTCGAATTCTTGCTGCCCATCTACCAGGATGGCAGCAGGGGAAGTATCTGACTCAATACCCTTGGCAAATTTTAAAAGGGAAACATGAAAAGAATTGCAAATTTTCATGGAGGGCAGGAGATCAAGGCGATAAGTAACTCGATTAATCTTACGTAGTATAGGAAAAGGGCCAATAAACCTTGGACCTAGCTTGGCAGAGGGTTGACCTAATGCCAAATTTTTGGTGGAAAGCCAAACTAACTCCCCCACCTCATAATCAGGGTCACTAGACGACCATGATCGGCAAAAGTTTTCTGCTGGCCGACAGCCCTGGTCAAGTTTTGCTGGATCTTTGCCCATAAGTCCGGCCATTGGGACAACCATTCCTCAAGCGAGGGCACGCTAGAGGGTTCTTCGGACAAAGCAGAAAACTTGAGATCCCTACCAAAGACATAGCGAAACGGGGAAACCCCTGTGGAAGTATGGGTGACATTATTTAGAGCAAACTCTGCAAACGGAAGGTACAGTAATCAATCTGTCTGGACACCGGAAACAAAACATCGAAGGTACTGCTCCAGTGATTGGTTGGTTCTTTCTGTCTGCCCATTTGATTGGGGATGAAATGCAGAGGACAGAGACAGAGAACCCCAACCTGGCACAAAATGCCCTCCAAAACTGAGAGACAAACTGTACCCCCCTGTCTGAGACCACATCCTCCGGGATTCCATGAAGTCTGAATATATGGGTTACAAAATGTTGTGCAAGGTCTTGAATGGTTGGTAACTTTTTTAACGGGATAAAGTGTGCCATCTTACTGAACCGATCTACCACCACCCAGATGACGGTAAACCCCTGAGATGATGGCAGATCGGTGATGAAATCCATGGCAAGGTGTGTCCATGGTAGGGAAGGAATGGATAAGGGCAACAGTGAACCTTCAGGAGAATGTCTAGGGGTTTTACTCCGGGCACAAATCTTACAGGCTCGCACATAATCCTGAGCATCTTTTTTAATAGAAGGCCACCAAACATGACGTGACAACATGGAAATGGTTTTCTTAACTCCAGGATGGCCTACAGTTTTAGAGGCATGAAATTGCAGTAGGATGGCCGAACGATGTGACGCAGGTACAAACTGGACATGACCCGGTTTACCAGGCGGAGATTCAGACTGAAACTGATTCAGGTCAGAGAGGTCCCGCTGAATCACAGCTACCACCATGTTTTGTGGCAGTATGGGCAAATTTTTCCCCTCAGGTAAGTTAGTCGTGGAAAAGCTTTGAGACAAGGCATCAGCTTTTACGTTCTTTGACCCCGGTTTGTAAGTAATTGTAAAGTTAAATTGGGAAAAGAACAGGGACCACCGAGCTTGCCTAGGGGTTAACCTCTTTGCAGACTGAATATATTCAAAATTTTTATGGTCCGTGAAGACCGTAACAGGGAACTGGGCCCGTTATACTGTCAGGGACCGCTGGACACCCTTCTCTCGTGAGCCAACAATCCCCAATCTCGACCGCCTATAGACCTGCCCCTCTTGCTGGAGACACGGGTTATGCCTCTCCAGACTCGGTTGCCCCCAGGACTTAGTGGCGCAAAGATTGCTGGCTTACGATAAAGACGGATGAACTGCTGGGTATCCCAAAACAAGATTTCATGCACAAAAGTCCGTAAACGTCAAAACCAAGGGGCAAGGCAAAGAGTAGTCGGGACTGGCAAGGGTCAAGGCCGGGTGATCACAGAAGCGCGGTATCCAAGGGGTTAAGCAGAAAACGAAGTCAGACAGGCAGAAGGTCGGTTCAGGCAGCGAGCAGGAGTAGTCAAGGATGAAGCCGGATCAAAAACACTAAGAAGAGAGTCAGAAGCACACCCAAGCTAGTAAATGGCTATAACGGGCACTGGTGGTCCGGGCAGGAAAATATTTAAATGGTAACTGACCAATGGGAAGGGGAATGTGCTGATTGGTGCAACACACGATCAGTCCCTGACCTCCCCAGAGCAGAGGATCCCTGGGCCAGGATTGGTCCCTTTAAATCTGCCCCCGGCGAATGCGCTGGGATCAGCGCCGCCGGGAGACATAAAAGGAATGTGAGCGCGCGGAAGTGCCGCGGGACAGACTCCCAGGTATGTTCCTTACAGGAACATTTCTGTTACTCCAGTCGGCGGGCGGGAGCGCCGACGCAACCGGCGTCTGCCCAGATGAGTGGGCGCGCAGTGCGGCGCACGTGCTGGCCGGCTGGCGGGTATAAAGAGCTGACAACATTTGAGACCTGATTACCCCGATCAGAAGCCGTGGGTGCACGGCGGAGCGCGCGGGGCAGCCTGAGGTCTGCTGATGTTGGCGGTATTTATTCTTATCATGTTGGATTGATTTTAAATAGATGCATGGTTATTGTGCCCTCCTTGCTCCCCTTGTTTAGCCTCAGCATGGCTTTGTCTAAGCCCCTGCTGATTGAGCATTTTCCTTATCTGCTACTTAGCTTACTATATTGTTGATGGCCGTTGCAATCAATAGGGGGAGCTGTTGTATTGTTTACACTTATAATACAGGGAGCTACACCATTCATTTGTGTATTGTTCAAGGGTATTGAGTAACTGTCTTGAGTTCACTGTGGCCATACTTATATATTTTTCTTTACACTTTTGAGGTAATGAGACCTTTTTATTGTCTCAGATAGTTTTTTCATTATAAAATTATAGAGAATTCTTTGTTGCACTTAGCACTTTATCACTTTGACACTTTCAGGGGTAATATATACACATATTTTCCTCATTTAGCTCTACGGCTGTATATTAACTTTTTGTATTAAATTTCTTTTTAATAGCTTTCTTCCTTTGCACTTATTATTATTATTATTATATATCTAATATAGATTCATTGTTCATCAAACTTTTTTCCCCTCAAGACACTTCACTTACTCCCTGTTATTTGATTATTCCAACACTAGGGGGCAATATATATCCATGCATATTGCATGTACCCATTTAATCTGCTTTTTTCCATTTGGGATTTATATATTTTTTTGTACATTTATTAAATATTGAGCAGATCCCGGGAACCCAACTATATTTTTTAACTTGTCTTGTATTTCTGTGTTGTATATGTTTTTTAAATTTTGTATATAGCACTTCCAATACACTTTGCATATCATTAAATCTCTATATATTTTTAGTGTGAGTGCCCATATGTAAATCCCACACATATTCTGTATTCTTTGATTAGACTGGCTCTGGGGTTTATGGGAGCACCCACTTATATGTACAGATCTTTTTTGTGATTTAGGTGGTGCCCTTACAGTTCTACTCTTGTGTTACTCCAGTACAAGTATGTTAAATTACCTACCTGTGTAATTGTCGGACGAGCGAAGTAGGTGAGCAGGATAATACCCGTACAAGCCCCAAAGACCAGAAGCAGCTTCGTCTTAAGAGTCTGCATTTTTCTCGTTCCTCTGAAATGGAAAGGGTTGTGCGGAGTATTATAGATATGATGCGATGATCTGACCCCACTAAGGTTCAAAGATGAACAAAGGTCGGAGCTAGTAGGCAAACCTCAGAGAAGTATATATGTAAGAAAGTCCTGGAGGAAATAAATGTTTATGATCTCAAATATTAATGAATTAATGTTAAATTACTAATATTACTGATATATAGGTAACTTGGATGAATGTGGAAGCTGCGGATGTGTATCTGCCGTTTATTAAGATTTTGGACTTGATTCACTAAGAGTTGAGAATTTCACTTTTAGTGAATCACCAGACAGGAAGACAATGAAAGTCAATGGCACTACACTACAGGTAAAAAGGGGTAAAATGTTAATTCTCAGGAGTAAAAAAGTGCCATTGACTTTCATTGTCTTCCTACCTGGTGAGAAAGAATGAGAATCTTTTTCAGCTTAGTGAATCAAGGCCTTTGTTGTGGATGTGGCTGATTCAAAGGAAATTATACACATATAATATATACATGTCCATGGAATCATCATC
Source organism: Gastrophryne carolinensis (assembly GCA_027917425.1). NCBI lineage: Eukaryota > Metazoa > Chordata > Amphibia > Anura > Microhylidae > Gastrophryne > Gastrophryne carolinensis. The sequence continues at coordinate 2,242,123 of CM051243.1, forward strand.
ATTATTATTCAGGGCCTGGGAACCAATTTACCGCCCAGTTTAACCCTCTCCTCATCCAAGTATTAAGCACCAAACATGTCTAGCTATGTGGAAAGACAGAGATTTGGTTGCACATATCTGCAGATACATGTGGAAGCCACACTGCCCCGGCAAGGCACTCTGTGTTTAGTGTGGTCCCTACTCTTATTTTTGAGTCCCCAAAGTTGGGACATGCAATGCAGCCAGAGCTACTCACCTGGGAAGCTGCCAGCCTCCCTTTCGAACACTCCATAGGGAGAGATCCATAGTGGCTGAATCCCTCCCTGTGTGTGTTCATGGCAATTCAAACTGAGCAAAGGGGGTGGGAGTAGCTCCATCAGCACCAAACATGTCTAGCTATGTGGAAAGACAGAGATTTGGTTGCACGTATCTGCAGATACATGTGGAAGCCACACTGCCCCGGCAAGGCACTCTGTGTCCCCAACTTTGGGGACTCAAAAATAAGAGTAGGGACCACACTAAACACAGAGTGCCTTGCCGGGGCAGTGTGGCTTTCACATGTATCTGCAGATATATGCAACCAAATCTCTGTCTTTCCACACAGCTAGACATGTTTGGTGCTTAATACTTGGATGATGAGAGGGTTAAACTGGGCAGTAAATCGGTTCCCAGGCCCTGAATAATAATGATGATGATTTTGTATAAATAATAGTGATGGAGCTACTCCCACCCCCTTTGCTTCCTTCAATTAGTCTCATCACTTGGGAAGACCTGTGAGTAGGGGAAAAACCCGTAGAGGACCTGGGATGTGGATTGGATCTCTGATATCCCGGCATGGATTGTGCCTGCCTGAAAAACTTTTGGGAAAAATAGACCCCATCCACCACTTTTCCATACACTTTACCACAATATTTAAGAAAAAAAATCACAAAGCCAGCTTCGGCGCTATAAAACCGGGCGCTCTAGCGAAGTGCCCCAGAAGCAATATAAAAAATGTCTGAACACATATCCACCAGCCCCAGAGTGAAAATACATGGAATGACATTGTTTCTACACTCAAACACTGTGACACTGCAATGGCAGAACAACACATACAATTCTGTAAATACAGGACAATATAATATAATATAATAATATAAAATAAATATAATATAAATCTTTGGTTGGTGGTCAGGATGCTAGTAACACAGTCCATATGCGTCAGCAATGTTCCACACGTTATTTTTCTGAAAAACAGCCAAACTTCATCAGATAAGTCCAAAATGATACAGTCACTTTCTGAGGGGTCTAGTCACCCCTAAACCCAGGGGCTTTAGCACCACAGAGCCCCACGTTGGGCGCCAATTGTAGCACACGTGGCCTGAGGGGTTAAACCGGACCATCAGCATCATTTAATGAAAAGCCAAAACCCTTGAAAAACTATTCCCCAGAATCTAAAATTAATATACTTTTTAGTCGCTTACTTATTATTCTTTCCCCCTGTTGGGCTTCAACTCTGTTCAGGTCTCTAGGATACGGGCGCCGCCATCTTGCCTCAGAGGCATCACATATTGAGGGGAGGGGTTAAAAGTGCAGGGGGTGGGGTTATAGCTGTGCTTTGCACAGACACAGCAGAGCTGGGGTCAGGAAAAGGACAGCAATCCCAGAATGCAGAGACTCCATGGGCTGCAATCTTGGATGTTAAAAGGTTAAAAACATGCATTAGGTGCAGGTACGATGATTTTTAATGTGGAAAATCTTTATCTACGGGGTGGGGTGTACATTCAAGACAGGCTCTTATTCAGGGTGAAGGTCCGGATTAATGTGGACAATCTGTATGTACGGGGTGGGTAAAACATACAAGATAGACTCTTATTCAGGGTGAAGGTCCACTTCAACACTCAAGTGTAGTAGTCACTCACCTTATTAGTAGCATGCTGGTACAATTCAATAGTCACAGATACAATCCAAGGTTGAAATCACTTCCATCAACAGCATAAAGTCAGTTCCCCTTTAGTAGGAATATGTCTGCAGCAGGTTCTGTCCATTCTAATGGTAACTTGGGGTCTTTTCTCCCTTCTCAAGAACCAGGCTGCACCTTCCTCTATAGCAGAGGTAGAATCAGGCTCTGGATCCTTCTCTCATTCTTGGCCACTGTCTCCTCTCCTCCTGCTCACGTCTTGTCTCACTCCGGTTATTACAATAATAATTATGACTCTCTCTGCTTATAGGTGTCCTAACCCAACTGTGAGTCACACCAATGTCTCCATCCATCAACCACACAACTGTGAGTCACACCGATGTCTCCATCCATCAACCACCCAACTGTGAGTCACACCAATGTCTCCATCCATCAACCACACAACTGTGAGTCACACCGATGTCTCCATCCATCAACCAGCCAACGGTGAGTCACACCAATGTCTCCATCCATCAACCATCCAACTGTGAGTCACTCCAATGTCTCCATCCATCAACCATCCAACTGTGAGTCACACCAATGTCTCCATCCATCAACCACCCAACTGTGAGTCACACCAATGTCTCCATCCATCAACCATCCAACTGTGAGTCACACCAATGTCTCCATCCATCAACCATCCAACTGTGAGTCACACCAATGTCTCCATCCATCAACCACCCAACTGTGAGTCACACCAATGTCTCCATCCATGAACCATCCAACTGAGAGTCACACCAATGTCTCCATCCATCAACCATCCAACTGTGAGTCACACCAATGTCTCCATCCATCAACCACCCAACTGTGAGTCACACCAATGTCTCCATCCATCAACCATCCAACTGTGAGTCACACCACTGTCTCCATCCATCAACCATCCAACTGTGAGTCACACCAATGTATCCATCCATCAACCACCCAACTGTGAGTCACACCACTGTCTCCATCCATCAACCATCCAACTGTGAGTCACACCAATGTCTCCATCCATCAACCACCCAACTGTGAGTCACACCACTGTCTCCATCCATCAACCATCCAACTGTGAGTCACACCAATGTATCCATCCATCAACCACCCAACTGTGAGTCACACCACTTTCTCCATCCATCAACCACCCAACTGTGAGTCACACCAATGTATCCATCCATCAACCACCCAACTGTGAGTCACACCAATGTCTCCATCCATCAACCATCCAACTGTGAGTCACACCAATGTCTCCATCCATCAACCACCCAACTGTGAGTCACACCACTGTCTCCATCCATCAACCATCCAACTGTGAGTCACACCAATGTCTCCATCCATCAACCATCCAACTGTGAGTCACACCAATGTCTCCATTCATCAACCACCCAACTGTGAGTCACACCACTGTCTCCATCCATCAACCATCCAACTGTGAGTCACACCAATGTCTCCATCCATCAACCATCCAACTGTGAGTCACACCAATGTCTCCATCCATCAACCATCAGCACAGGTGCCGGGGTTTGAGCTCCTAAATTCATACATTAAAATCTATGTTCTTCCTCTGCACTTCCACTGAACTAAATGTGATTTAGCTTATGTAACTCAACCCTTTCTAAACCAGAATGTAAACTCTACTTCATCTAGTGTGGAAAGTAGAACTTAATGTATTGTTTATTCAATGCATAACTAAACTAATGTTGACCAGGTTGATACCCACAACATTTATTCAACCTTACATATCTTACCAGGACTCGTAATACTTTTAAAGCAAAAAGGAAAAGTGTTTTGCTGTTAAAATAATGTAGTAGCAGAGCTATGAGACCCTTGCTGTTTATGCAGCGTCCAAACATCCCCACGTAGCCCCCGGGATACATGTACCGCAGTTTGCCAACCAGCGACATACCCTTATGAGTAATATCTTCAAGATTTGATGCAAAGACAACAAGTCAAAATGAATATTTTAACCGAAAACAAAAATGATAATATAAAGAAGAGCTTCCCCCCAAAGAAAAAGGAAGAAAGAAAGTGTAGAAGAGGAGATAAGAAGAGCTAAGCTAGAACTCAATTGTCATGTTTAGAAAAACTCAAAGTATTTCTAAACTTCAGTTGTCATTCTCGATAAAAAAAAAATTACAACCAATAGGAATAACACCCATAGGAATAACAACCAATGGTGATGCTTGTCAATAGTGATCTGTTGATTTCCCAGCAATCCTGCCAAAGGATCTATAGGGACTCAATAGGTTTAACCCCACATGCTACCAATAAACACGCTGATTGCCTCACCTCTCCAAATATATGGGGCCCATTTGTATAGCCCAGATCTATGGATTTACTTGCTATTTATTGTTCTTTTATTAAAGAGGATTCAGGTAGAAACGTATTTTCTTAAATGTATTCATGGTATTTGTGGCAGCGATGCCCTCCACAGGCGTTCCCAGATGATTCAGGGAATGGTGAGCAGCGGCTCAGCTGTAGCATGCTATTATCATGCACAGTGACGTTCCATGAGAAGACGGAGGCAGGTATAACCTGATAAACTTTGTCTTAATAGTACTTTAAGGTTATTTTCTTCAGTTGTGTGTTGTGTTTATATTATTCTAATACAAGTTTGTACATTTGTGTTTCAGGGTCAGAGAACTTTTCCTGTTCCTGTGGCTTCTTTGACCTTCTATTTTTTTTTTTAAACAATACATTTGAATTGCTTTGTTCTGCTTACAGATCTTGTCTCCAAAGTTTTTTTATTTGTACTTTAATACTTTGCAATTTTGGCTCTATTGTCTGAAAATGACATCGAAAAAGCCAGCCAATGGAAAAAGTCCAAAATCTTTATTTCAATATTGTTAAAAAGCCATCCAATAAATACAAGGTGGTTTCAAAACGCAATAAATGGTAGAATCTGGTGTCTACACGTTTCAGACTGTCCAGTCCTTACTCATGACATAATGATTATACCAAATTACAACATTTAAATAGTTTCAAACGGTCATATGCGTCATAAGCTCATTATAGCCAATTAATTGCATGTGTATTCAATATCACAGGGGTTACAGCATTAAAGTGTTAAAGAACCTAATTATTGCACATAATATAACCCATACCTGTTAGTTCACGTGTTTGCGCCCGCCATATACGGAGCGATCCTTTGTAGATGGAGCATCTCTGTTCCGTCCACCCATCTTGGACAGGAAATGACATCACTACACTGGCAGACGACTAGCATCATGCCGTAGGTTTAAGGGTGGAAATGGTGTCTTAGTATAGAACTGCAAATGCCAAGCACAAAATGGCACAAAAGCGGAAGTGATGAAATGTACTGGCAAAATGACATTACATGTGACACTAAAGTATGGGCCGAAGCAGCAACATATATGCTAATTAATCATTTCATTAATTGTTTACAGAAACTGTAATCCCTACCATATCTTTAAAATTAGAGGAACCAAATATCCCGCTGCAATTGATCACAAGGGCAAATCGCAAATGGCCGGTACAAACCACAAAATCAAAGGGAAAGGTATCCACATACAAATTTCATAACATATTTAATTTCATAATGACTCTATAAAATTTCACTTTAATGTCTAATCCAGCAGGAAGGAAAAAAAATGGGGACTTGCACTGGACTTTATTCAATCTGTAGGAGGTGCCACTCCCAAAGCTGCAAAAGAGCTCAAACCAGGAACAAAAAAAGCCCATGTAGGAAGACCTCTCAACTCATAAATTGATCAAAAAATACATTTTTATTCATAACATATTAATAACCACTACATACAATACACTCAACATATTAAAATCCCTTAAAAAACACATAAATGGGACAATAACACACAGGACAAACCAACATAAAGGTGTGTAGGCGATGGGGAGAGTCTCACCACACTAACTGGTATCAAATGCCTTAATATATATGTGCTAAAATCATTCAACAAAGTGTTCCAACAGTGCAACTAAACATGTGCAAATCCTGCCTATGATCCGGATCACTATAAAATCAATATATTTATAAAGTACTAAACATGTGCAAATCCTGCCTATGATCCGGATCATTATAAAATCTATATATTTATAAAGTACTAAACATGAGCAAATCCTGCCTATGATCCGGATCACTATAAAATCTATATATTTATAAAGTACTAAGCATGTGCAAATCCTGCCTATGATCCGGATCATTATAAAATCTATATATTTATAAAGTACTAAACATGAGCAAATCCTGCCTATGATCCGGATCACTATAAAATCTATATATTTATAAAGTACTAAACATGTGCAAATCCTGCCTATAGGCTTGATTCAGAGAGACAAAAAAAACTTCCGTTTTAGTTCCGATCCGTTTCTTTTTTGGAAATGTTTCCGTTCTCGTATGAGCGTACGAGCGATTCTATGCGTGCATTGCAATCCTTCTGTAAAGTTTCCGTCCGTTCGTACGGCAGATTACGAGTACGAGGATGTCATTTTCCATCCAGACTTTTCCATTTCATTTCCACATGTTACAACGTAGGCTTTTGTTTTTGCCCTTTTCCCATCGTATCCTCCCACGACTCATTTACGTTTCCCGTTCGATTCTGTTTCCCTTTTTCAATAAATAATCGTCCAGACGGAAACCCTTACGATCTTGCGCCTGCGCACTACAAACTTAACTCATTAAAGTGCTCGCCTACATAATTTCACTCCCATCACTTCTACTACAATGTTTAGCTAAATCACTTAGCACTGTCCTCCATCTTCCCTTTACGACCCTTAAAGCTCACCCAAACCACTTCTCGGTTAGGTTCTTCTTCCATTTTAGCCCCCTAAAACTTACCAAATCACTTCTCGGTCATGTGAATATTCATCCTTAAATATTTCTGGGCCCATTAGTTTTGTGTTAATGTATTTTGTAAATGAAATGACAATGTAACGTTTTTTTTTATTCCATCATAATAATATATAAAAAATTTTGAAAATTTCTAATTTTTACAACTATAAAAAACAAAATACATAGCAATGGCAGGCCACTGAACATTATTCTTCATCTGTGGTCCCCAACGAGTTGCGCAGCTCCTGCATCTCGCCCACCAACTGAAGGACCCTGACACTCAGTTCTGCCACTCTGGCACGTGTGGTCCCTGTTAAAAAAACGTAAATTAAAATATTGGTATAACCTTGTTGGGGTCATACTGCAGTGCCCCCCCCCCCCCCCCCCGTATGGTCCAAACACCTAAATCTGGACTTCAAAAGCCAGAGGGCCCTCGCCACCACGGCCTGGGTTTTGCATAGTGCCCGATTAGAGAACCCCTGGCCCGCATTCTGCAGGCAAAGAACGGGCATCAGGAGCAAGGGCGAGTGGCACATCTTGCGGTTCCTGCAACCAAATATAAAATAATTACACAAAGCAAAGGTAACCAACTAAAACAAGAACTCCTACAACAAATTAAGATTCAAGTTCAACAATCCAAATATAATTCACAAAGGACATAAATACAAAAAACATGGACACAGATCCCTACCTTGCTAGCAGAGCCTTGTCCGTGTCAGTGAAGTAGTCAGTGGGTGAGTTTTCCGTCCTCAGGGATATCAAAGCCTCGCAGTGAACTCTGGGCATTTTCATGCAGTAGAAAGTTTCTCCATATGCATTTTCATATTTGCATTGTTCTTTTTGGGCGTCCAAGTTATTAAGGAATTTTCCAGTGTATATAATAAATTTGACTCTCAAATTTCTATGTTTCCACAAAACTGCGACTCCCTCGCTGGGGTGCATAAAGAGAATTGAAAAGTGTGCTCGCTCTTCCCAAAATAACGTAAAGTAGACGTTGTACGAGCCGTTGTTGAAGTCCTCGATCCTCCCGGAAGCTCCGGCCTGTAGTTGTGACGAATACATCCGAGCTAAAAGGAAATCTCCTCCGTAGGTCTTTCTTTCCCCCAAATAGTTAAACATCTGGACTCGAACAATCACGATGTCGCCAATGCAGTACGTGGGTTTGTGATTTAATATCCAAGCTCTGCTGTCTGACGAGCTGCTAGATTTATTCAAAACGATTTCACCGACCTGAGGAAGTGTACGATTCAGAAGAGTCATTATTTCAGTTATTTGTTGGTCAATAGCCTTGGGTTCCATGGTCATGGTCAGAGTCACAAACCCAAAAACCCTCTATGAAAAGAGTGTGATATGTTAAAAGATGAGAACATTTCTGTAACTCCAGTACAAGTATGTCAAAGTACCTGTGTCGGGCGAGCGAAGTAGGTGAGCAGGATAATACCCGTACAAGCCCCAATGACCAGAAGCAGCTTCGTTTTAAGAGTCTGCATTTTTCTCGTTTCTCTGTAATGGAAAGGGTTGTGCGGAGTATTATAGATATGATGTGATGATCTGACCCCACTGGTATGCAAACCTCAGAGGAGTATATATGTAAGAAGGTTCAGAAGGAAATAAATGTTTACGATCTCAAATATTAATGAATTATTATTAATTTACTAATATTGCTGATATATAGGTAACTTGGATGAATGTGGAAGCTGTGGATGTGTACCTGATGTTTATTATGATTTTGGTCTCACTTCACTAATAGTTGAAAAAGATTCTCATGGTAGTAAAAAAAAATCAATTCCTGAAAAAAAAAAGCCTGAGAATTTCATTGTTAGTGAATCACCAGATAGGAAGACAATGAAAGTCAATGGCACTACACTACAGGTAATAAGGGGTAAACATTTTAATACTTTTCTCAGGAGTAAAAAAAGTGCCATTGACTTTCATTGTCTTCCTATCTGGTGAGAAAAGAATGAGAAACATTATCAACTTAGTGAACCAAGGCCTTTGTTCTGGATGTGGCTGATTCAAAGGAAATCATACACATATAATATATACATGTCCATAGAATATAAAGGTTTACTTGCATTCATTATAGTCATATGCAAGACCTAAATATAATAATGTTTGGGTTATGTATAAGTTCTATCTCAGTAATGACTTGATGTATGGACTTTCAAACCATTTAACTTGAACCACCAGTTGTGTGGAGGCTGAGGGATTGTATTACATGAAGAATATATGAGGAGTATATATGTAAGAAGGTTCTAGAGGAAATAAATGTTTATGATCTCAAATATTAATGAATTATTATTACATTTCTAATATTACTGGTAACTTAGATGAATGTGAAAGCTGTGGATGTGTACCTGCAGTTTATTATGATATTTTTGTGGATGTGGCTGATTCAAAAGAAATCGTACACATATAATATATACATGTCCATAGAATATAAAGGCTTACTTGCATCAGTCTTAATTATAGTCATATGCGATACCTAAAGATAATAACGTTTGGGTTATGTCTATTTTATAGATGTTCTATCTCAGTAATTACTTGATGTATGGACTTTCAAACCATACAACTTGAACCATCTGTTGTGTGTAGGTTAAGGGATTGTATTACATGAAAATAGAAGGAATGAAGGCTGCAGTTGGGAGGAGAAATTTGGGTTGACCAGAGAAATTATATTTAAGAGGGGAATTTGGGGGATGGTCTGGTTTTTCTTCAGGGGGCGGGGCGGAAGACAAAGGCCCTGTTAAAATTAGCTTGAACAGAGATTGCCGCCTTTTTGGATCAAGATACTCTACTTACATTTTAGACATTGTAATTTTCCATCATATTCACATTGTTCTTATTATTACTTTGCTCTATTTAAATTAAATCCACTCATTTTTTTTTTTTTTTTGGCCCAATACTTGTTTTGTGAATTACAATAGCTGAGATTATATATGGACGCAAAAGTTCTTGTAAAGTACAAAAACAAGGCCTCAACTTCCTTCAGTACACAGGCTAAAGCAAGCAGCCAGAGCATGAAGTATGATAATAAATGCTTACACATGAGGACTTTCAGAGGAGTAAAGCAGACACCCCTGCTTATACACAAAGACATTGGCAGACAGATGGATCTATGTGCTCATTTATGTGGATGATATCCTGATTTGTTTTGAGCAAGATGGGGATGAAACAGGAATCCTACAAACCCTAAGCTGGCACTTTGAGACCGGGGATCTTCAAAAGCAGGGACTTCTTGAGTTACTTTATTGCTCTACTGAGGATATGACAGCAGATATCCTTACAAAGCCACTCACTGCTGAAAGACACACGAGACTTACAAAAAAGACGGGTTTAAATGACTAAGCCTCAGCTGTTAATAAGGGGTGTTGGATGTGACAGAGGCTCTGTCTTTTGGATGTCATCACTATTCAGTTGCCCACCGGGTCATTCACTGGCCTTTTCTTAATTAGGTTCCAGACAATGTCATTGTATTTTGATACTGTTACAGGCAATGTCATTGTATTTTGGATTGTATTATAAACTGCCATTGTGTTAATTGATTACGTCACAGACAATGGCATTGTTCGGATTGAGTGTATTACAGACGTCTCTATTGTATTGCTGATTGCGTCACCGGCAGAGTTGAGGGATTGTGTGCCCTGCTGCTATTGGTCGGTGTGTGTGTCATGCAATAGGAGACTTGTGTATATAAGGCCTAGAGTGGCACTAATAAAGACACTTCACCTTCACCCTCAATACTGAAGTTCTGTCTCTTATTGGGGGAAACACTATATTACAATTCACTAGCCCTTGTAAGGGCTGTTCCTGTTTCCTCACGGACGACTCTGGAATTCCAGCAGCACCTCTTACGAGTTATGACCGTAGATGGCGCTATTACCAGTGTTTACCTGTAGTCTCTCTATGCATATCCTGCTGTGTTGTCCTGTATATGCAGCTCTGCTCTATCACTTCTTTTTCCTGTCTTAGTCACATGTTAAGGTGACATTTTCTTACTGCACCCATGTTCCAGTAAAGCCAGTTCCTGTTATGTTTATCTGGATTATGACTACGCTGCACCCAGCACTCACACTCTGCATTTAGGTCTCATTTAGCACTACCCTAATGGATGATCTCGCTGAGCTTTCCCAAATTTGATACCTGCACAAGTCACTAGTCAGTCCCCATATGAGATATTGTGTACAGTATAGGGTCGATTCAAATTTGCTCCTTGTTTGTTGGAGCGCCAAGTCGCTCTCAGGCTTCTTCCTGATTTATGGTCATCAAAATGTGATGCACATTTTTTGGGCGCAAATTTGCATGCATGCGCCTACCAAAGTGCAAACTTGCAAACTCCACAGGGGCAAATTTGGCACTCCAAACTGTCTCTGGCGCCTGATTTATAGGATGTGGCAATTTCTCCAGCAAATAGGACAATGAAAGTGTCAGCTGTAATTTCTTTTTAGGGATTAAACCTTTTTTTATGTTTTGGGTAGAAAAAAAAATTGCTAAAAAGTTTAATTTAAAAAATGGTAAAAACACCAAAAATGTGGATTTGGGGGCCTCAAAGTTTAGCCCAAAAAACTAACTAAAAATAATGGTTAAATTGTTAAGCATTAATATGCAAACCAAACAGGGAGAGGGAGGGTTAAAGAGAACATCTGGGGCAAAACATTAGGCAAAAAAAGTTAAGGGGTAACTGGAATCAGAATATCCCTAAATGGAGAACACCGGTTCTCCAGAGAATACTTTCGGAAATGGCGAATAGAGATTCGCAAAAAACACAGAAGCTGGAGAGATCAAATCGCTATAGAGAAATAGTAACAGAAAGGGGAGAAACCATCGGGACCAGGGGCTTTGCCAGCCAAATTCGGATGGGTCGGGCCATTTGCACTTCAAAGCAGCAGATTCTTCCTTACAGAAGGCACAAATTGGCAATGTGTGCTTCTCCAGTGCCCTTGCCATTTGGTGTGATTCGCACATGCACCCGGTGTGCCCATGCAGCCATGAATCATGCACCAAGGCACATGCAGAATCTTTCACGCTCCGTCTATTTTCGCTCACCGACCATGAATCGACCGTTATGCATAATTACAAAGATCTGTCCCATGATCTATTGATAGCCTGAAGTTTAATCATAACCCAAAGGGCATCCACTAAGGTAGACAGCGTAGCTAGACTTTTCTGCACCCGGGACAAAGATTCAGAACAGCCCCCCCCCCCAATAGGCTTTTGGATTGACTTTACTGGCTTTAGCTTCAAAACTTTTCCATCTGAGATTTTCAAAACTTCAGTTCTTATTCTCGATTAAAAAAAAAGGTAACAACCAATAGAATTTCATGTCAATAGAGGTCTATTTATTTCCCAGCAACGCTGCTCAAGGTTCTTTAGAGCCTCTATAGGGTTAACCCCATATGCTACCAATACACATGCTGATTGCCTCACCCCCTCCAAATATATGGGACCCATTTTTTATATGGATTTCCTCAGATGTTATTGCTCTTTTATTAAAGTTATGTTTTAACTCTTCTCCAGCGAGTGGATCCAAGTGGAAACTTTTTCTTTTTTATTCATGGGATTTGTGGCAGCGATCCCCTCCACAGGCATTCCCAGTTTATTCGTGTGATGGTGAGCGGCGGCTCAGCTGTAGCGTACTATTATGCACAGTGACACATGATGCCCCGCTAATGAAGAGAAGACAGAGGCAGGTAAATATAACCTGATAAATATGTCTTCTCAAGTCTTAATAGTTCTTTTGAGTTATTTTCTTCACTTTTGTGTTGTATATTATATTATTATTATTATTATTATTATTATTATTATATGTATGTTGTATATTATTCTAATACCAGTTTGTACATTCGCGTTTCAGGTTCAGAGAACTTTTCTTGTTCCTGTGACTGCTTTGACCTTCTGTTTTTCTTTAAACAATACATTTGAATTGCTTTGTTCTGCTTACAGATCTTGTCTCCAAAGTTTCTTTTAATTGCATTTTTTTAAATTTTGGCTATACTGTCCCGGTGTCCCCTGTCTGTTACTGCTCTTTTGTTGTCCCATGCCGGTCTCTGTACCATCTAGCGGCCCAGCTGGGCTCCCGGCATCTCTCTGCTGCCCCCCACAGGTAGGGGCATATACACTAAGATATCACAGATCACTCCCAATATAAATAGCTGTCACTGACAATGAGAAGACGGGGAGCCAGACCCGCGCCTGGCATTTGCCAATCCAGTATAAAAAGGTGTCACTGATGGCTGGAGAGACCGGCAGAAGCCAGACCCATGCCCGGCATTGGCCGATCTATCCGGCTGTCAGTGGCAGCAGCAGAGGAAAGGCGCAGCAGGCGCTTTGGGTTACAGTGCTGGAGTCTGCAGAGACCAGCGATAGATTAGAGGTAAGTATGGGGGGAAATAAAAAAGGAAGATTTTTTTTATTTATTGTGTGTCACCGTGTTTTTTTTTACATTTTACTCTTTGTGAATTGGTAAGGGGGACTTAAGAGGGGCAAGAGGGGCTTGCAAGTCCCCAGCCCAATCAGCTGTCTGACTAAAGCTTGGGGGAGCAGAAGGGCCCACAGCTGTGGGCTATGCGGGCTGGTAGCCTTGGTCTACCAGCCTCTCTTAGCTGGTGCCAGGGCTCCTCATTGCAGGGAGGGGCTATTTATAACATGTGGGTCACAGACTGGAGCCTGCAGAGACCAGCGATAGAATAGAGGTAAGTATAGGGGGGGAAAGATAAAGTTGTTTTTATTTCTTGTGTGTCAGTGTGTTTTTTTTAACATTTTACTCTTTGTGAATTGGTAAGGGGGACTTAAGAGGGGCAAGAAGGGCTTGCAAGTCCCCAGCAAGAGGGTGGCTTGCCATAACCCCAGCCCAATTAGCTGTCTGACCAAAGCTTGGGGGAGCAGAAGGGCCCACGGCCGTGGGCTATGCGGGCTGGCAGCCTTGGTCTACAAGCCCCGCTTGGCTGGTGCCTGGGCTCCTCACTGCAGGGAGGGGCTATTTATACTAGGAGTGACCTGCGACATCACAGCTCACTCCCAGTGTAAGTAGCCCCTCCCAGAGGCGTGGAGCAGAGATCCGGGGAGCCCAGTCGGGCCAATAGATGCCGCACAGAATAGCACGGGACAGCGCTGGAGGATGAGGATATTGGCCGGTGCTGGAACGGAGAAGGAAGTAAGTTTGTCTTCTTTATTTTTGGAGCTGGCTTGTTAAAAGTTCAGACAAAGCCAAATTCACTCTTCTCTACTCAGGACTGCTCCTTTAAAGCGGATGGAAACCCGAAGTTGGGTCGACTGCTTGCCTGCTGAGGCCCCCCACCCCACCCGAACAGCTGGGTGCTACTGTTGGCTCGGAGGTTACCTGGTTTTCCAACACCGAAGACCCACCCTGTAGCACACTTGAGAGAGCCGATTGGTACCCGAGAAACTGGGCACTGCTGTTGGCTCGGCGGTGGCCCGGTTTCCACCACGAAGCCATGCCCTGGGGCACTCTTGAGAGAGCCGATTGGCTCTCTCAAAAGTGTCACTGTGACAAGGTGCAGCCGGCTGGCCGCATCCCTAGGACAGTGTTTGGGGGCGTGCGAGCTCCTGCGCCCAGCCATTCAGAAAGGAACGCACACGGTCACACAGAAGCCGGGGATCCTACAGGAATTGCGTTGTAGGGTTTCACACACAGGGGTATCCAGTATAGGAGGCCCAGAGCGTAGGCTAGATTCCAAGTCCCAGCCACAGGGGTTTTGACCCCCTTTAAGAAAACCTTCTTCTGTCTAATGTATTTCAATAATTGGTACTTTTTTGGTTTTGTTAATTTTGTAACATTTTTCTTTTGCACTGAGCATCATTGCCTTCCCGATAGCCACCAATCACCCTCCAGTCCTTATTGCCTTCCCTATAGCCACCAATCACCTTCCAGCCATTATTGCCTTCCCTATAGCCACCACTCATCCTTCAGTCCTTATTGCCTTCCCTATAGCCACCAATCATCCTCCAGTCCTTATTGCCTTCCCTATAGCCACCAATCACCCTCCAGTCCTTATTGCCTTCCCTATAGCCACCAATCACCTTCCAGCCATTATTGCCTTCCCTATAGCCACCACTCATCCTTCAGTCCTTATTGCCTTCCCTATAGCCACCAATCATCCTCCAGTCCTTATTGCCTTCCCTATAGCCACCAATCACCTTCCAGCCATTATTGCCTTCCCTATAGCCACCAATCATCCTCCAGTCCTTATTGCCTTCCCTATAGCCACCAATCACCCTCCAGTCCTTATTGCCTTTCCTATAGCCACCAATCACCCTCCAGTCCGTATTGCCTTCCCTATAGCCACCAATCACCCTCCAGTACTTATTACCTTTCCTATAGCCACCAATCATCCTCCAGTCCTTATTGCCTTTCCTATAGCCACCAATCATCCTCCAGTCCTTATTGCCTTCCCTATAGCCACCAATCATCCTCCAGTCCTTATTGCCTTTCCTATAGCCACCAATCACCCTCCAGCCATTATTGCCTTCCCTATAGCCACCGATTACCCTCCAGTCCTTATTGCCTTCCCTATAGCCACCGATCACCCTCCAGTCCTTATTGCCTTTCCTATAGCCACCAATCACCCTCCAGCCATTATTGCCTTCCCTATAGCCACCAATCACCCTCCAGTCCTTATTGCCTTCCCTATAGCCACCAATCACCCTCCAGTCCTTATTGCCTTCCCTATAGCCACCAATCACCCTCCAGTCCTTATCACCTTCCCTATAGCCACTAATCACCCTCCAGTCCTTATCACCTTCCCTATAGCCACCAATCACCCTCCAGTCCTCATATCCTTTCCTATAGCCACCAATCACCCTCCAGTCGTTATTGCCTTTCCTATAGCCACCAATCGCCCTCCAGTCCTTATTGCCTTCCCTATAGCCACC
The DNA here is from genome assembly GCA_027917425.1 of Gastrophryne carolinensis. NCBI lineage: Eukaryota > Metazoa > Chordata > Amphibia > Anura > Microhylidae > Gastrophryne > Gastrophryne carolinensis. Next base: position 2,257,716 of record CM051243.1, read on the forward strand.
AATCGCCCTCCAGTCCATATTGCCTCCCCTATAACCACCAATCACCATCCAGTCCTTATTGCCTTCCCTATAGCCACCAATCATCCTCCAGTCCTTATTGCCTTCCCTATAGCCATCAATCACCCTCCAGCCATTATTGCCTTCCCTATAGCCACCAATCACCCTCCAGTCCTTATTGCCTTCCCTATAGCCACCAATCACCTTCCAGCCATTATTGCCTTTCTTATAGCCACCAATCACCCTCCAGCGCTTATTGCCTTCCCTAAAGCCACCACTCATCCTTCAGTCCTTATTGCCTTTCTTATAGTCACCAATGGCACTCCAGTCCGTATTGCTTTCCCTATAGCCACCAATCACAATCATCCTCCAGTCCTTATTGCCTTCCCTATAGCCACCAATCACCTTCCAGCCATTATTGCCTTCCCTATAGCCACCAATCATCCTCCAGTCCTTATTGCCTTCCCTATAGCCACCAATCATCCTCCAGTCCTTATTGCCTTCCCTATAGCCACCAATCACCCTCCAGCCCTTACTGCCTTCCCTATAGCCACCAATCACCCTCCAGTCCTTATTGCTTTCCCTATAGCCACCAATCACCCCCCAGTCCTTATTGCCTTCCCTATAGCCACCAATCATCCTCCAGCACTTATTGCCTTCCCTATAGCCACCAATCTCCCTCCAGTCCTTATTACCTTCCCTTATAGCCACCAATTTACCCTCCAGTCCTTATTGCTTTCCCTATAGCCACCAATCACCCTCCAGTCCTTATTGCCTTCCCTATAGCCACCAATCACCCTTCAGCCCTGATTGCCTTCCCTATAGCCACCAATCACCCTCCAGTCCTTATTGCCTTCCCTATACCCACCAATCACCCTCCAGTCCTTATTTCCTTCCCTATAGCCACCAATCACCCTCCAGTCCTTATTTCCTTTCCTATAGCCACCAATCACCTTCCAGCCATTATTGCCTTCCCTATAGCCACCAATCACCCTCCAGTCCTTATTGCCTTCCCTATAGCCACCAATCACCCTCCAGTCCTTATTGCCTTCCCTATAGCCACCAATCACCCTCCAGCCCTTACTGCCTTCCCTATAGCCACCACTCATCCTTCAGTCCTTATTGCCTTCCCTATAGCCACCAATCATCCTCCAGCACTTATTGCCTTCCCTATAGCCACTAATCACCCTCCAGTCCTTATTACCTTCCCTATAGTCACCAATCACCCTCCAGTCCTTATTACCTTCCCTATAGCCACCAATCACCCTCTAGTCCTTATTGCCTTCCCTATAGCCACCAATCACCCTCTGGCACTTACTGCTTCCTCTGCTGCCACTAAAGACTCCATCATTGCTGTCTGCTGTCACCTGGTTCTCGACAAGTTCTGAGCTTCCTTCAATTGCCCTCCATTCCAGGCCACCTCCTTCATTGTTGCTGAGGCCAGCCATGAGCAGTTCTGCACGCAGCACCCGGTATTTGGTGTTTCGGGTCCACTGTAAAATAATACCATGTCCAAGAGTGAGCCTGAGTGGGCCCCTGAAGATGCCAATTGCCCAGGTTTGCCCTGTACTGGCGCCGGCCCTGTATAGGCTTCATGGTTGAGTAAGTGCTTATTGTTATTATGTGTTGCTATTGAGCATTTGGCAAAGCCTCTATTGCATTGTATTGTATTTTCCCGACAGCTGGAGATAGATTGATAGTGCAGACCTGCCCTCATTCTAAGTCAGGCCCATTGTGCAACCCTCACACTGTTCAGTAACCAGTAACACCAAGTAACCCAGCTCAATCCGAATAGAAAATTAAATAAACGCAAAGGGCCAAATAACCAAGTGTGGTAAAGTGTATAGAAAAGTGGTGGATAGTGTCTATTTCTCCCTTGGTTTTCTCAATCAGGCACGATCAATGACAGGTTTACAGGACCCCAGTCCACATTCCCGGTCCTCTACAGGTTTTTCCCCTACTCCCAGTTCTTACACAGGTGATGAGGCAAATTGCAAAGGAAGCCTAATAAAAGGAGCCGCTGAGGCTTCCAGTGTGGAGATGGAGAGACTGGGATGAGGAGCCCGCGCCTTGCTGCTCCCAATACTGACACTGCTGAATTGCATCCAAAGGACTCTATGTGTTATCTGTTCTTGGAACCTGTGGAACCAGCCTGGGCTTGTATCTCCCGAAAGAGGACCTGTGATACCAAGGACTTGCAATACGCTGTAATTATCCTACACTGGACATTGCTAAAGTTGGTGAGGTAACCAGTTGCTGTACTGCATTGTTCCCGCATTATACTTTGAAGTTAAGTTTTCAATACATTGTTATTATTTTGCTTGTTATTTGACTACGAACTGTATTCAGAGTTATCGCCGTTGGCCCCAAATCCTGACAATAGACAGCCGCAAGTAAAAAAATGTAAGAATAAAATACATAGCACTTGTAGGGGTGCTCAAAAAATGTGATTCCAGGCACACAGCACCTGTTGTAATCCCCATTTTGTATTCTTTGATGAATTAAGGGAATGCACCACCTTGAATAACTAATCACGTGTGCTCACACAGATACAAACTACATACAATAAAGGGGTGGTGTAAAAATACTGTCAAGGATCTCTCAGCTGAGAAATCCCCTATTATAGAATGACCGGTAATTGAGAACTGTGAGACAGCGGATATGTGGCAAACCGTGTTTAATGGTCATAAACAGAAACCAATATACATAGCACACAACAACCAGGCTGCTGTACAGATATACAAGTGAACACAGTAACATACACGTGCTGAGGCAGCTGTACAGAAATACAGGTGAGCCCGGCAAACATACACACGCTGAGGCTACAATACATATATACAGGTGCTGATGCTGCTGTACAGATATCCAGGTGAACACTGCAACATACTCATATGGGTTGATTCAAAGAAACATGTAACAGCTTGGATTTGGCTCACGATCATCCTATTTTTTACGTCCGCTCGTGCGTTCGTATGAACTTGCGAGTGATTCAATAAGCAAATACGTTTCTATCCTAAAAGATACGTCCGTTCGTATGATATCTCCCGAACTTGCCTCAGTCAGTTGCCAATCGTAAAAATCACGTTCATGTGCTCACCTGTTGCGGCGGCAGCCTGTTTTTTCGGCTGCTTCCATCGTCCACCTCTTCCAATTACTTGCGTTTGCCTCTGGTTTTCATTGGTTTTTGGCCTCTTAGATTCGTGCGTTCGTATGTTTATAAGATCTTGCGCATGCGCACCCTCAACCAGAAACTTACCTAAACCCCGTAGCGGCTGCATCCAACTTCATTTCTCGGTCCCTCAAACTTACCTAAACCCCTTAGCGGCTGCATCCAACTTCATTTCTCGGTCCGTCAAACTTACCTAAACCCCTTAGCGCTTGCATCCAACTTCATTTCTCGGTCCCTCAAACTTACCTAAACCCCTTAGCGCTTGCATCCAACTTCATTTCTCGGTCCCTCAAACTTACCTAAACCCCTTAGCGCTTGCATCCAACTTCATTTCTCGGTCCCTCAAACTTACCTAAACCCCTTAGCGCTTGCATCCAACTTCATTTCTCGGTCCCTCAAACTTACCTAAACCCCTTAGCGCTTGCATCCAACTTCATTTCTCGGTCCCTCAAACTTACCTAAACCCCTTAGCGCTTGCATCCAACTTCATTTCTCGGTCCCTCAAACTTACCTAAACCCCTTAGTGGCTGCATCCCACTTCATTTCTCGGTCCCTCAAACTTACCTAAACCCCTTAGTGGCTGCATCCAACTTCATTTCTCGGTCCCTCAAACTTACCTAAACCCCTTAGCGGCTGCATCCAACTTCATTTCTCGGTCCCTCAAACTTACCTAAACCCCATAGCGGCTGCATCCAACTTCATTTCTCGGTCCCTCAAACTTACCTAAACCCCATAGCGGCTGCATCCAACTTCATTTCTCTGTCCCTCAAACTTACCTAAACCCCTTAGCGCTTGCATCCAACTTCATTTCTCGGTCCCTCAAACTTACCTAAACCCCTTAGCGCTTGCATCCAACTTCATTTCTCGGTCCCTCAAACTTACCTAAACCCCTTAGCGCTTGCATCCAACTTCATTTCTCGGTCCCTCAAACTTACCTAAACCCCTTAGCGCTTGCATCCAACTTCATTTCTCGGTCCCTCAAACTTACCTAAACCCCTTAGCGGCTGCATCCCACTTCATTTCTCGGTCCCTCAAACTTACCTAAACCCCATAGCGGCTGCATCCAACTTCATTTCTCGGTCCCTCAAACTTACCTAAACCCCATAGCGGCTGCATCCAACTTCATTTCTCTGTCCCTCAAACTTACCTAAACCCCATAGCGGCTGCATCCAACTTCATTTCTCGGTCCCTCAAACTTACCTAAACCCTTTAGCGCTTGCATCCAACTTCATTTCTCGGTCCCTCAAACTTACCTAAACCCCATAGCGGCTGCATCCAACTTCATTTCTCGGTCCCTCAAACTTACCTAAACCCCATAGCGGCTGCATCCAACTTCATTTCTCGGTCCCTCAAACTTACCTAAACCCCTTAGCGCTTGCATCCAACTTCATTTCTCGGTCCCTCAAACTTACCTAAACCCCTTAGCGCTTGCATCCAACTTCATTTCTCGGTCCCTCAAACTTACCTAAACCCCTTAGCGCTTGCATCCAACTTCATTTCTCGGTCCCTCAAACTTACCTAAACCCCTTAGCGCTTGCATCCAACTTCATTTCTCGGTCCCTCAAACTTACCTAAACCCCTTAGCGGCTGCATCCCACTTCATTTCTCGGTCCCTCAAACTTACCTAAACCCCATAGCGGCTGCATCCAACTTCATTTCTCGGTCCCTCAAACTTACCTAAACCCCATAGCGGCTGCATCCAACTTCATTTCTCTGTCCCTCAAACTTACCTAAACCCCTTAGCGCTTGCATCCAACTTCATTTCTCGGTCCCTCAAACTTACCTAAACCCCTTAGCGCTTGCATCCAACTTCATTTCTCGGTCCCTCAAACTTACCTAAACCCCTTAGCGGCTGCATCCCACTTCATTTCTCGGTCCCTAAAACGTAAGAATATCACATAATTTACATATGTCTATATGTTTCGAAGTGTGTTGTTTCTGGTTTGTGTAATTTTTTGGGTGTGTGCATCTTAGAAAAGACACATTTTGGAAGGCTTAAAATATAATTTATTTAAAATTTTTTCTTAATTTTTTTAGGAATAATTGTAAAAATTTTTTGGGTTTTGGCCAAGTAAAAACACCTAAAATTGTTTTTTTTTTTTTAACTGGAAACCTTTTTTTTTTTTTGGTTTTTGTTTTTTTTTTTTTTAAAACAACTTTTTTGGTTTTTCACCAAACCAATTAAAAAAGTTTAAAAATTTGTAAACATTTAAAAACAACTGGAAGAAAGGAGCCAGGACCAAGGGCACTAATCCTCCTCGTCTTCTTCATCTGTTGGCCCCAACGTCGCCTGTATGGCCAGCAGCTCGGCCACCAACTCCTTAATTCTTTTTTTTTTTCCCGCCAAGGTTTGGGGGATCATCCCTGTAACCAATAGAGAAATAAACATAAATAGGAGTCCCAGACCGGTTTGTATGCTGGAAATAGATTTAGGGTTAATCAAATACATGTAAATGCATGACATATGTCGTTCTTCAAAGGGATACAGTTAATGCATTTCCCACAGGTAAGTGTTTAAACTCCTTAAACCGGACCTTCAACATTATTTAATGAAAACCAAAAACTATTCACAAATGATTCTGCACCACCTCAAAGTTAGTTAGGGTTTTTTGGGGATTACAGCGCCGCCATCTGGACTCTGAAGCATAACACTTAATGAGGAGTGGAGAGTTGGATAAAGTACAGGGGAGTAGGTTACAGTGGTGCGTTGGGAATCCAGAGCATAGCTGGGTTGAGGGAAAGGTCATCACTCACACAATGCATGGCAGCACCTTCCTTTTTTCAATCTGTATCCCATGCTGCCTGTAAATATTGTGCATTCCATATTCCCCAATATTGGTTTTGTTCAGTCTAATAACATGCATTAGATGGGTGAAGGGTGTTTTTCCATGTTTCTAATCTGTAGGTACAGTGTGATGGCTAAGTCTTTGGTTCTTAATACTAGTTTGGGTCCTCTTTAAGCTAACGAAGTGCCCACATGAAAGTGTGAACTACACATTGGCTACGCCTTTAGTTATGTGTGTGTTATTAGCTAAGCAAACATTAATATGAATAATGGCATGGAGACTTACGGAGTTGGTGGCCGACAGATGGCTGGTTGGGGCCAACAGGCTGCCCTTGGTCCTGGCTATGCTGTGAAGAAGTCCCTGGAGAAACATGTGACATTTGGTTAGTATTTGTAGAGAGTCACTATCCCCAACATATCTGGCTCCCAGTCTGGCTGACATCACTCACCTTCGCCAGGATCTCCTTCCAGCATCTCTGCTGCCTCCTCCTCCACTATCTCACCCGCTCCAGAAGCTTCTACAAATACATAATAAAGGATAACTTAGTTTTTGGCCTGCCATGTATATCTTTGTGCCTATACATGAAGAGTGACATACCAGAGCCTTCCCCATGCGTGGCCAGGTATGACTCCACGCCCACGCGCCTTGGCCCCTCCTCTGTGGTAAGGTCCAGGGGCTGGTCTGAGGAGGCCACAGAGGAGGGGTAGGTCCGTCGCCCGGGAGATCCACCACCTTCACTCACAGATGCAGAGTCATGCAGCACTGGTCGGCCTGTACGTCTCCGGGTGCGGCGAATTCTGAAATCCATTTCCAACACTACCAAAGAAAAGTCATTATAAATAAAGGCATAACTTAGACATTTGGAACATATACCATGCAATTGCTTTGTACTTACTTGGGAAATGGATCCCAAAAAACCTCCGCACCCGGGGCATGTGCAGACGCTTCAGGTCCGACCAATGCTGCATTATCTGGGTGTGAGTGAAGGTGGTGCTGGTCACACGGTGGATCTCGGCGATGATCTCCCGGGCGATGTCCCTTTTCTCGCACACATTGGGCGCGAAGTCATACCGGCGCTGAAGCATGATCTGAAAAACATAATGGACACAGAGCTTTTACTTTTACACACAGACCCATATGTGTTGCATCACAAGTTGAGTATTTAATGTCATTAACACACACATTTCGAATGGCCGCCATTTTTGGGGAGTGCCTTAAAGAGGACGTTGACTGTGATTGTCAGTCTGGTCTTATGTTATATGTATCACACACCATGTACATACAGATAATAGCCAACATCAAGAATCAGGCCACCTGCATCTATGGCATGTTAGGATGGTTTAAACATCCAAGATGTAGCCTAATGCTTAGGCTTTTGGACCACGTGTGTGGCTTCCCGTTGTGTTTTTATGGCTTAGGACAACAGTGTTCCGCAAACATCCGCATCAAGGTCCGAGACAGGCCAGGTTTGACAGCTCGCCCCGCTACTCCACAGGTTAATTAACTGTTGCTAAGCCGGAGCAATTGGCCGAATTAGGACATCAGCATAGACAGGTGAAAACGTGGCCAGGCTCGGCCCTTGAGGATGAAGTGTGAGGAGCCAGTGATTAAACATTAAGAGACCCCAAACTAGTTCCAAACGCATCATTTACATTTAGGCCATCATTGACTATTCGATTAAAATGCACAGGCAGCCACTTACCAGCATGAGGATCTCTTCCTGTTGACGGGTGAAGATAGTGGGCGCCATCTTTAGTCTTCTTCCAGGCAGCAGATAAGTGAAACCCCAGCGGTTTCCTGGTTCCGCTCGAACGTACGTTCGTACGAGCGCGTAGTCGTGCGCATAGGCGTCACACGCTGGGCTCATTATTTAAAGGTCCCTTCCCCCCAAGCTCATTCTCTTTGAGCATTTCTGTACGATGGCACCAAAAAAGGCGATCAGCAAGCGACCCCAGGCAAGCAAGACCGCGGAGGGCCCCACCACAAGGTCCCAGCAAGCTGGCCGAAAACTGAGAGCCAAGACTCCCACCTCGGCCCCACCAAGGGACCCTGGACCCTCAGGTACCAAAAAAAGGGGCCCCAAGCCCCGTGCCCCTCCTGCAGCCAAAAAGCTGGCAACTGCAGCACCCACCACCTCTGCCCCCAGAACAGGCAGCACCAGTGAGCCCACACCGGCCATGCCTTCAAGTAGGGCAGTTCGGAAACCCATGCCCCGCAGCAGGGCCCGAACCCCATCCAGGGCCCGAAGTACAGCCAGAGGGCGAAGAACACAATCCAGGGCACGAAGCCCAGACAGGGCCCGAACCCCATCCAGGGCCCGAACCCCATCCAGGCCCCGAAGCCCATCCAGAGGCCGCAGATCACAAACCAGGGCCAGAAGCCCCTACAGGCCCAGACGAACCCAATCCAGGGCCAGAAGCCCCTACAGGCCCAGAAGAACCCAATCCAGGGCCAGAAGCCCCGACAGGCCCAGACGAACCCAATCCAGGGCCAGAAGCCCCTACAGGGCCCGCAGATCACAAACCAGGGCCAGAAGCCCCGACAGGCCCAGAAGAACCCCATCCAGGGCCCGAACCCCATCCAGGCCCCGAAGCCCATCCAGAGGCCGCAGATCACAAACCAGGGCCAGAAGCCCCTACAGGCCCAGACGAACCCAATCCAGGGCCAGAAGCCCCTACAGGGCCCGCAGATCACAAACCAGGGCCAGAAGCCCCGACAGGCCCAGAAGAACCCCATCCAGGGCCCGAACCCCATCCAGGCCCCGAAGCCCATCCAGAGGCCGCAGATCACAAACCAGGGCCAGAAGCCCCTACAGGCCCAGACGAACCCAATCCAGGGCCAGAAGCCCCTACAGGCCCATAAGAACCCAATCCAGGGCCAGAAGCCCCGACAGGCCCAGACGAACCCAATCCAGGGCCAGAAGCCCCTACAGGCCCAGAAGAACCCAATCCAGGGCCAGAAGCCCCCGACCTGGCACCAGCCGGGAACAGAGCCCCCGACCTGGCACCAGCCGGGAACCTAGCCCCCCAAGAGGGCCCCGAATTGCCCCCATGACCACATCTACACCTGGAAGTTCGGTGGCCAGCCACGCAAGAACACCCAGTCCCTTGGCCAGTCCAGTCCAGTCATTGGGAAGCCACCAATCCGGCCATTCCCCTACCCAGCCCCAGGCCATAATGTCACCACATGTGTCTGCACACATGGAGGAGCAGCCAAGCCAACCATCTGGCCGCACATTGCGCCGCGGCCAGTTGAGTGGGAGATTCTCCCATGACCAAAATATGGCATTGGCTAGTGGCCTTACATTATACTATGACGAGCTATATGGGAGCAAATCCAAACACACCACCAAGCAGCGCAAGATGGAATTGTTTGAAACCATCCTCCGACAAGTAAATGCAGCGGGGGAAGAGAGGAAAGATGTGTCCCAAATTCAGAAGAAAATCTCTGATCTGAAGTATGCTGTACGGCAAAAAGAAATTAAAAGGCATAATTACAGGTAACTAAATGTTTACGCTAAATCTAATGTTTTGGATGTACTGTATGCACCTTTTCTGAGTACCAAACGCTTTTCTCTTTTCAGCCTGAAAACTGGAGGTGGATTTCCATCTAAATTGGAGTTTACCCCTGCTGAGGAGATTGTGCTTGGACTTCTCCATCCGGTCGAGGTCGGTGGACATGCTGGTCTAAGGGACACAGACTCACCGACCCGTACCCACGGTGAGTACTCTGAAATCTGCATGTTTGCCTGTTTGCTAAATAATCTACAGTTCACTAGTAACAAGCTAACGGGATGCCCCTATGGTTTGCCTTGCTTGGCCTCGCACTACTGTGCCTGTTTGTGTCCTCTTTTTGGCCCTGGGAATCACACATTTAGGCCCACAGCCATTATGGCAAAGTTCAAATGTCCAATTGTATTGTTAAAGTCATGAATTTTTGCAAGATAAGTGAGATATTTTGAATCAATCACAAAACACACATCATTATGTATGGGTTGCCTTTTGCTTGTGTGAGTTGTGTTTGAGTTAACAATTTAATTAGCCACCCACAAACATATGTGACCAAGAGCAGCGAGACTCAACTGGCGGCCCGGGGTCCCAATGCGGACCTTGCCACCACATTCAAGGACCCCTGCCCAGACAGCCCTGCACTCAGTTACTTCTGTGTTGACGTGCTCAGAGCTGCCCCCTTGATCGGCCATGTAGTGGTTGGTCTCCTGCCCAATGTCATGGCTCCGTGAAACATAGCATTGCAATATGAAGTACTGCCCAGGAAGTGGCATTGCAAGGTACACAGTAACTTATTTAGATTTTCACTGGCCACAATCGTGTCCCGCTGCCCCTGCTCTGGCCCATCTGCCACAGTCCCCCCATGCCCCCCCCCACATAAGCCCCATACATTTGTAACAGATTGGCTCCATCCATCCCATCACCATCAATACGTTAACTCCCCCCTTTAGCCATCCAATCCCTGTCCCCTCAGCTCTGGCCCATCCAGCCCAGCAAGGGCAAGCAGCCTTTATTAGTTGGCACTTAGAAATCTCCAGCCCCTCCACCAGTGTCTTTATTTTTAACTAGACACCCCCTGCGTCAGCACCATGGCCAGACATTCACCTCTCACCACATACCTTTAAATGGGCGTTTCAAACCATTGTTTGAGTACCCCGGACCTAGCGAATGGTAGGCTAAATCCAAAAATGTGCCTTGAAAGTTGGATGCTGACTGGGTACACTTCATGACTTAGAACTGAGGTCACTTAGCAGTTTGTCCGAGCCATTGCACCTATGTAAACTTGCGTGGGTTTGAACAAAGGTCACCATTGCTCTAGAGTTGAATAATATTACAAATAGAGCTATATTTGATTACCTATCAAAAAAAAGGTTATGTGTGTGTGTTTACGTGGTATTTTTTTATCTTCTTCAGCCCAGCATGATCCCTCAGCAAGGGTAAACTCACCCCCCAGTTTGGTTATGCCTACCAGGTCCGTACAGCATCGGAGCCCAGATCAGAGATTTTCGGTAAGTTAATTTAGTAGCATAAATACTAACAAGTGCTTAAGAATGTGTTAAACTGTTGAAATCCAAAATTGGGACGCAAACTTAGCCTTTTTTTTTTTGATATGTCCCTACAGACCCGCACACTCATGGAAGAGATCCAGGACATGGAGGAAGATGATGATGATGTCTCCGTACAGGGCACGTCGGATGAACTCCCCCTGGGTCCCAATTTGGAACTGCTCCATAATGTTTCTCTGGCCAATCCTCAGCAGCAGAGTGAATCTCCATCCATTGTGCTTGCACATGGGGAGACTGACACAACAGTCCCCAGTGTTCACTCTGCTGCTGAGGATTTGCAAAGCAGGCCGGTTGCTGTTGAGGGTACGACACCACGCGGCAGGGCACGCCCAAGAGCCAGGGTAATTGTGCGGCGGACGCCATTACGCCGCCCCACAATTTCCCAGGGGAGGCAGAGTGCCCTGCTTCAATTATGGACCCAACAAAGGGACTCTTATGACGCCCAGCTCGTTACAGAGCGTGAGCAAAGGCATGCCGACATGGTGAACATCCATACCAGTCTACAGGGCATCCTCGCGGAGTTGCGTACCCTCAACAGCAACGTGGCCAATGCAAGTAATGGCATCCAGTCAGCCATGGCTGAGATGACCAATATGCAGAGAAACATTGTGGAGCAGTTTCAAATTCACAATGCTGCCATGGCCCAGGCTAGGTCCCATTCCCATGGACCTCCACCTGGACCTCCACCTGGGTATTATGGGCAGCCACCCTATTAAGCCATGGGTGTGTGGGACATCTTTTCTCTTAACCCCCACTGTATTTACTTGTCCTTTGAGGTTTCAAACAATCCATTTTGTGTTGCTCTGGCAGGTTGTGTTTTGTATTTGCTCCCATATAGCTCCTTAGAGTAATGCTTAAGGCCACTAGCCAATGCCATAGGTCTATGTGGAGTTTATCTGGCCACTTATGGCTTTACCTATGTATTTGGTTGGTGCTCCTCCTGTTTGCAGACATGTTTGTGTGACATTATGGCCATGCCCAAATATCCCTGGGCACAGGCAATATTAATGACTGGACTAGGCTGGCCTTTGGACTGGGTGTCCTTGTTTGGTTGTGCCACTCACTTCCAGGTGTAGATGTGCTCGATGTTTTTTTTTAATGTTATCCATTTGTTACCACAGATGTATGTGGAATGTTTTCTGTTAACCACTATAATTTTTCATTTTCAAAGTAAAACACAAATTTCACTTCCAATACTTGTGGCGTTTTTAGTGGGAAGACATTTTTAACAGCTTGGCCTAAACCAGATAATTTGGGTTTGAAGAGGTGTAACAATGCAAAGCTAAAGCTAAGGAAACTACATGAAATACATTAGGCAACAATTAAGGTCTAAATGTTTTACTTAGAGGTAATGCCACATTACGGCAAAACAACATATGTTTCAAAAAGGATAACACAGACATACAGAATGGTGAGACAGGGAAAAAAGTTAACTAAAATGCTGGCTGATCAGGTTGGCTCGAACAGATTGGCCAGACTCACTGGGGGGCCCCTCAAAATTCTCGGCTTCATCCTCGACGGCTGAAGAGGGCAGGCTGTCCACATAACGTGGGACACGTTCCATGATGGCAAAATTGTGCAAAACAGCACATGCCATTATAATGTCGATCACTTTCTTGGGATCATATTGCAGGGCCCCCCCAGTATGGTCAAGGCAACGAAAACGTGTCTTCAGCAGACCAAAGGCCCTCTCCACAACAGCCCGGGTCTTGCGATGCGCACGGTTATACGCTTCCTGAGAGGCATCCTGGGGCCGCAGCACAGGCGTCATGAGCCAGGGTAGAAGTGGGTACCCGGAATCACCTTAAACAGAGAATTAAATGTAATCAAAATTAAAAAGGCAACACAACCAACACCCAAAATTTCACAGATATCATAATGATGTAAGGTAAAGTGTTCCCAAAAAAATACAGGGCACATTAGGGCCCACAAAAATTGCACTAAGGTATCACCTAAATAAAAATGGCACTTCTATATACCAATTAATTAACAAACATCTGCACGGCCAAGGGTATTTGTATTTTACATATATTTGTAGTTTTCAGACATGTTACAATTAGGATGCTGCGGAGGGCCTATTCACATTTCTCTGGAAACTACAATGTATGCAGTTTAAGTCCACTTTGACATTTAACGACCAATAGTACCAAAGGAGCCAAAGGTCAAAGATCCCTATCCACATTTCTCAGGAAACTACAATGTATGCAGTTTAAGTCCACTTTGACATTTAACGACCAATAGTACCAAAGGAGCCAAAGGTCAAATATCCCTCTCCACATTTCACTGGAAAATACAATGTATGCAGTTTAAGTCCACTTTGACATTTAAAGACCAATAGTCCCAAAGGAGCCAAAGGTCAAAGATCCTTGGGTATAAACTCCAAACCAATATATTTAGGCACAAGGAACTTACAGACATCCTAACTAAAGGGAAAACATTCTTAAGGCCACAGCGAGACAAGGATTTTTTGGGTAAGTTCCTAATATATGAGCCAAGAAAAAGGCAGTTGTACGCTTCTGTAAATTTATCCTTAAAAAACATATCAACAAATACAAGATTAATGCCACATTTAATAACACACAAATAGGACACACTTACCAAGCAGCCATGCCCCCGAAAATTCACCTGCCTCAAATCTCCGAAACAACCCAGATCGCCGGAGGATATAGGAGTCGTGGGACGATCCGGGGTAGCCGGCAAGGACACTCATAAACCGCATATCCGGACCAACCACGGCCTGGACATTAAGTGAGTGTCCCATTTTACGATTCCTTAAGGCAAAAACATACAAAAAGGGTAATTGATATTTGACCCAAACTAATAAATTAACCACAAAACATGTCTGCACTCTATTGGGAAAGACTAATGAAAAGCCAAGATAAAGCAGCTACACAAATGAGGGATAAACAAATATGCTGCCGCAAAGGAAAACAGGTGACATGACACGTTGGGCAACATAATAACCAATCTCAATACCTATATATATACTCGTCGGCTGCCCTAGGTACGAGTGCCACATGTGTGCAGTCAATTGCACCAATAACGTTGGGCATGTCGGCCACATTATAAAACCCAAGCTTAATGGCGTTTCTGGCTGCCATATCATCAGGAAAATAAATATATTTTTGAGTTATGGCAGCCATGCCTTCCAAAAATTTAGACAGTGCGCGGCTCAGCGTAGGCTGTGACATCCCCACAGAGAGGGCACCCAGCCTCTGGAACGAGCCGTTCGCCAAAAATTGCAGGCAGCCAAGCATCTTGGTCATACCTGAAATTGCATGCCCCTTCCTTGTGGTGCGGGCTAACCATGGCCGCAGCTCACTATATAATTTATGGAGGGAAGCGCGATTAAGCCTGGTCAGCTCGAACAGCTCTACATCATTCATGCTATCGATGTTCATGCGACGACGCAGGGGCAATCTGCTCTCAGACATCTCGATCAACTCAATGCCAAAAAGCATAAGCCCTTGATGTGCCACAAACTCGCTCCACTCCATCCTACTCCCGAGGCCAAATAGCTGCCGGCAAACATTTCGTAAAGCAGCTCTTTAATGGGCTTCAAAACAATTAGCAATCACCTCTCTGAATTGGGCGCAAGCCCATGTGAAGGACGTAAAAAATAGGATCGGACGCAAATAATACGATTTGGACGGGAAAAACACACGAACTAACGCAAATTATACGATTCTCGTACGAAATGCGTATGTTCATATACGTCTATGCGCGAACGATCGTGCGAATACGAAATGGCCAAAAAAACCAGAAAAAATGACAAACACCCACCCAAACTTACGATTCTCGATACGAAATCACTTAACTTTTGCTCTTTGAATCGAGGGGATACAGTAACAAGTATACATAGCACACAACAACCAGGCTGCTGTACAGATACACAGGTGAACATAGTAACATACACGTGCTGAGGCAAGGAAAGTGCAAATGCAAATAATTCCTAACATTGCCAAGTGCATCTTAAAGTGGACCAATACCCAGGATTTTGACTATCCTGGGTTTTGTTCCACTTCGGTGGGGCCCCGCTGTGTGAAACCCCCCAGAAAGCCCCGAAAACTCACCTCACCCCGCTCCCACGTGACCGCTGCAGCCAATCCCCGCTGACGGACAAGCGAGGTCCGTCGCCTCCCGCGCGTCACTCTTACAGGGAGCGCGCCCGCGCCGGCCATTAACAAACGGTAGGCGTGGGTGCGCGCCCTGCTAGAGGGATGCGCGAGCGGCGTGGGGTTTCACACAGCGGGGCACACCCGATCGGGATGCCCCACAGGCCCGATGCTGATCGGCCCGGGAATCTTATAGATCAGAATCGGGTGTTGGTCCACTTTAATCATTGAGAAGATTTTTTGTTGGCCCCAGTTGTATCAATAATAAGATCCTTGAAGTATTATAATCCATAGATACAAAGAAAGAAGAGCACAGATATCGCACATACTATGGGGGTTATGTAACAAGGGATAGCGCCTCATAGCGGCAGGCAGCATCTGGGGAACAACGGGCGCTGTACGCAAAACCACATTTATGAAAGCGAATCTGGTGAGTGGCTCTAACAGCGCCATGTAACGTCACATGTATTATTACATATAACAGCGCCATGTAGCATCACATGTATTATTACATATAACAGCGCCATGTAGTGTCACATGTATTATTACATATAACAGCGCCATGTAGCGTCACATGTATTATTACATATAACAGCGCCATGTAGCGTCACATGTATTATTACATATAACAGCATCATGTAGCATCACATGTATTATTACATATAACAGCGCCATGTAGTGTCACATGTATTATTACATATAACAGCGCCATGTAGCGTCACATGTATTATTACATATAACAGCGCCATGTAGTGTCACATGTATTATTACATATAACAGCGCCATGTAACGTCACATGTATTATTACATATAACAGCGCCATGTAGCATCACATGTATTATTACATATAACAGCACCATGTAGCCTCACATGTATTATTACATATAACAGCGCCATGTAACGTCACATGTATTATTACATATAACAGCGCCATGTAACGTCACATGTATTATTACATATAACAGCGTCATGTAGCGTCACATGTATTATTACATATAACAGCACCATGTAGGGTCACATGTATTATTACATATAACAGCGCCATGTAGCGTCACATGTATTATTACATATAACAGCACCATGTAGTGTCACATGTATTATTACATATAACAGCATCATGTAGCGTCACATGTATTATTACATATAACAGCGCCATGTAGCGTCACATGTATTATTACATATAACAGCGCCATGTAACGTCACATGTATTATTACATATAACAGCGCCATGTAGCGTCACATGTATTATTACATATAACAGCGCCATGTAACGTCACATGTATTATTACATATAACAGCGTCATGTAGCGTCACATGTATTATTACATATAACAGCGCCATGTAGTGTCACATGTATTATTACATATAACAGCGCCATGTAGCGTCGCATGTATTATTACATATAACAGCGCCATGTAGCGTCACATGTATTATTACATATAACAGCGCCATGTAGCGTCACATGTATTATTACATATAACAGCGCCATGTAGCGTCACATGCATTATTACATATAACAGCGCCATGTAACGTCACATGTATTATTACATATAACAGCGTCATGTAGTGTCACATGTATTATTACATATAACAGCGCCATGTAGCGTCACATGTATTATTACATATAACAGCGCCATGTAGCGTCACATGTATTATTACATATAACAGCGCCATGTAGCGTCACATGTATTATTACATATAACAGCGCCATGTAGCGTCACATGTATTATTACATATAACAGCGTCATGTAGCGTCACATGTATTATTACATATAACAGCGCCATGTAGCGTCACATGTATTATTACATATAACAGCGCCATGTAGCGTCACATGTATTATTACATATAACAGCGCCATGTAGCGTCACATGTATTATTACATATAACAGCGCCATGTAGCGTCACATGTATTATTACATATAACAGCGCCATGTAACGTCACATGTATTATTACATATAACAGCGCCATGTAACGTCACATGTATTATTACATATAACAGCGCCATGTAACGTCACATGTATTATTACATATAACAGCGCCATGTAGCGTCACATGTATTATTACATATAACAGCGCCATGTAGCGTCACATGTATTATTACATATAACAGCGCCATGTAGCGTCACATGTATTGTTACATATAACAGCACCATGTAGTGTCACATGTATTATTACATATAACAGCACCATGTAGCGTCACATGTATTATTACATATAACAGCGCCATATAGCGTCACATGTATTATTACATATAACAGCGCCATGTAGCGTCACATGTATTATTACATATAGCAGCACCATGTAGCGTCACATGTATTATTGCATATAACAGCGCCATATAGCGTCACATGTATTATTACATATAACAGCGCCATGTAGTGTCACATGTATTATTACATATAACAGCACCATGTAGCGTCACATGTATTATTACATATAACAGAGCCATGTAGCGTCACATGTATTATTACATATAACAGAGCCATGTAGCGTCACATGTATTATTACATATAACAGCGCCATGTAGCGTCACATGTATTATTACATATAACAGAGCCATGTAGCGTCACATGTATTATTACATATAACAGAGCCATGTAGCGTCACATGTATTATTACATATAACAGCGCCATGTAGCGTCACATGTATTGTTACATATAACAGCACCATGTAGTGTCACATGTATTATTACATATAACAGCGCCATGTAGCGTCACATGAATTATTACATATAACAGAGCCATGTAGCGTCACATGTATTATTACATATAACAGCGCCATGTAGCGTCACATGTATTATTACATATAACAGCGTCATGTAGCGTCACATGTATTATTACATATAACAGCGCCATGTAGCGTCACATGTATTATTTCATATAACAGCGCCATGTAGCGTCACATGTATTATTACATATAACAGCGTCATGTAGCGTCACATGTATTATTACATATAACAGCGCCATGTAGCGTCACATGTATTATTACATATAACAGCGCCATGTAGCGTCACATGTATTATTTCATATAACAGCACCATGTAGCGTCACATGTATTATTTCATATAACAGCGCCATGTAGCGTCACATGTATTATTACATATAACAGCGTCATGTAGCGTCACATGTATTATTTCATATAACAGCGTCATGTAGCGTCACATGTATTATTACATATAACAGCGCCATGTAGCGTCACATGTATTATTTCATATAACAGCACCATGTAGCGTCACATGTATTATTTCATATAACAGCGCCATGTAGCGTCACATGTATTATTACATATAACAGCGCCATGTAGCGTCACATGTATTATTTCATATAACAGTGTGATGTAGCGTCACATGTATTATTACATATAACAGCGCCATGTAGCGTCACATGTATTATTTCATATAACAGCGCCATGTAGCGTCATATGTATTATTTCATATAACAGTGTGATGTAGCGTCACATGTATTATTACATATAACAGCGCCATGTAGTGTCACATGTATTATTACATATAACAGCGCCATGTAGCGTCACATGTATTATTACATATAACAGCGTCATGTAGCGTCACATGTATTATTACATATAACAGCGCCATGTAGTGTCACATGTATTATTACATATAACAGCGCCATGTAGCGGCACATGTATTATTACATATAACAGCGCCATGTAGTGTCACATGTATTATTACATATAACAGCGCCATGTAGCGTCACATGTATTATTACATATAACAGCGCCATGTAGCATCACATATATTATTACATATAACAGCGCCATGTAGCATCACATGTATTATTACATATAACAGCGCCATGTAGCGTCACATGTATTATTACATATAACAGCGCCATGTAGCGTCACATATATTATTACATATAACAGCGCGATGTAGCGTCACATATATTATTACATATAACAGCGCCATGTAGCGTCACATGTATTATTACATATAACAGCGCCATGTAGCGTCACATGTATTATTACATATAACAGCGTCATGTAGCGTCACATGTATTATTACATATAACAGCGCCATGTAGCGTCACATGTATTATTACATATAACAGCGCCATGTAGCGTCACATGTATTATTACATATAACAGCGCCATGTAGCGTCACATGTATTATTTCATATAACAGTGTGATGTAGCGTCACATGTAGTATTACATATAACAGCGCCATGTAGCGTCACATGTATTATTACATATAACAGCGCCATGTAGCGTCACATGTATTATTTCATATAACAGTGTGATGTAGCGTCACATGTATTATTACATATAACAGCGCCATGTAGCGTCACATGTATTATTACATATAACAGCGCCATGTAGCGTCACATGTATTATTTCATATAACAGTGTGATGTAGCGTCACATGTAGTATTTCATATAACAGCGCCATGTAGCGTCACATGTATTATTACATATAACAGCACCATGTAGCGTCACATGTATTATTACATATAACAGCACCATGTAGTGTCACATGTATTATTACATATAACAGCGCCATGTAGCGTCACATGTATTATTTCATATAACAGCGCCATGTAGTGTCACATGTATTATTACATATAACAGCGCCATGTAGCGTCACATGTATTATTACATATAACAGCGCCATGTAGCGTCACATGTATTATTTCATATAACAGTGTGATGTAGCGTCACATGTATTATTACATATAACAGCGCCATGTAGCGTCACATTTATTATTACATATAACAGCGCCATGTAGCGTCACATGTATTATTTCATATAACAGCGCCATGTAGCGTCACATGTATTATTACATATAACAGTGTGATGTAGCGTCACATGTATTATTACATATAACAGCGCCATGTAGCGTCACATGTATTATTACATATAACAGCGCCATGTAGTGTCACATGTATTATTACATATAACAGCGCCATGTAGCGTCACATGTATTATTTCATATAACAGTGTGATGTAGCGTCACATGTATTATTACATATAACAGCACCATGTAGCGTCACATGTATTATTACATATAACAGCGCCATGTAGCGTCACATGTATTATTACATATAACAGCGCCATGTAGTGTCACATGTATTATTACATATAACAGCGCCATGTAGCGTCACATGTATTATTTCATATAACAGTGTGATGTAGCGTCACATGTAGTATTTCATATAACAGCACCATGTAGCGTCACATGTATTATTACATATAACAGCGCCATGTAGCGTCACATGTATTATTACATATAACAGCGCCATGTAGCGTCACATGTATTATTACATATAACAGTGTGAAGTAGATTCACATGTATTATTACATATAACAGCGCCATGTAGCATCACATGTATTATTACATATAACAGCGCCATGTAGCGTCACATGTATTATTACATATAACAGCGCCATGTAGCGTCACATGTATTATTACATATAACAGCGCCATGTAGCGTCACATGTATTATTACATATAACAGTGTGAAGTAGATTCACATGTATTATTACATATAACAGCGCCATGTAGCGTCACATGTATTATTACATATAACAGCGCCATGTAGCGTCACATGTATTATTTCATATAACAGTGTGATGTAGCGTCACATGTAGTATTTCATATAACAGCGCCATGTAGCGTCACATGTATTATTACATATAACAGCACCATGTAGCGTCACATGTATTATTACATATAACAGCACCATGTAGTGTCACATGTATTATTACATATAACAGCGCCATGTAGCGTCACATGTATTATTTCATATAACAGCGCCATGTAGTGTCACATGTATTATTACATATAACAGCGCCATGTAGCGTCACATGTATTATTACATATAACAGCGCCATGTAGCGTCACATGTATTATTTCATATAACAGTGTGATGTAGCGTCACATGTATTATTACATATAACAGCGCCATGTAGCGTCACATTTATTATTACATATAACAGCGCCATGTAGCGTCACATGTATTATTTCATATAACAGCGCCATGTAGCGTCACATGTATTATTACATATAACAGTGTGATGTAGCGTCACATGTATTATTACATATAACAGCGCCATGTAGCGTCACATGTATTATTACATATAACAGCGCCATGTAGTGTCACATGTATTATTACATATAACAGCGCCATGTAGCGTCACATGTATTATTTCATATAACAGTGTGATGTAGCGTCACATGTAGTATTTCATATAACAGCACCATGTAGCGTCACATGTATTATTACATATAACAGCGCCATGTAGCGTCACATGTATTATTACATATAACAGCGCCATGTAGCGTCACATGTATTATTACATATAACAGTGTGAAGTAGATTCACATGTATTATTACATATAACAGCGCCATGTAGCATCACATGTATTATTACATATAACAGCGCCATGTAGCGTCACATGTATTATTACATATAACAGCGCCATGTAGCGTCACATGTATTACATATAACAGCGCCATGTAGCGTCACATGTATTATTACATATAACAGCGTTCATTAGTTTTGTATAAACAGCGTGTTCCTGAAGTAATGTTCTAAAGTTTTGGTTTATATCATTGTGTGTCTCCTGCCCGGAAACCAAAGACTTTTATTGTGATTTATTTTGTATTATTTATATATATATATTTATTTTATTATTTATTTATTGGTGCAGAATTGTATGTGCAGATCGGCCATTGCAGTGTCAGTGTCACAGTTTTATAACAATGTCATTCCATATGTTTTCGCTCTGTTACTGGTGGATATGTGATTAGAAACAGACTTTAATTACACCGCGCCTGGCGCTCTATGCTACAGCGCCCAGCTTTAGAGCCAACGCTGTGTGTGTAGATTTTTTTTACATACGGGCTTCAGCGCAAAGTGCCGGACGCACTTACCTGGTGCTACCTAATGCTCCCTGCAGCGTTGTCTTGTTGTTAGATGTAGCGTCATCTTGTTCCCAGGGCAGAAAGCCCAACAAAGTCCTGGGTTTTGTTCTGCTTTAGGTTCAGTTTCTTGACCCTCAACATAGAGGCAGCTGGGAAATTACAAATCTGAATAAAGAAAATGAAAGAAAAACATGATAGAAGGGAAATAAATGACTGTGAGCCAATAAATAAAAGACTTACCTGCCCCTAAGGAGCCCAACATGAGCCGGACGGAGGTCAGGAGAGTTGTGCTGCATCAGGAGAAAGAAATACTGAGAATCTCTACTTCCTCCCTTTAGGTATCGGAATCTGCTGTATAACGCTGCCACCTAGTGGCTGTATCAGGGTCCTGCAATCCTGAATCCTCCTTTTAGGTATCGGAATCTGCTGTATAACGCTGCCACCTAGTGGCTGTATCAGGGTCCTGCAATCCCCGAATCCTCCTTTTAGGTATCAGAATCTGCTGTATAACGCTGCCACCTAGTGGCTGTATCAGGGTCCTGCAATCCCCGAATCCTCCTTTTAGGTATCGGAATCTGCTGTATAACACTGTCACCTAGTGGCTGTATCAGGGTCCTGCAATCCCCCATTCCTCCTTTTAGGTATCGGAATCTGCTGTATAACACTGTCACCTAGTGGCTGTATCAGGGTCTGGCAATCCCCGAATCCTCCTTTTAGGTATCGGAATCTGCTGTATAACACTGACACCTAGTGGCTGTATCAGGGTCCTGCAATCCCTGAATCCTCCTTTTAGGTATCGGAATCTGCTGTATAACACTGACACCTAGTGGCTGTATCAGGGTCCTGTTATCCCCGAATCCTCCTTTTAGGTATCGGAATCTGCTGCATAACGCTGCCACCTAGTGGCTGTATCAGGGTCCTGCAATCCCCGAATCCTCCTTTTAGGTATCGGAATCTGCTGTATAACACTGTCACCTAGTGGCTGTATCAGGGTCCTGTTATCCCCGAATCCTCCTTTTAGGTATCAGAATCTGCTGTATAACGCTGCCACCTAGTGGCTGTATCAGGGTCCTGCGATCCCCGAATCCTCCTTTTAGGTATCAGAATCTGCTGCATAACGCTGCCACCTAGTGGCTGTATCAGGGTCCTGCAATCCCCGAATCCTCCTTTTAGGTATCGGAATCTGCTGTATAACACTGACACCTAGTGGCTGTATCAGGGTCCTGCAATCCCCGAATCCCCCTTTTAGGTATCGGAATCTGCTGTATAACACTGACACCTAGTGGCTGTATCAGGGTCCTGCAATCCCCGAATCCTCCTTTTAGGTATCGGAATCTGCTGTATAACACTGTCACCTAGTGGCTGTATCAGGGTCCTGCAATCCATGGGGAGGAAGTACATCAGCCGCTTTCTCTAGAAAGTCGTGGTAGGGGCCTGGAACACCCTCAGAGGACAGCTGAGTGACACGCACTGGGAGTTCCAGGCAAGAGTGAAAACATTGTGGGCCCCATTTAACAATCTGCCTCGCTACCCAATCAATTTGAGGGTTATGTTTTTTAACCAGGGCAACCCAAGTACTAACGGGGTTGAGGGCATCTTTAAAACTAGGAAACTGATCAGTTCAGAGTGCCTTGCTCCCACTCTGAGTAACACAGGTGGAGTCTTAAAATGAATAAGACCCCCAGCAATAGGCGTGTCATCGATTGCGGACACCCGGATTATTTTAGGCAGAGGTTGGAGAGGAATTCCCAGACTTCGAGCTAACTCAAAGTCAAGGAAATTCCCCCGCCGCTCCACAATCTAGAAGGGCCTCCAAATTCACAAACCCAAGGTCCACTTTAACCTGGACTGGAACCATAAATTGTGAAAGAACTTGAGGAAATACCTTGTAGCCTAGGTGGGTTCCCTCGACCCCCACCTAGGCCCTGAAGTTTTCCGGCTGCTTCTTGGGACAGACTCTGACCAGGTGACCGGTCCCGCCACAGTAAAGACACAGCCCTTCCGATAATCGCCGATGCCTCTCATCTTCGGAAAGCTTGGTAGCTCCCAGCTGCATTGGTTCTTCGGTAGGACTCGGGGCTGGAGCTCCCGCTTTCCAGCTGGTGTCGGGATGCGCCCCTCTTTCAAGACGTCTCTCCCGCAAGCGTCGGTCGATTCAGATTGCGAGATGCATTGTTTCATCCAGAGACTGGGGTACGAGATGGTTCACGAAAATGTCCTTAATGGCATCGGACAAGCCCAGATGGAATTGGCCACATAAGGCCGGGTCGTTCCATCGAGAGTCCACGGCCCACCGGCGGAACTTATAGCAATATTCTTCAGCCTGCCGACGACCTTGACGCAAGGTACAGAGTTTGGCATCTGCGGTGGCACCTCTGTCCGGATCATCATACAAGATCTCCATCGCGGAGAAGAAAGCTTCCACAGACTGCCTTGCTGGATCCCGAGGTGACAAACTGAATGCCCAGGATTGAGGGTCTCCTTGCAGGAGGGAGATGACCAGGTCCACACGCTGATCTTGGGACCCCGAGGAGTACGGACGGAGCTGGAAGTAGAGTTTGCAAGCATCCCGAAAATTGGAGAACTTACTTCTATCCCCGGAAAACTTGTCAGGGAGTGGAATCTTGGGTTCCACTGGGTGAGCGGCCGAGGCCCCCTGAGGGCCGGTGTTGATAGGAGTTGGACGGTTCTCCTGAGCCGCCACACGATGGGCCAGGTGCTCCACGGCCGCAGTTAAGGCCTGCACCTGCTCCAAAATTTGGTCCATGGGTTTTCTGGCCCGTTATACTGTCAGGGATCGCCGGACACCCCTCTTTCATAAGCCAAGCAATCCCCAATCTCCACTGCCTCTTGTACCTATGGACAAGCCCCCGCTTGCTGGAGACACGGGTTATGCCTCTCCAGACTCAGTTGCCCCCAGGACTTACTGGAGCAAAGATTGCTGGCTTATGGTGAAGATAGGTGAACAGCGGGGTATCCCAAATCGGAAGTTCGAGCGGGCTGAGTCCGAAACGTCGAGTCCAGCAGATTAGGCAAGAATGGTCGAGACGAGCAGGGGTCAAAGCCGGGTGGTCACCAAAGCGCGGTATCAAAGGGGTAAAGCAGAGACGAGGTCAGACAGGCAGATGGTCGGTGCGGGCAGCGGGCAGGAATGGTCAAAGACGGAGCCGGATCAGAACACACTAAACGCAAATCCAATAGCACACCCAAGCTAATAATGGCTATAACGGGCACTGATGGTCAGGGCAAGGACACTTTTAAAGGGAAAATGGGCAATTGGCAGACCCTGCCAGGCGCGCCTCCCGAGGAGGAGGGGGAGGACGCGCCGGCAGAAGCAGCGGCGCCGCCGCCGCCACCACAAGCCCCAGCCGCCGCCGCAGGAGAGGAGGCGGAAGCCGGAGCCCAAGCACGGATGGACGGGAGGGAGGCGGCCGCCTCACGTGGCCGCCGGACGCCCGGAGCCGCGCCGTGGGAACGGCCCGCAGGAAAGTTCCTTACAGTGGCTTCATCTATCCCTCAATGAGAGAGCGTGGCTTCATCTATCCCTCAATGAGGGGGCGTGGCTTCATCCATCCCTCAATGAGAGAGCGTGGCTTCATCCATCCCTCAATGAGAGAGCGTGGCTTCATCTATCCCTCAATGAGAGAGTGTAGCTTCATCTATCCCTCAATGAGAGAGCGTGGCTTCATCTATCCCTCAATGAGAGGGCGTGGCTTCATCTATCCCTCAATGAGAGAGTGTGGTTCATCTATCCCTCAATGAGAGAGCGTGGCTTCATCTATCCCTCAATGAGAGAGTGTGGCTTCATCTATCCCTCAATGAGAGAGTGTGGCTTCATCTATCCCTCAATGAGAGAGCGTGGCTTCATCTATCCCTCAATGAGAGAGTGTGGCTTCATCTATCCCTCAATGAGAGAGCGTGGCTTCATCCATCCCTCAATGAGAGAGCGTGGCTTCATCTATCCCTCAATGAGAGAGTGTGGCTTCATCCATCCCTCAATGAGGGGGCGTGGCTTCATCTATCCCTCAATGAGAGAGTGTGGCTTCATCCATCCCTCAATGAGAGAGTGTGGCTTACTCTATCCCTCAATGAGAGAGTGTAGCTTCATCTATCCCTCAATGAGAGAGCGTGGCTTCATCTATCCCTCAATGAGAGGGCGTGGCTTCATCTATCCCTCAATGAGAGAGTGTGGTTCATCTATCCCTCAATGAGAGAGCGTGGCTTCATCTATCCCTCAATGAGAGAGTGTGGCTTCATCTATCCCTCAATGAGAGAGTGTGGCTTCATCTATCCCTCAATGAGAGAGTGTGGCTTCATCTATCCCTCAATGAGAGAGCGTGGCTTCATCTATCCCTCAATGAGAGAGTGTGGCTTCATCTATCCCTCAATGAGAGAGTGTGGCTTCATCCATCCCTCAATGAGAGAGCGTGGCTTCATCTATCCCTCAATGAGAGAGTGTGGCTTCATCTATCCCTCAATGAGAGAGTGTGGCTTCATCCATCCCTCATTGAGAGAGTGTGGCTTCATCCATCCCTCAATGAGAGAGTGTGGCTTCATCTATCCCTCAATGAGAGAGTGTGGCTTCATCTATCCCTAAATGAGAGAGTGTGGCTTCATCTATCCCTCAATGAGAGAGTGTGGCTTACTCTATCCCTCAATGAGAGAGTGTAGCTTCATCTATCCCTCAATGAGAGAGCGTGGCTTCATCTATCCCTCAATGAGAGGGCGTGGCTTCATCTATCCCTCAATGAGAGAGTGTGGTTCATCTATCCCTCAATGAGAGAGCGTGGCTTCATCTATCCCTCAATGAGAGAGTGTGGCTTCATCTATCCCTCAATGAGCGAGTGTGGCTTCATCTATCCCTCAATGAGAGAGTGTGGCTTCATCTATCCCTCAATGAGAGAGCGTGGCTTCATCTATCCCTCAATGAGAGAGTGTGGCTTCATCTATCCCTCAATGAGAGAGTGTGGCTTCATCCATCCCTCAATGAGAGAGCGTGGCTTCATCTATCCCTCAATGAGAGAGTGTGGCTTCATCTATCCCTCAATGAGAGAGTGTGGCTTCATCCATCCCTCATTGAGAGAGTGTGGCTTCATCCATCCCTCAATGAGAGAGTGTGGCTTCATCTATCCCTCAATGAGAGAGTGTGGCTTCATCTATCCCTAAATGAGAGAGTGTGGCTTCATCTATCCCTCAATGAGAGAGTGTGGCTTCATCCATCCCTCAATGAGGGGGCGTGGCTTCATCTATCCCTCAATGAGAGAGCGTGGCTTCATCTATCCCTCAATGAAGGGGCGTGGCTTCATCTATCCCTCAATGAGAGAGCGTGGCTTCATCTATCCCTCAATGAGAGAGCGTGGCTTCATCTATACATCAATGAGAGAGCGTGGCTTCATCTATCCCTCAATGAGAGAGTGTGGCTTCATCTATCCCTCAATGAGAGAGCGTGGCTTCATCTATTCCTTAATGAGAGAGTGTGGCTTCCTCTATCCCTCAATGAGAGAGCGTGGCTTCATCTATCCCTCAATAAGAGAGTGTGGCTTCATCTATCCCTCAATGAGAGAGCGTGGCTTCATCTATTCCTCAATGAGAGAGCGTGGCTTCATCTATTCCTCAATGAGAGAGTGTGGCTTCATCTATTCTTCAATGAGAGAGCGTGGCTTCATCTATCCCTCAATGAGAGAGCGTGGCTTCATCCATCCCTCAATGAGAGAGCGTGGCTTCATCTATCCCTCAATGAGAGAGCGTGGCTTCATCTATCCCTCAATGAGAGAGCGTGGCTTCATCTATTCCTTAATGAGAGATTGTGGCTTCCTCTATCCCTCAATGAGAGAGCGTGGCTTCATCTATCCCTCAATAAGAGAGTGTGGCTTCATCTATCCCTCAATGAGAGAGCGTGGCTTCATCTATTCCTCAATGAGAGAGCGTGGCTTCATCTATCCCTCAATGAGAGAGTGTGGCTTCATCTATTCCTCAATGAGAGAGCGTGGCTTCATCCATCCCTCAATGAGAGAGCGTGGCTTCATCCATCCCTCAATGAGAGAGCGTGGCTTCATCTATCCCTCAATGAGAGAGCGTGGCTTCGTCTATCCCTCAATGAGAGAGTGTGGCTTCATCCATCCCTCAATGAAAGAGTGTGGCTTCATCCATCCCTCAATGAGGGGGCGTGGTTTCATCTATCCCTCAATGAGAGAGTGTGGCTTCATCTATCCCTCTATGAGAGAGTGTGGTTCATCTATCCCTCAATGAGAGAGCGTGGCTTCATCTATCCCTTAATGAGAGAGTGTGGCTTCATCTATTCCTCAATGAGAGAGCGTGGCTTCATCTATCCCTCTATGAGAGAGTGGGGCTTCATCTATCCCTCAATGAGAGAGTGTGGCTTCATCTATCCCTCTATGAGAGAGTGTGGCTTCATCTATCCCTCAATGAGGGGCCGTGGCTTCATCTATCCCTCAATGAGAGAGTGTGGCTTCATCTATCCCTCAATGAGAAAGTGTGGCTTCATCTATCCCTCAATGAGAGAGTGTGGCTTCATCTATCCCTCAATGAGAGAGTGTGGCTTCATCCATCCCTCAATGAGGGGGCGTGGCTTCATCTATCCCTCAATGAGAGAGCGTGGCTTCATCTATCCCTCAATGAGGGGGCGTGGCTTCATCTATCCCTCAATGAGAGAGCGTGGCTTCATCTAACCCTCAATGAGAGAGCGTGGCTTCATCTATCCCTCAATGAGGGGGCGTGGCTTCATCTATCCCTCAATGAGAGAGCGTGGCTTCATCTATCCCTCAATGAGAGAGCGTGGCTTCATCTATCCCTCAATGAGAGAGCGTGGCTTCATCTATCCCTCAATGAGAGAGCGTGGCTTCATCTATCCCTCAATGAGAGAGTGTGGCTTCATCTATCCCTCAATGAGAGAGCGTGGCTTCATCCATCCCTCAATGAGAGAGCGTGGCTTCATCCATCCCTCAATGAGAGAGCGTGGCTTCATCTATCCCTCAATGAGAGAGCGTGGCTTCATCTATCCCTCAATGAGAGAGCGTGGCTTCATCTATCCCTCAATGAGAGAGCGTGGCTTCATCTATCCCTCAATGAGAGAGCGTGGCTTCATCTATCCCTCAATGAGAGAGTGTGGCTTCATCCATCCCTCAATGAGAGAGCGTGGCTTCATCCATCCCTCAATGAGAGAGCGTGGCTTCATCCATCCCTCAATGAGAGAGCGTGGCTTCATCCATCCCTCAATGAGAAAGTGTGGCTTCATCTATCCCTCAATGAGAGAGTGTGGCTTCATCTATCCCTCAATGAGAGAGTGTGGCTTCATCTATCCCTCAATGAGAGAGTGTGGCTTCATCTATCCCTCAATGAGAGAGTGTGGCTTCATCCATCCCTCAATGAGGGGGCGTGGCTTCATCTATCCCTCAATGAGAGAGCGTGGCTTCATCTATCCCTCGATGAGGGGGCGTGGCTTCATCTATCCCTCAATGAGAGAGCGTGGCTTCATCTATCCCTCAATGAGAGAGCATGGCTTCATCTATCCCTCAATGAGAGAGCGTGGCTTCATCTATCCCTCAATGAGAGAGCGTGGCTTCATCTATCCCTCAATGAGAGAGCGTGGCTTCATCTATCCCTCAATGAGAGAGCGTGGCTTCATCTATCCCTCAATGAGAGAGCGTGGCTTCATCTATCCCTCAATGAGAGAGCGTGGCTTCATCTATCCCTCAATGAGAGAGTGTGGCTTCATCCATCCCTCAATGAGAGAGTGTGGCTTCATCTATCCCTTAATGAGGGGGCGTGGCTTCATCTATCCCTTAATGAGAGAGTGCGGCTTCATCTATCCCTTAAAGTGGACCAACACCCAGGATTTTGACTATCCTGGGTCTTGGTCCACTTCGGTGGGGCACCCCCGATCAAACCAAATTTAGTGGTTTGGGGGTTAAAAAACTACTTTTAACACATCGCCTCCAGCGCTCTGGGGTTTAAACAAGCATTTCACAGCGCGAGAATTTTTTGAGCGTGATTTTTTAATGAATATGGTGGGAGCCGGTCGCTCTGACCAGTCGCTATCATGCGCTCCCATACAGCGCGGAACCTGTCAAATAGCGACTCCTCACCTAATATTCAACATTACGGCAAACCGTCGCTATCAACTACTGAACAACGGCCAAGCACGGCGACTACTAGCGGGCGCTCTGAAAATGCCGCTACTGTCGCTCAACTGTCGCTACTTGTCGCTATTAATAAATCAGCCTCTAAGTAATGCATAGGACATCATTCCAGAAATGCAAAGTAAATGTCTGACAGCGATCGCAGCCTGGACATAGGGGCCGGGCAGCCCCAAAACGTAGCCCCGAAACGTAGCCCCAAAACGTAGCCCCGAAACGTAGCCCCGAAACGTAGCCCTGAAACGTAGGCGGGTTATGCGATCAGGGTTCTCTCTGTATTGGTGATGTCATTATGCTCTTGCTACTAATTGATTATGATGCACGCCGTGATTTTAAAATGCTATAGACTGTATATACGCTGTCAGACATTTACTTTGCATTACTTAGACTCTGACCAGAATATTGATATCGATATGTTATTTTATTATTGTTTTTATTGTCTTTTATTGTTAAAAGAAAATGCAACAGCATTTACAAAATATCTTTTTCATTATTTTACATTTTAACAAAAAAAGAACCAACCCCTCAAAATACCCCAAATCAAGTGGCACCACTATAATAGTATGTTCAAATCTAGATATTTATTTTTATTAAGCCATAATTCACATAAAGAGACCATTTAAAACACCTTTAAAATACATAAAACACAAACGGACACTAGAGGGCGCTGATGTCACACCTATTATTTAATGTCTGGCAGGCTGATTCATTACTAGCAGCAGGTATCGGCAGATGAGCGTCTGTACAGCGGCGCTAAGAGCGACCGCTAGTGGTCGCTCTGATCGCCCGTGAGTCGCTATTACTGAGCGCCTCAGTCGCTGTGCAGCATTGATGAATTTGATGTGTGAGTCGCTATAACACCAGTACAGCGCTGTATGGGAGCGAACGGTATCGACTGATCAGTGTGAGTGACTCAAACCATATTCATCAATAAAACAGCCCCACACAGCGCCGGCGCTCAAAATTGTGTCGCTGTAGCCCAGAGCGCCGGACACTGTGTGATTAAAGTCTGTATTTGATAACATATCCACCAGTAACAAAGCGAAAACACATGGAATGACATTGTTATAATAACACTGTGACATTAACACTTTAGTGCCAGACCTGCAATGACAATTCTGCATAAAAATATAAAAAGTCATAAAAGTTTTAAAAAATGACATTTAATAGGCCAGGAGAGGTCACATGATGATTTGATTAAAAAAAAAAAAAAAAAAACTAAAATAAAAAAATAGAAAACCCTGTTTAAAAAGAAGAAAAATAACGTCCATTGAAATGTATGGGAGAGCGACAGGTAGCGACAGGTAATACCAGGCTCTGGAAGGCCGAAATCCGCTGAGCCGTCTGTAATAATACATGTGACGCTACATGGCGCTGTTATATGTAATAATACATGTGACGCTACATGGCGCTGTTATATGTAATAATACATGTGACGCTACATGGCGCTGTTATATGTAATAATACATGTGACACTACATGGAGCTGTTATATGTAATAATACATGTGACGCTACATGGCGGTGTTATATGTAATAATACATGTGACGCTACATGGCGCTGTTATATGTAATAATACATGTGACGCTACATGGCGCTGTTATATGTAATAATACATGTGACGCTACATGGCGCTGTTATATGTAATAATACATGTGATGCTACTTGGCGCTGTTATATGTAATAATACATGTGACACTACATGGCGCTGTTATATGTAATAATACATGTGACGCTACATGACGCTGTTATATGTAATAATACATGTGGCGCTACATGACGCTGTTATATGTAATAATACATGTGGCGCTACATGACGCTGTTATATGTAATAATACATGTGACACTACATGGCGCTGTTATATGTAATAATACATGTGGCGCTACATGACGCTGTTATATGTAATAATACATGTGACGCTACATGGCGCTGTTATATGTAATAATACATGTGACGCTACATGGCGGTGTTATATGTAATAATACATGTGACGCTACATGGCGGTGTTATATGTAATAATACATGTGACGCTACATGGCGCTGTTATATGTAATAATACGTGTGACGCTACATGGCGGTGTTATATGTAATAATACATGTGACGCTACATGGCGCTGTTATATGTAATAATACATGTGACGCTACATGGCGCTGTTATATGTAATAATACATGTGACGCTACATGGCGCTGTTATATGTAATAATACATGTGACGCTACATGGCGCTGTTATATGTAATAATACATGTGATGCTACTTGGCGCTGTTATATGTAATAATACATGTGACACTACATGGCGCTGTTATATGTAATAATACATGTGACGCTACATGACGCTGTTATATGTAATAATACATGTGGCGCTACATGACGCTGTTATATGTAATAATACATGTGGCGCTACATGACGCTGTTATATGTAATAATACATGTGACACTACATGGCGCTGTTATATGTAATAATACATGTGGCGCTACATGACGCTGTTATATGTAATAATACATGTGACGCTACATGACGCTGTTATATGTAATAATACATGTGACGCTACATGGCGCTGTTATATGTAATAATACATGTGATGCTACATGACGCTGTTATATGTAATAATACATGTGACACTACATGACGCTGTTATATGTAATAATACATGTGACGCTACATGGCGCTGTTATATGTAATAATACATGTGACACTACATGGGGCTGTTATATGTAATAATACATGTGACACTACATGGCGCTGTTATATGTAATAATACATGTGACGCTACATGGCGCTGTTATATGTAATAATACATGTGACACTACATGGCGCTGTTATATGTAATAATACATGTGACACTACATGGCGCTGTTATATGTAATAATACATGTGACACTACATGGCGCTGTTATATGTAATAATACATGTGACGCTACATGGTGCTGTTATATGTAATAATACATGTGACACTACATGGCGCTGTTATATGTAATAATACATGTGACACTACATGGCGCTGTTATATGTAATAATACATGTGACGCTACATGGTGCTGTTATATGTAATAATACATGTGACACTACATGACGCTGTTATATGTAATAATACATGTGACACTACATGGCGCTGTTATATGTAATAATACATGTGACACTACATGGCGCTGTTATATGTAATAATACATGTGACACTACATGGCGCTGTTATATGTAATAATACATGTGACGCTACATGGTGCTGTTATATGTAATAATACATGTGACACTACATGACGCTGTTATATGTAATAATACATGTGACACTACATGGCGCTGTTATATGTAATAATACATGTGACACTACATGGCGCTGTTATATGTAATAATACATGTGACACTACATGGCGCTGTTATATGTAATAATACATGTGACGCTACATGGCGCTGTTATATGTAATAATACATGTGATGCTACATGGCGCTGTTATATGTAATAATACATGTGACACTACATGGCGCTGTTATATGTAATAATACATGTGACACTACATGGCGCTGTTATATGTAATAATACATGTGACACTACATGACGCTGTTATATGTAATAATACATGTGACGCTACATGGCGCTGTTATATGTAATAATACATGTGACACTACATGGCGCTGTTATATATAATAATACATGTGACGCTACATGACGCTGTTATATGTAATAATACATGTGATGCTACATGGCGCTGTTATATGTAATAATACATGTGACACTACATGGCGCTGTTATATATAATAATACATGTGACGCTACATGACGCTGTTATATGTAATAATACATGTGATGCTACATGGCGCTGTTATATGTAATAATACATGTGACACTACATGGCGCTGTTATATGTAATAATACATGTGACGCTACATGACGCTGTTATATGTAATAATACATGTGACACTACATGGCGCTGTTATATGTAATAATACATGTGACGCTACATGACGCTGTTATATGTAATAATACATGTGACACTACATGGCGCTGTTATATATAATAATACATGTGACGCTACATGACGCTGTTATATGTAATAATACATGTGATGCTACATGGCGCTGTTATATGTAATAATACATGTGACACTACATGGCGCTGTTATATGTAATAATACATGTGACACTACATGGCGCTGTTATATGTAATAATACATGTGACACTACATGGCACTGTTATATATAATAATACATGTGACGCTACATGGCGCTGTTATATATAATAATACATGTGACGCTACATGACGCTGTTATATGTAATAATACATGTGACACTACATGGCGCTGTTATATGTAATAATACATGTGGCGCTACATGACGCTGTTATATGTAATAATACATGTGATGCTACATGGCGCTGTTATATGTAATAATACATGTGGCGCTACATGACGCTGTTATATGTAATAATACATGTGACACTACATGGCGCTGTTATATGTAATAATACATGTGACGCTACATGGCGCTGTTATATGTAATAATACATGTGGCGCTACATGACGCTGTTATATGTAATAATACATGTGACGCTACATGGCGCTGTTATATGTAATAATACATGTGACACTACATGGCGCTGTTATATATAATAATACATGTGACGCTACATGACGCTGTTATATGTAATAATACATGTGATGCTACATGGCGCTGTTATATGTAATAATACATGTGACACTACATGGCGCTGTTATATGTAATAATACATGTGACACTACATGGCGCTGTTATATGTAATAATACATGTGACACTACATGGCACTGTTATATATAATAATACATGTGACGCTACATGGCGCTGTTATATATAATAATACATGTGACGCTACATGACGCTGTTATATGTAATAATACATGTGACACTACATGGCGCTGTTATATGTAATAATACATGTGGCGCTACATGACGCTGTTATATGTAATAATACATGTGACGCTACATGGCGCTGTTATATGTAATAATACATGTGGCGCTACATGACGCTGTTATATGTAATAATACATGTGACACTACATGGCGCTGTTATATGTAATAATACATGTGACGCTACATGGCGCTGTTATATGTAATAATACATGTGGCGCTACATGACGCTGTTATATGTAATAATACATGTGACGCTACATGGCGCTGTTATATGTAATAATACATGTGACGCTACATGGCGCTGTTATATGTAATAATACATGTGACGCTACATGGCGCTGTTATATGTAATAATACATGTGACGCTACATGGCGCTGTTATATGTAATAATACATGTGACGCTACATGGCGCTGTTATATGTAATAATACATGTGACGCTACATGGCGCTGTTATATGTAATAATACATGTGACGCTACATGGCGCTGTTATATGTAATAATACATGTGACACTACATGGTGCTGTTATATGTAATAATACATGTGACACTACATGGCGCTGTTATATGTAATAATACATGTGACGCTACATGGCGCTGTTATATGTAATAATACATGTGACGCTACATGGCGCTGTTATATGTAATAATACATGTGACACTACATGGTGCTGTTATATGTAATAATACATGTGACGCTACATGGCGCTGTTATATGTAATAATACATGTGACGCTACATGGCGCTGTTATATGTAATAATACATGTGACGCTACATGGCGCTGTTATATGTAATAATACATGTGACGCTACATGGCGCTGTTATATGTAATAATACATGTGACGCTACATGGCGCTGTTATATGTAATAATACATGTGACGCTACATGGCGCTGTTATATGTAATAATACATGTGACGCTACATGGCGCTGTTATATGTAATAATACATGTGACGCTACATGGCGCTGTTATATGTAATAATACATGTGACGCTACATGGCGCTGTTATATGTAATAATACATGTGACGCTACATGGCGCTGTTATATGTAATAATACATGTGACGCTACATGGCGCTGTTATATGTAATAATACATGTGACGCTACATGGCGCTGTTATATGTAATAATACATGTGACGCTACATGGCGCTGTTATATGTAATAATACATGTGACGCTACATGGCGCTGTTATATGTAATAATACATGTGACACTACATGGTGCTGTTATATGTAATAATACATGTGACGCTACATGACGCTGTTATATGTAATAATACATGTGACGCTGCCTGTCGCTATCCCTTGATGAATAGTATTATGAATGAATCATTAGCACGGGCTTCTATCTATACTCTATGCACTAAAAATCCCGCTACAATAAAAGTGCATGTGCAAAAAATCAAAAAAACTATAAATTCAAGAAAGTATCAAAAAAATGCTGCTGATAGTAACTAGGACAAACCGGGTGAAAAGAGGGACAACAGAGCAAAACCGTATCAATTATCTCACAACTCCATAATCTTTGAGAATTGAAAAAGAGCGCTGTGTCCCCCCGGACTTTTTTTTTTTTAAATATTATGAAAGACATTTCATGTTAAAGCCCAAACGCTGGCAAATAAATACTATGGGCTTTATTCACCAAGCCATAGCGCCAGGTAATGACTGGCAACGACAGGTAGCGAACGATGACCTCCAGGCGTGGCACGCAATACCACATTTATCAAAGCAAATCTGGTGAGCGACTCTAACAGCGCCATGTAGCGTCCGATTCATCATCACAGGTGGCTCAGCGTATAGAGCCGGCGCTCTGCCTTCCAGAGCCTGGTATTACCTGTCGCTACCTGTCGCTCTCCCATATATTTCAATGGACGTTACTTCTATTCTCTTTAAACAGGGTTTTATATTTTTATTTTTTTTTAATTATCAAATAATTGTGTCACCTCTCCTGGACTAGAAAAAGTCTTTTTTTGAAACTTTTTTTGATTTATAATATTTTTATGCAGAATTGTCCTGACATGTCTGGTATTAAAGTGTTAATTTTACAATGTTATAACAATGTCATTCCATGTGTTTTCTCTTTGTTACTGGTGGATACATGTTCAGAAACAGACTTTAATTACACAGCATCTGGCGCTATGGGCTACAACCACCCGATTTTGAGCGCCGGCGCTGTGTGAGGCTGTTTTTTTTTTTTTATGAATGTGGTGTGGGACGGTCACACTGAGCTGGCGCTACCGTTTGCTCCCATACAGCGCTGTACTGGTATTATAGCGACTTACACAACATATTCATCAATGCCGGCCAGCGACTGAGACTCTCTCAAACAGCGAACCCATAGCCGATCACAGCGACTACTAGCGGTTGCTCTCAGTGCCTCGCTACAGGCGCTCATCTGTCGCTACCTGGCGCTAGTAATGAATCAGCGTGTATATCATTTTCCTATAAAACCTTATAAGTTCCTGCAAAAAAATCACAGTTACACACATATATATATATATAGGGCAGAATGGTGAAAAATAGCCCGGCAACAGAGGGTGACGCCATCTCTAGGTAAGTCGTCACTATAAGGGTTAATACTTTTCTGCTAACCCCGAGGAGTTCGTTCCTAAATCACATGGGATCCCTTGTGAGGAAGGAAAGTTCTCCTGTATAAAAAATCACAGTTAAACATATATATATATATATATATATATATATATATATATAGCAGAATGTTGAAAATAGCTTGGCAACAGAGGGTGACACCATCTCTAGGTAGGTCGGCACTGAAAGGGTTAATACATTTCTGCTAACCCTGGGGAGATCGTTCCTAAATCACATGTGATCCCTTGTGAGGAACAAAAGTTAACCTGTAAAAAAATCACAGTTAAGCATATATATAGGGCAAAATGGTGAAAAATAACCTGGCAAAAAGGGTGACGTCCTCTCTAGGTAGGTCGGCACTGAAAGGGTTAATACATTTCTGCTAACCCCGAGGAGATCGTTCCTAAATCACATGTGATCCCTTGTGAGGAAGGAAAGTTCTCCTGTTTAAAAAAATCACAGTTAAACATATATATATATATATATATAGAGAGAGATAGATATATATATAGATATATATATATAGGGCAGAATGTTGAAAATAGCTTGGCAACAGAGGGTGACGCCATCTCTAGGTAGGTCATTACTGAAAGGGTTAATAAATTTCTGCTAACCCCGAGGAAAAAATCACAGTTAAACATATACATATATATATTTTTTTTATTTATTTATTTATTTTTTTAATGCATAGATGGCCATTGTATGCTTGCGCACACATAGGAATTTGTCCTCCGCATTTAACCCATCCGTGCAGTGAGTGTACACATGCCCGGAGCGGTGGGCTGCCCTAATTACGGCGCCCGGGGAGCAGTTGGGGGGTTAGGTGCCTTGCTCAAGAGCACTTCAGTCATGTCCCAGGACCGGGATTCGAACCTGCCACCCTCCGGTCACAAGTCTGCTCCCTTACCTCTAGGCCACAACTGCCCCATATTGTCAGGGAACCGGGCGTCCCGAGGTCCGACTACAACCAGGGACCTCCGTGCACACCGATCGCGTAACCCTTTGTCCGATCCCTCTCCTCGCAGGGATACCCGGCTCACAGCCTTCGGACACACCGATTCTTGGTTTAAGGCAAAGCAGAGCGCTCAAATTAAATATACGTTTTAATTGCTATGAGCGCACACTAGGCAGAGTTAACAAGCATTTAACTATGAAGTAATATGAAATGTTACAGGTGATAAACAAAATATGCAATTCTTGAGATGGTTACAGGATTGAGTGCATCACACAGAAAACAATAAGCAGTTACCTTTAGTATGCAGTTTGCAGGGTAGCAGTGATGGGGAGCTCCCACAAGGGGGTGTGTCAAGAGCTTATGATGATGATGATGATGATGATGATGATGGACACCCCACGGTATGCTGGCTGCGTAACCCCCTCCAGTTGAGTGACAATTACCTGGTTCCAGACCACCCTATTTATGCTGCAAGGGCTCTCTGCCCCCCTCCCCTCTGTGGGATGGGCCGTCACCTCCTGTGGTTCTGGCGTGTGTTTTTGCCCTAAAACCCTTTAGAGGTTATAACTTGGAGCAGGGGGGGTAGTATGGCCTTGGAAGCGGTACCAAACTATCGGGCTGGACGCCGCGCTTGCAGTGAGTCCTGAAATCGTTTTTTTATTCTGACCAGAACCTTAGTTCTCCGTTTACAAGCTTTTTCTGCGTCTTTATGACCGCAATTTACTATGCCCTGATGCGGTTTTGGGAGCCGGTTCTGATTCTGTAACCGGTTTGGCGCTAGGATACATGGATGCCGAGATATGATCCAAGTTCTATTGGTGCCGGGAATCTGTCTTTTAAGTTCTGCTTATGACAAACTCCCCGCAGGGGGTCGGCCATCTGCAGCCTAGCTGCGTCCTCTCAGCCTAGGTGCGACAAATGGCAGGAAAGCAACATCACAGGTGGTCTGTGAGCTGAGCTGTTCACATATACATGCTAATTACCCCTTCCTGCATCTGCTGAAATACTTGTGCATTTGTAATCAGGGGCTAAAGAAGAGCTCCGGACTGGGGAATATTTGAGGTTTCCTAACTGAAGCTGGGCCCTTTCTTCACATATATATATATATATATATAGAGAGAGATATGTATATAGGGCAGAATGTTGAAAATAGCTTGGCAACAGAGGGTGACACCATCTCTAGGTAAGTCGACACTGTAAGGGTTAATACATTTCTGCTAACCCCAAGGAGATCGTCACTAAATCACATGGGATCCCTTGTGAGTAATGAAAGTTCTCCCGTATGAAAAATCACGAGGATTATAAACAACCTTCTTTAATAAATCATTTTGTTTATTTATTTTTTTATATTTATTTTATTTTCTCTGTATCCATAGCAGAGGAGTAGCTTAGGCTTTCTAACACCCGGTGCAAACATTCGAAATGGCGCCCCCTATCTGTGTTCAGGCCCCTCTTTAGCGCCCACCTGACCTGCTGCCCCCTCCAGCTCCCCTCTAGCTACGCCCCTGATTCGTGGTATAAGTCGGTTCCAGGCAGATCATCTATTCCAGGATAGAACAGTTTGGGAGTAGGGCTAGAACCAACCTAAAGTGGACCAAAACCCAGGAATTTCACTGTACTGAGTTTAGGTCCTTGCCCCGTGGCACCCCGATCGGGGATGCCCCGCTGTGTGAAACCCCCCAGATCACCCAATGGGGTTTCACACAGCGGGGCATCCTACCGGCACCTAGTGCGTTTTCTGAGCTTTTAAACATCCAAGATGGCGGCCCGTGGATTCTCAGTCTTCTGACTGTGTCACTCGGCATTCTGGGATTTCTGTCCTCTTCCTGACCCCCCTGCTCTGCTCTGTCTATGCAAAGCACAGCTATAACCCCGCTCCCTGCACTTTATCCCGCTCTCCTCTCCTCAGTGCCTTTTCCGCCTTGAGAAATGACAGGAGTGCGTTGCGCAACGCGTCGGCGGCGACGAAGGGGGACACATTGCCGGTGTTGTAATCTGACATGTGAGATACTCATTGATTGGTTATATGCCTGTTCCTCCCATTTTTTCCTACCTGGCTTGTCCTCATTATCTTCGCTGGCACAGTAGCACAATAGCACTTTTGATTAGGTTTGCACATGTATATTGTATATAGATTTATTTTTATTGATCTTGTCACTAGGCACTTTATATAGACTTACCAGGTTATTTAGGGGTCAGGTGGTACTATTTTATTTATTTATTTATATTTATTTATATATATATTTATTTATATAGACTTACCAGTTTATTTAGGGGTCAGGTGGTACTATTTAATTTATTTATTTATTTATATTCATTTATATATTTATTTATATAGGCTTACCAGGTTATTTAGGGGTCAGGTGGTACTATTTTATTTATTTATTTATATTTATTTATATATATATTTATTTATATAGACTTACCAGGTTATTTAGGGGTCAGGTGGAACTATTTTATTTATTTATTTATATTTGTTTATATATATATATATATATATATATATATATATATATATATATATATATTTATATAGACTTACCAGGTTATTTAGGGGTCAGGTGGTATTTTTATTTATTTATTTATTTATATTTATTTATATATATATATTTATTTATATAGATTTACCAGGTTATTTAGGGGTCAGGTGGTACTATTTTATTTATTTATATTTATATATATATATATATATATATATATATATTTATTTATATAGACTTCCCAGGTTATTTAGGGGTCAGGTGGTAC
Source organism: Gastrophryne carolinensis (assembly GCA_027917425.1). Classification (NCBI taxonomy): domain Eukaryota; kingdom Metazoa; phylum Chordata; class Amphibia; order Anura; family Microhylidae; genus Gastrophryne; species Gastrophryne carolinensis. The sequence goes on from CM051243.1 coordinate 2,299,077, forward strand.
TATTTTATTTATTTATTTATATTTATATATATATATATATATATATATATATATATATATACTTACCAGTTTATTTAGAGGTCAGGTGGTACTATTTAATTTATTTATATTTATTTATATATTTATTTATATAGACTTACCAGGTTATTTAGGGGTCAGGTGGTACTATTTTATGTATTTATATTTATTTATATATATATTTATTTATATAGACTTACCAGGTTATTTAGGGGTCAGGTGGTACTATTTTATGTATTTATATTTATTTATATATATATTTATTTATATAGACTAACCAGGTTATTTAGGGGTCAGGTGGTACTATTTAATTTATGTATTTATATTTATTTATATATATATATATATATTTATATAGACTTACCAGGTTATTTAGGGGTCAGGTGGTACTATTTTATTTATTTATTTATATTTATTTATATATTTATTTATATAGACTTACCAGTTTATTTAGGGGTCAGGTGGTACTATTTAATTTATTTAGATTTATTTATATATTTATTTATATAGACTTACCAGTTTATTTAGGGGTCAGGTGGTACTATTTAATTTATTTATATTTATTTATATATTTATTTATATAGACTTACCAGGTTATTTAGGGGTCAGGTGGTACTATTTAATTTATTTATATTTATTTATATATATATATATTTATTTATATAGACTTACCAGTTTATTTAGGGGTCAGGTGGTATTTTTATTTATTTATTTATATTTATTTATATATATATTTATTTATATAGATTTACCAGGTTATTTAGGGGTCAGGTGGTACTATTTTATTTAATTATTTATTTATATTTATATATATATATATATATATATATTTATTTATATAGACTTCCCAGGTTATTTAGGGGTCAGGTGGTACTATTTTATTTATTTATATTTATTTATATATATATATATTTATTTATATAGACTTACCAGGTTATTTAGGGGTCAGGTGGTACTATTTTATTTATTTAATTATTTATATTTATTTATATATATATTTATTTATATAGACTTCCCAGGTTATTTAGGGGTCAGGTGGTACTATTTTATTTATTTATATTTATTTATATATATATATATTTATTTATATAGACTTACCAGGTTATTTAGGGGTCAGGTGGTACTATTTTATTTATTTAATTATTTATATTTATTTATATATATATTTATTTATATAGACTAACCAGGTTAGGTAGGCACTATTTTAATGATATGACATTAATCTGTGGTTATGGTGTGTTTTGCTCTCTCCCCCTCCTTTAGGCATTGTTCCTGTGTTAAAGTGTTTTTAAACAGTACAGTATATATGTCTTGTTGGATTTTTCAATAATATTTCATACAATTTGCATATAAGTGGTTGTGCCACTTTTTGTGGGATAGTTCTTGAGGGGTAAGTGGGACCCCCCTTCTTTACAGTTTGGTATTTAGGGCCTTATTTATGAAGGGATAGCGCCAGGTAGCGCCTTGTTAATGAGAGGTAGCGACAGGTAGCGACAGGTGAACGCCGGACACGGTAGCAATTACACATTTATCAAGCAGAATCTGTTGAGCAACTGGGATAGCGCCATGTAGCGTCTGATTCATCATTTCCCCAGGCTCAGCGAACAGCGCCGGCGTTCAGCCTTGCACCGCGCCAGGTATGACCTCTCGCTACCTGTCGCTCTCCCATACATTTCAATGGACGAACTTTTTCTTCTATTTAAACCGGGTTTTTGTTTTTTTTCTTTTCCAAAAAAACACAAATAATTCTGTGACCTCTCCTGACATTGAATAAGCAGTTTTTCATAATTTTTAATGATTTTTTAAAAATGTATTCAGAAATGACATCACAGCTCATGTTACAATGTTGTTACAATGTAATTCCATATGTTTTCGCTTTGTTACTGGTGGATAGATGCTGAAAAACAGACTTTAATCACACAGCCTCCTGCGCTCTGGGCTTCAGAGAAGCATTTTTCAGCGCCAGAGTTGTGTGAGGCTGTTTTTTTGCTGAATATGGTGTGAGTCGGTCGCACACACAACAATGGCAATGAATGGAGGAGGCGGAGCTATACAGCAGGTGATCAGTCATTGCATAGGTGTGGCTATGACATCATCGCCACACACAACAGCGGCAATCAATGGAGGAGGCGGAGCTTTACAGCAGGTGATCAGTCATTACATACGTGTGGCTATGACATCATCACCACACACAACAATGGCAATGAATGGAGGAGGCGGAGCTATACAGCAGGTGATCAGTCATTGCATAGGTGTGGCTATGACATCATCACCACACACAACAATGGCAATGAATAGAGGAGGCGGAGCTTTACAGCAGGTGATCAGTCATTACATACGTGTGGCTATGACATCATCACCACACACAACAATGGCAATGAATGGAGGAGGCGGAGCTATACAGCAGGTGATCAGTCATTGCATAGGTGTGGCTATGACATCATCACCACACACAACAATGGCAATGAATAGAGGAGGCGGAGCTTTACAGCAGGTGATCAGTCATTACATACGTGTGGCTATGACATCATCACCACATACAACAATGGCAATGAATGGAGGAGGCGGAGCTATACAGCAGGTGATCAGTCATTGCATAGGTGTGGCTATGACATTTTCACCACACACAACAGCGGCAATGAATGGAGGAGGCGGAGCTTTACAGCAGGTGATCAGTCATTACATACGCTATGACATCATCACCACACACAACAATGGCAATGAATAGAGGAGGCGGAGCTTTACAGCAGGTGATCAGTCATTACATACGTGTGGCTATGACATCATCACCACACACAACAATGGCAATGAATAGAGGAGGCGGAGCTTTACAGCAGGTGATCAGTCGTTGCATAGGTGTGGCTATGACATCATCACCACACACAACAATGGCAATGAATAGAGGAGGCGGAGCTTTACAGCAGGTGATCAGTCATTACATACGTGTGGCTATGACATCATCACCACACACAACAATGGCAATGAATAGAGGAGGCGGAGCTTTACAGCAGGTGATCAGTCATTACATACGTGTGGCTATGACATCATCACACACACAACAATGGCAATGAATGGAGGAGGCGGAGCTTTACAGCAGGTGATCAGTTATTACACAGGATGTGGCTATGACATCATCACCACACACAACAATGGCAATGAATGGAGGAGGCGGAGCTATACAGTAGGTGATCAGTCATTGCATAGGTGTGGCTATGACATCATCGCCACACACAACAGCGGCAATGAATGGAGGAGGCGGAGCTTTACAGCAGGTGATCAGTCATTACATACGCTATGACATCATCACCACACACAACAATGGCAATGAATAGAGGAGGCGGAGCTTTACAGCAGGTGATCAGTCATTACATACGTGTGGCTATGACATCATCACCACACACAACAATGGCAATGAATAGAGGAGGCGGAGCTTTACAGCAGGTTATTAGTCATTGCATAGGTGTGGCTATGACATCATCGCCACACACAACAGCGGCAATGAATGGAGGAGGCGGAGCTTTACAGCAGGTGATCAGTCATTACATACGCTATGACATCATCACCACACACAACAATGGCAATGAATAGAGGAGGCGGAGCTTTACAGCAGGTGATCAGTCATTACATACGTGTGGCTATGACATCATCACCACACACAACAATGGCAATGAATAGAGGAGGCGGAGCTTTACAGCAGGTGATCAGTCATTACATACGTGTGGCTATGACATCATCACCACATACAACAATGGCAATGAATGGAGGAGGCGGAGCTATACAGCAGGTGATCAGTCATTGCATAGGTGTGGCTATGACATTTTCACCACACACAACAGCGGCAATGAATGGAGGAGGCGGAGCTTTACAGCAGGTGATCAGTCATTACATACGCTATGACATCATCACCACACACAACAATGGCAATGAATAGAGGAGGCGGAGCTTTACAGCAGGTGATCAGTCATTACATACGTGTGGCTATGACATCATCACCACACACAACAATGGCAATGAATAGAGGAGGCGGAGCTTTACAGCAGGTGATCAGTCATTACATACGTGTGGCTATGACATCATCACCACACACAACAATGGCAATGAATAGAGGAGGCGGAGCTTTACAGCAGGTGATCAGTCATTACATACGTGTGGCTATGACATCATCACACACACAACAATGGCAATGAATGGAGGAGGCGGAGCTTTACAGCAGGTGATCAGTTATTACACAGGATGTGGCTATGACATCATCACCACACACAACAATGGCAATGAATGGAGGAGGCGGAGCTATACAGTAGGTGATCAGTCATTGCATAGGTGTGGCTATGACATCATCGCCACACACAACAGCGGCAATGAATGGAGGAGGCGGAGCTTTACAGCAGGTGATCAGTCATTACATACGCTATGACATCATCACCACACACAACAATGGCAATGAATAGAGGAGGCGGAGCTTTACAGCAGGTGATCAGTCATTACATACGTGTGGCTATGACATCATCACCACACACAACAATGGCAATGAATAGAGGAGGCGGAGCTTTACAGCAGGTTATTAGTCATTGCATAGGTGTGGCTATGACATCATCGCCACACACAACAGCGGCAATGAATGGAGGAGGCGGAGCTTTACAGCAGGTGATCAGTCATTACATACGCTATGACATCATCACCACACACAACAATGGCAATGAATAGAGGAGGCGGAGCTTTACAGCAGGTGATCAGTCATTACATACGTGTGGCTATGACATCATCACCACACACAACAATGGCAATGAATGGAGGAGGCGGAGCTTTACAGCAGGTGATTAGTCATCACATGGGTGTGACTATGACATCATCACCACACACAACAGCGGCAATGAATGGAGGAGGCGGAGCTTTACAGCAGGTGATCAGTCATTACATACGTGTGGCTATGACATCATCGCCACACACAACAGTGGCAATGAATGGAGGAGGCGGAGCTTTACAGCAGGTGATCAGTCATTGCATAGGTGTGACTATGACATCATCACACACACAACAATGGCAATGAATGGAGGAGGCGGAGCTTTACAGCAGGTGATCACGTGTTGCATAGGTGTGGCTATGACATCATCACCACACATAACAATGACAATGAATGGAGGAGGCGGAGCTTTACAGCAGGTGATCAGTCATTACATAGGTATGGCTATGACATCATCACCACACACAACAATGGCAATGACTAGAGGAGGCGGAGCTTTACAGCAGGTGATCAGTCATTGCATAGGTGTGGCTATGACGTCATCACACACACAACAATGGCAATGAATGGAGGAGGCGGAGCTTTACAGCAGGGTATCAGTCATTACATAGGTGTGGTTATGACATCATCGCTACACACAACAGCGGCAATGAATGGAGGAGGCGGAGCTTTACAGCAGGTGATCAGTCATTGCATAGGTGTGGCTATGACATCATCACACACACAACAATGGCAATGAATGGAGGAGGCGGAACTTTACAGCAGGTGATCAGGTATTGCATAGGTGTGGCTATGACATCATCACCACACATAACAATGACAATGAATGGAGGAGGCGGAGCTTTACAGCAGGTGATCAGTCATTGCATAGGTGTGACTATGACATCATCACACACACAACAATGGCAATGAATGGAGGAGGCGGAGCTTTACAGCAGGTGATCAGGTATTGCATAGGTGTGACTATGACATCATCACACACACAGCAGCGGCGATGAATGGAGGAGGCGGAGCTTTACAGCAGGTGATCAGTCATTACATAGTTGTGACTATGACATCATCACACACACAGCAGCGGCAATGAATGGAGGAGGCGGAGCTTTACAGCAGGTGATCAGTCATTGCATAGGTGTGGCTATGACATCATCACACACACAACAATGGCAATGAGTGGAGGAGGCGGAGCTTAACAGCAGGTGATCAGTTATTGCATAGGTGTGGCTATGACATCATCACCACAAATAACAATGGCAATGAATAGAGGAGGCGGAGCTTTACAGCAGGTGATCAGTCATTGCATAGGTGTGGCTATGACATCATCACACACACAACAATGGCAATGAATGGAGGAGGCGGAGCTTTACAGCAGGTGATCAGTCATTACATAGGTGTGGCTATGACATCATCACACACACAACAATGGCAATGAATAGAGGAGGCGGAGCTTTACAGCAGGTGATCAGTCATTGCATAGGTGTGGCTATGACGTCATCACACACACAACAATGGCAATGAATGGAGGAGGCGGAGCTTTACAACAGGTGATCAGGTATTGCATAGGTGTGGCTATGACATCATCACCACACATAACAATGACAATGAATGGAGGAGGCGGAGCTTTACAGCAGGTGATCAGTCATTGCATAGGTGTGACTATGACATCATCACACACACAACAATGGCAATGAATAGAGGAGGCGGAGCTTTACAGCAGGTGATCAGTCATTGCATAGGTGTGGCTATGACGTCATCACACACACAACAATGGCAATGAATGGAGGAGGCGGAGCTTTACAGCAGGTGATCAGTCATTGCATAGGTGTGGCTATGACATCATCACCACACACAACAGCGGCAATGAATGGAGGAGGCGGAGCTTTACAGCAGGGTATCAGTCATTACATAGGTGTGGCTATGACATCATCGCTACACACAACAGCGGCAATGAATGGAGGAGGCGGAGCTTTACAGCAGGATATCAGTCATTGCATAGGTGTGGCTATGACGTCATCACACACACAACAGCGGCAATGAATGGAGGAGGCGGAGCTTTACAGCAGGATATCAGTCATTACATTGGTGTGGTTATGACATCATCGCTACACACAACAGCGGCAATGAATGGAGGAGGCGGAGCTTTACAGCAGGTGATCAGGTATTGCATAGGTGTGACTATGACATCATCACACACACAACAATGGCAATGAATGGAGGAGGCGGAACTTTACAGCAGGTGATCAGTCATAGCATAGGTGTGGCTATGACATCATCACACACACAACAATGGCAATGAATGGAGGAGGCGGAACTTTACAGCAGGTGATCAGGTATTGCATAGGTGTGGCTATGACATCATCACCACACATAACAATGACAATGAATGGAGGAGGCGGAGCTTTACAGCAGGTAATCAGTCATTGCATAGGTGTGACTATGACATCATCACACACACAGCAGCGGCAACGAATGGAGGAGGCGGAGCTTTACAGCAGGTGATCAGTCATTGCATAGGTGTGGCTATGACATCATCACACACACAACAATGGCAATGAGTGGAGGAGGCGGAGCTTAACAGCAGGTGATCAGTTATTGCATAGGTGTGGCTATGACATCATCACCACACACAACAATGGCAATGAATGGAGGAGGCGGAGCTTTACAGCAGGTGATCAGTCATTGCATAGGTGTGACTATGACATCATCACACACACAACAATGGCAATGAATGGAGGAGGCGGAGCTTTACAGCAGGTGATCAGGTATTGCATAGGTGTGACTATGACATCATCACACACACAGCGGCAATGAATGGAGGAGGCGGAGCTTTACAGCAGGTGATCAGTCATTGCATAGGTGTGGCTATGACATCATCACACACACAACAATGGCAATGAGTGGAGGAGGCGGAGCTTAACAGCAGGTGATCAGTTATTGCATAGGTGTGGCTATGACATCATCACCACAAATAACAATGGCAATGAATGGAGGAGGCGGAGCTTTACAGCAGGTGATCAGTCATTGCATAGGTGTGGCTATGACATCATCACACACACAACAATGGCAATGAATGGAGGAGGCGGAGCTTTACAGCAGGTGATCAGTCATTACATAGGTGTGGCTATGACATCATCACACACACAGCGGTGGCAATGAATGGAGGAGGCGGAGCTTTACAGCAGGGGATAAGTCATTGCATAGGTGTGACTATGACATCATCACACACACAACAATGGCAATGAATGGAGGAGGCGGAGCTTTACAGCAGGTGATCAGTCATTGCATAGGTGTGGCTATGACATCATCACACACACAGCGGTGGCAATGAATGGAGGAGGCGGAGCTTTACAGCAGGGGATAAGTCATTGCATAGGTGTGGCTATGACATCATCACACACACAACAATGGCAATGAATGGAGGAGGCGGAGCTTTACAGCAGGTGATCAGTCATTACATAGGTGTGGCTATGACATCATCACACACACAACAATGGCAATGAATGGAGGAGGCGGAGCTTTACAGCAGGTGATCAGTCATTGCATAGGTGTGGCTATGACATCATCACACACACAACAATGGCAATGAATGGAGGAGGCGGAGCTTTACAGCAGGGGATCAGTCATTATATAGGTGTGGCTATGACATCATCGCTACACACAAAAGCGGCAATGAATGGAGGAGGCGGAGCTTTACAGCAGGTGATCAGTCATTGCATAGGTGTGGCTATGACATCATCACACATACAACAATGGCAATGAATGGAGGAGGCGGAGCTTTACAGCAGGTGATCAGGTATTGCATAGGTGTGGCTATGACATCATCACCACACACAACAATGGCAATGAATGGAGGAGGCGGAGCTTTACAGCAGGTGATCAGGTATTGCATAGGTGTGGCTATGACATCATCACCACACACAACAATGGCAATGAATGGAGGAGGCGGAGCTTTACAGCAGGTGATCAGGTATTGCATAGGTGTGGCTATGACATCATCACCACACACAACAATGGCAATGAATGGAGGAGGCGGAGCTTTACAGCAGGTGATCAGTTATTGCATAGGTGTGGCTATGACATCATCGCGACATAAGCAAATGAATTATTTATTGCTGCAGATCTGCATGTTACACCTCAAACAGTGACTATATGTAAATGAAGCCACACCCCCTCATTAAGGGATGATGAAGCCACGCCCCCTCATTGAGGGATGCATGAAGACACGCCCCCTCATTGAGGGATGGATGAAGACACGCCCCCTCATTGAGGGATGGGTGAAGACACGCCCCCTCATTGAGGGATGAATGAAGACACGCCCCCTCATTGAGGGATGGATGAAGACACGCCCCCTCATTGAGAGATGGATGAAGCCACGCCCCCTCATTGAGGGATAGATGAAGCCACGCCGCCTCATTGAGGGATAGATGAAGCCACGCCCCCTCATTGAGGGATAGATGAAGCCACGCCCCCTCATTGAGGGATGGATAGGAGATACATTGTAACAGTTACAACAATAGAAACACTTGGAATAGGGAAATGAATCATTTATTGCTGCAGATCTGAATGTTACACCTCAAAGAGGGACAAATGGGAACAACTAGAGACAGGGGGACATGGACTCAAAAGAGGGACAGTCCCTCCAAATCAGGGACACTTGGGTGGTATGCAGTATATAAAATATATATATAAATAATAAGAAAAATGTTATCCAAGTTTTGATATGGGTGTCTTTAGCTTAAGGAGTTTATGTGTAGAGCTGTTTTGGTGACCCCATGAGAAACACGATGCAGCGGAAACTTCACTGCTCACTGAGACGAAGAAAGAAGGACAGGAGAAGAAAATAGAAGAAGGAATAAGGAAAGAAAGAAAAGGAATGGCGGAACAAATAGATGAAAGAAATAAACAAAGAATAAAAGGAAAATAGGAAAGAGAGAAATAAAGAAAGGGAATGGCAGAGCAAACAGATGAAAGAAAGAAAGAAGGAAAGAAAGAATAGAAGGAAATATGAAAAGAAAGGAAGTAAGAAAGGGGATGACAGAACAAACAGATGAAAGAAATAAGAAAGAAAGAAAGAAAGAAAGAAAGAAAGAAAGAAAGAAAGAAAGAAAGAAAGAAAGAAAGAAATGGAAGAACAAACAGATGAAAGAAAGAAACAAAGAATAGAAGGAAAAAAGGAAAGAGAGAAATAAAGAAAGGGAATGGCAGAGCAAACAGTTGAAAGAAATAAGAAAAAAAGAAAGAAAGAAAGAAAGAAAAGGAATGGCAGAACAAACAGATGAAAGAAACAAACAAAGATTACAAGGAAATATGAAAAGAAAGGAAGAAAGAAAGGGGATGACAGAACAAACAGATGAAAGAAATAAGAAAGAAAGAGAGAAAGAAAGAAAAAGAAAGAAAGGAAATGAAAGGCACAACAAACAGATGAAAGAAAGAAACAACGAATTGAAGTAAAAAAGGAAAGAGAGAAGTAAAGAAAGGGAATGACAGAACAAACAGATAAAAGAAAGAAAGAAAGAAAGAAAAGGAATGGCAGAACAAACAGATGAAAGAAAGAAACAAAGAATAGAAGTAAATAAGAAAAGAAAAGAAGAAAGAAAGAAAGGGGATGACAGAACAAACAGATGAAAGAAAGAAATAAGAAAGAAAGAAACAAAGATGAACGTCACTGTGGGTCCACTTTAGCTCTAATCCAATTTCCAATGAGTGACGTGTTATTCAGTCATCAGATTCCTTTGATGTGACAGTTAGTGACGCAGAACAGTCTCCGCCTCCATCTGACTCTATTAAACATTTACTGATGATCCTCGAGCATCGCATGTGATCTTCTCAACACTTTCAGGATGAACATCATTGCCGCGCTCCTGCTGCTCACCGCGGTTACCGCCACCTCGGCCACTTACGTCTGCGATTTCCACAAAGCAGTGCGAGGCTTTTTCAAGACGGGGATAGATGTCGGAAAGAGTAAGCGCCCCTATATATATATATATATATAATCATTATATAAACATATTCAATAAATTATAATTATAATATAATATATTATAATTATAAACATATAAAAAAAAAATATATATATTCATTGATTAGGGGGGCTATTGAGGGTAGTGACCAGCGAACCCTAATCCACACTGTTTGGGTCCTCGGACTGGCTGTGATTGGCGTTCGGCTGAACAGTAAAACCAAACCTCCCAAGTGTCCCTGATTTGGAGGAACTGTCCCTCTTCTGAGTCCTTGTCCCCCTGTCCCTCTTTGAGGTGTAACATGTAGATCTGCAGCAATAAATGATTCATTGCCCATTCAGAGTGTTTCTATTATAACTGTTACAATGTATCTCCTGCCATCCCTCAATGAGGGGGCGTGGCTTAATCTATCCCTCAATGAGAGAGTGTGGCTTCATCTATTCCTCAATGAGGGGGCGTGGCTTAATCTATCCCTCAATGAGAGAGTGTGGCTTCATCTATTCCTCAATGAGAGAGCGTGTCTTCATCTATCCCTCAATGAGAGAGTGTGGCTTCATCTATCCCTCAATGAGGGGCCGTGGCTTCATCTATCCCTCAATGAGAGGGCGTGGCTTCATCTATCCCTCAATGAGGGGGCGTGGCTTCATCCATCCCTCAATGAGAGGGCGTGGCTTCATCTATCCCTCAATGAGAGAGTGTGGCTTCATCTATCCCTCAATGAGAGAGCGTGGCTTCATCTATCCCTCAATGAGAGAGTGTGGCTTCATCTATCCCTCAATGAGAGAGTGTGGCTTCATCTATCCCTCAATGAGAGAGTGTGGCTTCATCTATCCCTCAATGAGAGAGTGTGGCTTCATCTATCCCTCAATGAGAGGGCGTGGCTTCATCTATCCCTCAATGAGAGAGTTTGGCTTCATCTATCCCTCAATGAGAGAGTGTGGCTTCATCTATCCCTCAATGAGAGGGCGTGGCTTCATCTATCCCTCAATGAGAGAGCGTGGCTTCATCCATCCCTCAATGAGAGAGTGTGGCTTCATCTGTCCCTCAATGAGAGAGTGTGGCTTCATGCATCCCTCAATGAGAGAGTGTGGCTTCATCTATCCCTCAATGAGAGAGCGTGGCTTCATCTATCCCTCAATGAGAGAGTGTGGCTTCATCTTTCCCTCAATGAGAGAGTGTGGCTTCATCTTTCCCTCAATGAGAGGGCGTGGCTTCATCTATCCCTCAATGAGAGAGTGTGACTTCATCCATCCCTCAATGAGAGAGTGTGACTTCATCCATCCCTCAATGAGAGAGTGTGACTTCATCCATCCCTCAATGAGAGAGTGTGGCTTCATCTATCCCTCAATGAGAGAGTGTGGCTTCATCTTTCCCTCAATGAGAGGGCGTGGCTTCATCTATCCCTCAATGAGAGAGTGTGACTTCATCCATCCCTCAATGAGAGAGTGTGACTTCATCCATCCCTCAATGAGAGAGTGTGGCTTCATCCATCCCTCAATGAGAGAGCGTGGCTTCATCTATCCCTCAATAAGAGAGCGTGGCTTCATCTATCCCTCAATGAGAGAGTGTGGCTTCATCTATCCCTCAATAAGAGAGCGTGGCTTCATCTATCCCTCAATGAGAGAGCGTGGCTTCATCTATCCCTCAATAAGAGAGCGTGGCTTCATCTATCCCTCAATGAGAGAGTGTGGCTTCATCTATCCCTCAATGAGAGAGCGTGGCTTCATCTATCCCTCAATGAGAGAGTGTGGCTTCATCTATCCCTCAATGAGAGAGCGTGGCTTCATCTATCCCTCAATGAGAGAGTGTGGCTTCATCTATCCCTCAATGAGAGAGTGTGGCTTCATCCATCCCTCAATGAGAGAGTGTGGCTTCATCTATCCCTCAATGAGAGAGCGTGGCTTCATCTATCCCTCAATGAGAGAGTGTGGCTTCATCTATCCCTCAATGAGAGAGTGTGGCTTCATCTATCCCTCAATGAGAGAGCGTGGCTTCATCTATCCCTCAATGAGGGGGCGTGGCTTCATCTATCCTTCAATGAGAAAGCGTGGCTTCATCCATTCCTCAATGAGAGAGCGTGGCTTCATCTATCCCTCAATGAGAGAGTGTGGCTTCATCTATCCCTCAATGAGAGAGTGTGGCTTCATCTATCCCTCAATGAGAGAGTGTGGCTTCATCTATCCCTCAATGAGAATGTGTGGCTTCATCTATCCCTCAATGAGAGAGCGTGGCTTCATCTATCCCTCAATGAGGGGGCGTGGCTTCATCTATCCTTCAATGAGAAAGCGTGGCTTCATCCATCCCTCAATGAGAGAGCGTGGCTTCATCTATCCCTCAATGAGGGGGCGTGGCTTCATCTATCCTTCAATGAGAAAGCGTGGCTTCATCCATCCCTCAATGAGAGAGCGTGGCTTCATCTATCCCTCAATGAGAGAGCGTGGCTTCATCTATCCCTCAATGAGGGGGCGTGGCTTCATCTATCCCTCAATGAGAGAGTGTGGCTTCATCTATTCCTCAATGAGAGAGTGTGGCTTCATCTATCCCTCAATGAGAGAGCGTGGCTTCATCTATCCCTCAATGAGGGGGCGTGGCTTCATCTATCCTTCAATGAGAAAGCGTGGCTTCATCCATTCCTCAATGAGAGAGCGTGGCTTCATCTATCCCTCAATGAGAGAGGGTTTTGGTCCACTTTAAGCCAGAAATGACATATGCAGCAGAGTAAAATCAGTTGCGCAGCTTCCTCATTGCAAAGCATTGTGCACATGCAGCTCCAAACGCTCAGCTAACTGCTTCTACTTCTCCTGCCTCCAAACAATGGAGACTATTCATCCCCCATATGGATTAGTAGTAAGATGTGATATTGTTTTATTAACACCTATCAACTTTTCTTTTTTAAATTAGGCCACACACCCTAATTGAAGGATGCATGAAGCCACAGCCCCTCATTGAGAGATGGATGAAGCCACGCCCCCTCATTGAGGGATGGATGAAGCCACGCCCCCTCATTGAGGGATGGATGAAGCCACACTCTCTCATTGAGGGACAGATGAAGCCACACTCTCTCATTGAGGGATAGATGAAGCCACACTCTCTCATTGAGGGACAGATGAAGCCACACTCTCTCATTGAGGGATAGATGAAGCCACACTCTCTCATTGAGGGACAGATGAAGCCACACTCTCTCATTGAGGGATGGATGAAGCCACACTCTCTCATTGAGGGACAGATGAAGCCACACTCTCTCATTGAGGGATAGATGAAGCCACACTCTCTCATTGAGGGATAGATGAAGCGACGCTCTCTCATTGAGGGATAGATGAAGCGACGCTCTCTCATTGAGGGATAGATGAAGCGACGCTCTCTCATTGAGGGATAGATGAAGCCACACTCTCTCATTGAGGGATAGATGAAGCCACACTCTCTCATTGAGGGTAGATGAAGCCACGCTCTCTCATTGAGGGATAGATGAAGCCGCACTCTCTCATTGAGGGATAGATGAAGCCACGCTCTCTCATTGGGTAATAGATAAAGCCGCACTCTCTCATTGAGGGATAGATGAAGCCACGCTCTCTCTCATTGAGGAATGGATGAAGCCACTTTCTCTCATTGAGGGATAGATGAAGCCACACTCTCTTATTGAGGGATAGATGAAGCCACACCCCCTCATTGAGGGATGGATGAAGCCACACTCTCTCATTGAGGGATAGATGAAGCCACACTCTCTCATTGAGGGATAGATGAAGCCACACCCCCTCATTGAGGGATGGATGAAGCCACACTCTCTCATTGAGGGATAGATGAAGCCACACTCTCTCATTGAGGGATAGATGAAGCCACACTCTCTCATTGAGGGATGGATGAAGCCACTTTCTCTCATTGAGGGATAGATGAAGCCACACTTTCTCATTGAGGGTTGGATGAAGCCACGCCCCCCCATATTGAGGGATGGATGAAGCCACACTCTCTCATTGAGGGATGGATGAAGCCACGCCCCCTCATTGAGGGATGGATGAAGCCACACTCTCTCATTGAGGGATAGATGAAGCCACACTCTCTCATTGAGGGATGGATGAAGCCACTTTCTCTCATTGAGGGATAGATGAAGCCACACTTTCTCATTGAGGGATGGATGAAGCCACACTCTCTCATTGAGGGATAGATGAAGCCACGCTCTCTCATTGAGGGATAGATGAAGCCACGCTCTCTCATTGAGGGATAGATGAAGCCACACTCTCTCATTGAGGGATGGATGAAGCCACACTCTCTCATTGAGGGATAGATGAAGCCACACTCTCTCATTGAGGGATAGATGAAGCCACGCTCTCTCATTGAGGGATGGATGAAGCCACTCTCTCTCATTGAGGGATAGATGAAGCCACGCTCTCTCATTGAGGGATGGATGAAGCCACTCTCTCTCATTGAGGGATAGATGAAGCAACGCCCCCTCATTGAGGGATAGATGAAGCCACACTCTCTCATTGAGGGATGGATGAAGCCACGCTCTCTCATTGAGGGATGGATGAAGCCACACTCTCTCATTGAGGGATAGATGAAGCCACACTCTCTCATTGAGGGATGGATAAAGCCACACTCTCTCATTGAGGGATGGATGAAGCCATACTCTCTCATTGAGGGATAGATGAAGCCACACTCTCTCATTGAGGGGTGGATGAAGCCACACTCTCTCATTGAGGGATGGATGAAGCCACGCTCTCTCATTGAGGGATAGATGAAGCCACACTCTCTCATTGAGGGATGGATGAAGCCACACTCTCTCATTGAGGGATGGATGAAGCCACACTCTCTCATTGAGGGATGGATGAAGCCACACTCTCTCATTGAGGGATGGATGAAGCCACACTCTCTCATTGAGGGATAGATGAAGCCACGCTCTCTCATTGAGGGATGGATGAAGCCACGCTCTCTCATTGAGGGATAGATGAAGCCACACTCTCTCATTGAGGGATGGATGAAGCCACGCTCTCTCATTGAGGGATGGATGAAGCCACACTCTCTCATTGAGGGATGGATGAAGCCACACCCTCTCATTGAGGGATAGATGAAGCCACGCTCTCTCATTGAGGGATAGATGAAGCCACGCTCTCTCATTGAGGGATGGATGAAGCCACTCTCTCTCATTGAGGGATAGATGAAGCCACGCTCTCTCATTGAGGGATGGATGAAGCCACTCTCTCTCATTGAGGGATAGATGAAGCCACGCTCTCTAATTGAGGGACAGATGAAGCCACGCTCTCTCATTGAGGGATAGATGAAGCCACGCTCTCTAATTGAGGGACAGATGAAGCCACGCTCTCTCATTGAGGGATAGATGAAGCCACGCTCTCTCATTGAGGGATAGATGAAGCCACGCTCTCTCATTGAGGGATAGATGAAGCCACGCTCTCTCATTGAGGGATGGATGAAGCCACGCTCTCTCATTGAGGGATAGAAGAAGCCACGCTCTCTCATTGAGGGATAGATGAAGCCACGCTCTCTCATTGAGGGATGGATGAAGCCACACTCTCTCATTGAGGGATGGATGAAGCCACGCTCTCTCATTGAGGGATGGATGAAGCCACACTCTCTCATTGAGGGATGGATGAAGCCACACCCTCTCATTGAGGGATAGATGAAGCCACGCTCTCTCATTGGGTAATAGATAAAGCCACGCCCCCTCATTGAGGGATAGATGAAGCCACACTCTCTCATTGAGGGATAGATGAAGCCACACTCTCTCATTGAGGGATAGATGAAGCCACACTCTCTCATTGAGGGATAGATGAAGCCACGCTCTCTCATTGACGGATGGATGAAGCCACACTCTCTCATTGAGGGATGGATGAAGCCACACCCTCTCATTGAGGGATAGATGAAGCCACGCTCTCTCATTGAGGGATAGATGAAGCCACGCTCTCTCATTGAGGGATGGATGAAGCCACGCTCTCTCATTGAGGGATAGAAGAAGCCACGCTCTCTCATTGAGGGATAGATGAAGCCACGCTCTCTCATTGAGGGATGGATGAAGCCACACTCTCTCATTGAGGGATGGATGAAGCCACGCTCTCTCATTGAGGGATGGATGAAGCCACACTCTCTCATTGAGGGATGGATGAAGCCACACCCTCTCATTGAGGGATAGATGAAGCCACGCTCTCTCATTGGGTAATAGATAAAGCCACGCCCCCTCATTGAGGGATAGATGAAGCCACGCTCTCTCATTGACGGATGGATGAAGCCACACTCTCTCATTGAGGGATGGATGAAGCCACACCCTCTCATTGAGGGATAGATGAAGCCACGCTCTCTCATTGGGTAATAGATAAAGCCACGCCCCCTCATTGAGGGATAGATGAAGCCACACTCTCTCATTGAGGGATAGATGAAGCCACGCTCTCTCATTGGGTAATAGATAAAGCCACGCCCCCTCATTGAGGGATAGATGAAGCCACACTCTCTCATTGAGGGATAGATGAAGCCACACTCTCTCATTGAGGGATAGATGAAGCAACGCTCTCTCATTGAGGGATGGATGAAGCCACGCTCTCTCATTGAGGGATAGATGAAGCCACACTCTCTCATTGAGGGATGGATGAAGCCACGCTCTCTCATTGAGGGATAGATGAAGCCACACTCTCTCATTGAGGGATGGATGAAGCCACGCCCCTTCATCGAGGGATGGATAAAACCACGCCCCCTCATTACGGGATGGGCGAAGCCACGCCCCCTCATTGAGGGATGGGGATACATTGTAACAGTTACAATAAAAACACTTTGAATAGGCAAATGAATCATTTATTGCTGCAGATCTGCATGTTACATCTTAAGGAGGGACAAATGAGAACAATGAGGGAAAAGGGGACATGGACTCCAAAGAGGCACAGTCCCTCCAAATCAGGGAAACTTGGGAGGTATGTTTTACGTATTTTAGTATCATGTATGTTATGGGCCTTATTCATAAAGCTTTAGCGCCAGGTGAACGCAGAACACAGCAGCAATTACACATTTATGAAGCCGAATCTGGTGAGCGACTAGAACAGCGCCATGTAGTGTCCGATTCATCATTATCCCAGGCTCAGCGTACAGCGCCGGCGTACAGCCTTGCAGAGCGCTACGTCTTACCTGTCGCTACCTGGCGTCTCCCAATACATTTCTATGGACGATCCTTGAATCCCTTTCCTGATCCCAATTTTTTTTTTTTAAAAACACAAACCTTCTGACATGTCCCCTGGCCTAGAAAATGACATATTTGAAAACTTTTTTGATTAATAATATATTAATGCAGAATTGTCATTACAGGTCTGGTATCAAAGTGTTAATGTCATAACAATGTTATCCCACAGTGTTATAACAATGTCATTCCATGTGTTTTCGCTTTGTTACTGGTGGATATGTGATCAAAAACAGACTTAAATCACACAGCCTCTGGCGCTCTGGGCTACAACTACATGATTTTGAGCGCCGGTGCTGTGTGAGGCTGTTTTTTTTTAATGAATGTTGTGTGAGTCAGTCGCTCTGAGCTGGCGCTACCATTCGGTCCCATACAGCGTAGTACTGCGTCTCACACAATATATTCATCAATGCCGGCCAGCGACTGAGGTGCTCTGAAATAGCAAACCATGGCCGAGCACAGTGACTACTAGCGGTCGCTCTGAAATGCCGCTACAGACGCTTATCTGTCGCTACCTGGTGCTAGTAATGAATCAGCCTGCCCGTCGCTATAAACTAGCGACCCACGGCCGAGCACAGCGACTACTAGCGGGCGCTCTGAAATGCCGCTACAGACGCTTATCTGTCGCTACCTGGTGCTAGTAATGAATCAGCCTGCCCGTCGCTATAAACTAGCGACCCACGGCCGAGCACAGCGACTACTAGCGGGCGCTCTGAAATGCGCGCTACAGACACTTATCTGTCGCTACCTGGTGCTAGTAATGAATCAGCCTGCCCATCGCTATAAACTAGCGACCCACGGCCGAGCACAGCGACTACTAGCGGTCGCTCTGAAATGCTGCTACAGACGCTCATCTGTCGCTACCTGGCGTTAGTGATGAATCCGCCTGCCCGTCGCTATAAACTAGCGACCCACGGCCGAGCACAGCGACTACTAGCGGGCGCTCTGAAATGCGCGCTACAGATGCTTATCTGTCGCTACCTGGCGTTAGTGAGGAATCAGCCTGCCCGTCGCTATAAACTAGCGACCCACGGCCGAGCACAGCGACTACTAGCGGTCGCTCTGAAATGCCGCTACAGACGCTCATCTGTCGCTACCTGCCGTTAGTGATGAATCAGCCTGCCCGTCTCTTATACCCTCAATCCCCACAATCCCATAACTGTAAATTAAACCTAATTTTGAAATTTTTATTTTTTTTTTATTTCTCATTTTTTGAGCTTAAGTTAATAAAATATATATTTTTTTAATGAAAATTATTGTTAAATATTTTTAAAAATAAAAACATTAGCAAAATCTGGAGAATAAAAAATATATTTTTTAAAAACGCCGCTATAATCGCAGGAGCGCGTGAACAGTGAAGATTCATCAATATCTCACCAGAAGGCTCCATATTAGCATATTAACATTAACATTAGCATATTAACGTGGAAAACCCATAAATTGGTTCTGCTCCACTTTAATAGCCTGTCTCTAAGGTTAAATGTGGTTCCTGAATCATGCGAGTGCCAACGGATTTGTGTGAATTTTTTGCACGCACCAAAACTTAAAGGCGAATACCCACTTGGGCTCATGCGCAAGTTTTGGCAAAGGGGAAAAAAAGGAAGTGAAAAGGAGGGGGAAAAGCGCGAGAAAAATGTGCGAGAACAATCATTGCCCCAGATACAGCATTAAGTAATAATTTCAACAGAAAATGTGCGAGAATAATAATCTTAACAGAAAACGTGCGAGAATAATACTTTCAACAGAAAACTTGTGAGAATAAACATTGAAACAGAAAATGTGCGAGAATAATCATTGCTCCAGATGCAGTATGAAGTAATAATTGCGACTGAAAATGTGTGAGAATAATCATTGCAACAGAAAACATGCGAGAATAATCATCACAACTGAAAACATGCGAGATTAATAATAATCTCAACAGAAAACGTGCGAGAATAATCATCGCAACAGAAAACATGCGAGAATGAGTTCTAGCTCAACACGGCGAGGCTGATTCATCATTAGCGCCAGGTAGCGACAGATGAGCGTCTGTAGCGGCATTTTCAGAGCGCCCGCTAGTAGTCACTGTGCTCGGCTTTGGGTCGCTAGTTCATAGCGACTCAGTCGCTGTCCAGTAATGTTGAATACATTGTGAGGAGTCGCTATTTAACCAGTACAGCGCTGTATGGGAGCGCATGGTAGCGACTGCTCATAGCAACCGACTCACACCATATTCAGCAAAAAAACAGCCTCACACACCTCCGGCGCTGAAAAATGCTTCTCTGAAGCCCAGAGCGCAGGAGGCTGTGTGATTAAAGTCTGTTTTCCAGCATCTATCCACCAGTAACAAAGCGAAAACATGGAATTACATTGTAACAACATTGTAACATGACACTTTAATGGCAGAGCTGTGATGTCATTTCTGAAGAAATATATAAAACAGGAAAAAAATGTAAAAAAAAACAGCATTTTTTTATGGGAGAGCGACGGGTAGCGAGAGGTCATACCTGGCGCTGTGCAAGGCTGAACGCCGGCGCTGTTCGCTGAGGCTGTGAAAATGATGAATCAGGCGCTACATGGCGCTATCCCAATCGCTAAACAGATTCTGCTTGATAAATGTGTAATTGCTGCCGTGTCCGGCGTTCACCTGTCACTACCTGTCATTAACCAGCCGCTACCTGACGCTGTCCTTTCTAAAATAACCCCCTAAATTGAGCCTTATGTCCATGATGAGGGGTCATGGAGCTGGTCACCATTTTCCGGTTTTGTCTTGCTCCTCTAGTAATGTGCATCGCGCAACACAGCAGCAATTTTCGAACCAGTTATCACAGCAACGACTTCTCGCATGGAATCCTCCAGATAAGCGCCAAGACCTGGTGTAAAGGCGACAGATACCCCAGCCCCAACCTCTGCAACTTAGATTGTAAAAGTAAGTAACGAATTGTATGTAAATTGTGTGTATTTCACGTGGAACAAAACCGAGCAGCGGCAGACCTGGAATCTGAAAGATTTCCCCGAATTGGGATGCCCCGTTGTGTGACCCCCCCCCAGAGCGCCTGTAAAAACTCACCTCTCTATGCTCCTGGGACGCACGCGCTGGGCTCTCGTCCAATAAGAGCTGCCCGTTATGACTATCAGGCTGATTCATTACTAGCACCAGGTAGCGACAGCTGAGCGTCTGTAGAGCGGGTTTCAGAGCGACCGCTAGTAGTCGCTGTGCTCGGCCGTGGATCATTGTCTCAGAGCGACTCAGTCGCTGGCCAGCATTGATGAATATGATGTGTGAGTCACAGTACTACGCTGTATGAGAGCGAACGGTAGCGCCAGCTCAGTGCAACTGACTCACACCACATTCATCAAAAAAACAGCCTCACACAGCGCGGCGCTCAAAATCGGGTTGCTGTAGCCCATAGCGCCAGAGGCTGTGTGATTAAAGGCTGTTTCTGAACATGTATCCACCAGTAACAAAGCGAAAACACATGGAATGACATTGTATAACATTGTAACATGACACTTTAATATCAGACATGTAATGACAATTCTGCATAAAAATATTGCCCGGGAAACATGTCAGAAAGTTTTGAGATTTAAAAAAAAAAAAAAAATGTGATCAGGAAAGGGATTTAAGGAACGTCCATAGAAATGTATGGGAGACGCCAGGTAGCGACAGGTAAGACGTGGCTCTCTGCAAGGCTGAACGCCGGCGCTGTACGCTGAGCCTGGAATAATGATGAATCGGACGCTACATGGCACTGTTCCAGTCGCTCTACAGATTCGGCTTCATAAATGTGCAATTGCTGCCGTGTCCGGCGTTCACCTGATGCTTAGAAGGCGCTACCTGGCGCTAGAGCTTCATGAATAAGGCCCTAAGTCATTCGGCTTTCATTGTTTAGGTTGGCTGGGACGGGAGCGTGTGCCCCGCCGGGGGATATGGGGGATGAGATAGCGCACGCCCTAAGCCAAATGACTTAGTCGCAGCGGGCGTCTCTCATTGGACAAAAACGTATATACACCGTTAGAGCCTGGAGAGGTGAGGGCCTTATTCATGAAGGGATAGCGTCAGGTAGCGTTATGTAGTGGCAGGTAGCGTCATGTAGCGGCAGGTAGCGTCAGGTAGTGTCAGGTAGCGTCAGGTAGGGGCAGGTAGCGGCAGGTAACGTCAGGTAGCGTCAGGTAGCGGCAGGTAACGTCAGGTAGCGGCAGGTAGTGGCAGGTAGCGTCAGGTAGCGTCAGGTAGCGTCAGGTATTGTCAGGTAGTGGCAGGTAGCGGCAGGTAGCAACAGGTAGCGGCAGGTAGCCTCAGGTAGCGGCAGGTAGTGTCAGGTAGTGGCAGGTAACGTCAGGTAGCGGCAGGTAGTGGCAGGTAGCATCAGGTAGCATCAGGTAGCGTCAGGTAGTGGCAGGTAGCGGCAGGTAATGTCAGGTAGCGTCAGGTAGTAGCAGGTAGTGGCAGGTAGCGGCAGGTAGCGGAAGGTAACGTCAGGTAACGTCAGGTAGTGGCAGGTAGCGGCAGGTAGTGGCAGGTAGTGGCAGGTAGCATCATGTAGCGTCAGGTAGTGGCAGGTAATGTCAGGTAGCGTCAGGTAGTAGCAGGTAGTGGCAGGTAGCGGCAGGTAGCGGAAGGTAACGTCAGGTAACGTCAGGTAGTGGCAGGTAGCGGCAGGTAGTGGCAGGTAGTGGCAGGTAGCATCATGTAGCGTCAGGTAGTGGCAGGTAATGTCAGGTAGCGTCAGGTAGTAGCAGGTAGTGGCAGGTAGCGGCAGGTAGCGGAAGGTAACGTCAGGTAACGTCAGGTAGTGGCAGGTAGCGGCAGGTAGCGGCAGGTAGCGTCAGGTAACGTCAGGTAACGTCAGGTAGCAGCAGGTAGTGGCAGGTAGCGGCAGGTAGCGGCAGGTAATGTCAGGTAACGTCAGGTAGCGGCAGGTAGCAGCAGGTAGTGGCAGGTAGCGGCAGGTAGCGGCAGGTAATGTCAGGTAACGTCAGGTAGCGGCAGGTAGTGGCAGGTAGCGGCAGGTAGCGGAAGGTAACGTCAGGTAGCATCAGGTAATGTCAGGTAGCGGCAGGTAGCGGGAGGTAGCGGCAGGTAGCGTCAGGTAGTGGCAGGTAGTGACAGGTAGCGGCAGGTAATGTCAGGTAGCGGCAGGTAGCGGCAGGTAGTGACAGGTAGCGGCAGGTAGTGGCAGGTAGTGACAGGTAGCGGCAGGTAACGTCAGGTAGCGGCAGGTAGCGGCAGGTAGTGACAGGTAGCGGCAGGTAATGTCAGGTAGCGGCAGGTAGCGACAGGTAGCGGCAGGTAATGTCAGGTAGTGGCAGGTAGCGTCAGGTAGCGTCAGGTAGCGCCAGGTAACGTCAGGTAACGTCAGGTAACGGCAGGTAGCGGCAGGTAACGTCAGGTAATGTCAGGTAACGGCAGGTAGCGGCAGGTAGCGGCAGGTAGCCTCAGGTAGTGGCAGGTAGCGGCAGGTAATGTCAGGTATTGGCAGGTAGCGGGAGGTAGCGGCAGGTAGTGGCAGGTAATGTCAGGTAGCGGGAGGTAGTGGCAGGTAGCGGCAGGTAGCGGCAGGTAGTGGCAGGTAACGTCAGGTAGCGGCAGGTAGTGGCAGGTAATGTCAGGTAGCGGGAGGTAGTGGCAGGTAGCGGCAGGTAACGTCAGGTAGCAGCAGGTAAAGTCAGGTAGCGGGAGGTAGTGGCAGGTAGCGGCAGGTAACGTCAGGTAGCGGGAGGTAGTGGCAGGTAGGGGCAGGTAGCGTCAGGTAGCGGGAGGTAACGTTAGGTAGCAGCAGGTAGCGGCAGGTAGTGACAGGTAGCGGCAGGTGGCGACAGGTAGCGGGAGGTAACGTTAGGTAGCAGCAGGTAGCGGCAGGTAGTGACAGGTAGCGGCAGGTGGCGACAGGTAGCGGGAGGTAACGTTAGGTAGCAGCAGGTAGCGGCAGGTAGCGGCAGGTAACGTCAGGTAGCGGGAGGTAGCGGCAGGTAACATCAAGTAGCGGCAGGTAATGTCAGGTAGCGGCAGGTAACGTCAGGTAGCGGCAGGTAGCGACAGGTAGCGGCAGTTCAGCCTTGCAGAGCGCCACTTCTTACCTGTCGCTACCTGGCGTCTCCTATACATTTCTATGGACGATCCTTAAATTCCTTTCCTCATCCTTATTTTTTTTATTTTCCCTAAAAAAAAAACACAAATCTTTCTGACATGTTTCCTGGGCAAGAAAATGACATTTTTGAGAACTTATTTGATTAATAATATTTTTATGCAGAATTGTCATTACAGGTCTCGTATCAAAGAGTTAATGTCGCAGTGTTATAACAATGTCATTCTATATGTTTTCGCTTTTTTACTGGTGGATACATGTTCAGAAACAGACTTTAATCACACAGCCTCCGGCGCTCTGGGCTACAATACCCGATTTTGAGCGCCGGCGCTGTGTGAGGCTGTTTTTTTGATGAATGTGCTGTGAGTCAGTCGCACTGAGCTGGCGCTACCATTTGCTCCAATACAGCGTAGTACTGCGAATCACATAACATATACATTAATGCTGGCCAGAGACTGAGTCGCTCTGAAACAACGAACCACGCCCCAGCACAGCGACTACTAGCGGGCGCTCTGAAATCCGCTCTACAGACACTCATCTGTCGCTACCTGGCGCTAGTAATGAATTAGCCTGCCCGTCTTATCTGGAGGCGCGTAACTAAACGTATGTAAAATTCCTGGGTTTTCTTCCACTTTAAAGTAAATTCATACAAGTTCAAACACCATGCAAAAGTTTTGTTGAACCTGAAAAACACCCATTTTTTGAAAAAAAATTTCATTATATATTAAATAATAATATTCATTAAATATTAAAAATGAATAATAATATTATTTAATTATTACACACCCCCTCATTGAGGGATAGATGAAGCCACGCCCCTTCATTGAGGGATAGATGAAGCCACACCCTCTCATTGAGGGATAGATGAAGCCACACTCTCTCATTGAGGGATAGATGAAGCCACACTCTCTCATTGAGGGATAGACGAAGCCACGCCCCCTCATTGCGGGATAGATGAAGCCACACCCTCTCATTGAGGGATAGATGAAGCCACACTCTCTCATTGAGGGATAGATGAAGCCACACCCTCTCATTGAGGGATAGATGAAGCCACACTCTCTCATTGAGGGATAGATGAAGCCACGCTCTCTCATTGAGGGATAGATGAAGCCACGCTCTCTCATTGAGGGATAGATGAAGCCGCACTCTCTCATTGAGGGATAGATGAAGCCACACTCTCTCATTGAGGGATGGATGAAGCCACGCTCTCTCATTGAGGGATAGATGAAGCCGCACTCTCTCATTGAGGGATGGATGAAGCCGCACTCTCTCATTGAGGGATAGATGAAGCCACACTCTCTCATTGAGGGATAGATGAAACCGCACTCTCTCATTGAGGGATAGATGAAGCCACGCTCTCTCATTGAGGGATAGATGAAGCCACACTCTCTCATTGAGGGATAGATGAAGCCACGCTCTCTCATTGAGAGATGGATGAAGCCACACTCTCTCATTGAGGGATGGATGAAGCCACACCCTTTCATTGAGGGATAGATGAAGCCACGCTCTCTTATTGAGGGATGGATGAAGCCACACTCTCTCATTGAGGGATAGATGAAGCCACACTCTCTCATTGAGGGATAGATGAAGCCACGATCTCTCATTGAGAGATGGATGAAGCCACACTCTCTCATTGAGGGATGGATGAAGCCACACCCTTTCATTGAGGGATAGATGAAGCCACACTCTCTCATTGAGGGATGGATGAAGCCACAATCTCTCATTGAGGGATAGATGAAGCCACGCTCCTTCATTGAGAGATGGATGAAGCCACGCTCTCTCATTGAGGGATGGATGAAGCCACACTCTCTCATTGAGGGATAGATGAAGCCACGCTCTCTCATTGAGAGATGGATGAAGCCACACTCTCTCATTGAGGGATGGATGAAGCCACACCCTTTCATTGAGGGATAGATGAAGCCACGCTCTCTTATTGAGAGATGGATGAAGCCACGCTCTCTCATTGAGGGATAGATGAAGCCACGCTCTCTCATTGAGGGATGGATGAAGCCACACCCTTTCATTGAGGGATAGATGAAGCCACACTCTCTCATTGAGGGATAGATGAAGCCACGCTCTCTCATTGAGGGATAGATGAAGCCACGCACTCTCATTGAGAGATGGATGAAGCCACGCTCTCTCATTGAGGGATGGATGAAGCCACACCCTTTCATTGAAGGATAGATGAAGCCACACTCCCTCTTTGAGGGATGGATGAAGCCACACTCTCTCATTGAGGGATAGATGAAGCCACACTCTCTCATTGAGGGATGGATGAAGCCACACTCTCTCATTGAGGGATGGATAAAGCCACACTCTCTCATTGAGGGATAGATGAAGCCACGCTCTCTCATTGAGAGATGGATGAAGCCACACTCTCTCATTGAGGGATGGATGAAGCCACACCCTTTCATTGAGGGATAGATGAAGCCACACTCCCTCATTGAGGGATGGATGAAGCCACACTCTCTCATTGAGGGATAGATGAAGCCACACTCTCTCATTGAGGGATGGATGAAGCCACACTCTCTCATTGAGGGATGGATGAAGCCACACTCTCTCATTGAGGGATGGATGAAGCCACACTCTCTCATTGAGGGATAGATGAAGCCACACTCTCTCATTGAGGGATAGATGAAGCCACACTCTCTCATTGAGGGATGGATGAAGCCACACTCTCTCATTGAGAGATGGATGAAGCCACACTCTCTCATTGAGGGATAGATGAAGCCACACTCTCTCATTGAGGGATAGATGAAGCCACGCTCTCTCATTGAGAGATGGATGAAGCCACACTCTCTCATTGAGGGATGGATGAAGCCACACCCTTTCAATGAGGGATAGATGAAGCCACGCTCTCTTATTGAGAGATGGATGAAGCCACGCTCTCTCATTGAGGGATAGATGAAGCCACGCTCTCTCATTGAGGGATAGATGAAGCCACACTCTCTCATTGAGGGATGGATGAAGCCACACTCTCTCATTGAGGGATGGATGAAGCCACACTCTCTCATTGAGGGATGGATGAAGCCACACTCTCTCATTGAGGGATAGATGAAGCCACACTCTCTCATTGAGGGATAGATGAAGCCACGCTCTCTCATTGAGAGATGGATGAAGCCACACTCTCTCATTGAGGGATGGATGAAGCCACACCCTTTCATTGAGGGATAGATGAAGCCACGCTCTCTTATTGAGAGATGGATGAAGCCACGCTCTCTCATTGAGGGATAGATGAATCCACGCTCTCTCATTGAGGAATGGATGAAGCCACGCTCTCTTATTGAGAGATGGATGAAGCCACGCTCTCTCATTGAGGGATAGATGAAGCCACGCTCTCTCATTGAGGGATGGATGAAGCCACACCCTTTCATTGAGGGATAGATGAAGCCACACTCTCTCATTGAGGGATAGATGAAGCCACACTCTCTCATTGAGGGATAGATGAAGCCACACTCTCTCATTGAGGGATGGATGAAGCCACACTCTCTCATTGAGGGATGGATGAAGCCACACTCTCTCATTGAGGGATGGATGAAGCCACACTCTCTCATTGAGGGATAGATGAAGCCACACTCTCTCATTGAGGGATAGATGAAGCCACGCTCTCTCATTGAGAGATGGATGAAGCCACACTCTCTCATTGAGGGATGGATGAAGCCACACCCTTTCATTGAGGGATAGATGAAGCCACGCTCTCTTATTGAGAGATGGATGAAGCCACGCTCTCTCATTGAGGGATAGATGAATCCACGCTCTCTCATTGAGGAATGGATGAAGCCACGCTCTCTTATTGAGAGATGGATGAAGCCACGCTCTCTCATTGAGGGATGGATGAAGCCACACTCTCTCATTGAGGGATAGATGAAGCCACGCTCTCTCATTGAGGGATGGATGAAGCCACGCTCTCTCATTGAGGGATGGATGAAGCCACACTCTCTCATTGAAGGATAGATGAAGCCACACTCCCTCATTGAGGGATGGATGAAGCCACACTCTCTCATTGAGGGATAGATGAAGCCACACTCTCTCATTGAGGGATGGATGAAGCCACACTCTCTCATTGAGAGATGGATGAAGCCACACTCTCTCATTGAGGGATATATGAAGCCACGCTCTCTCATTGAGAGATGGATGAAGCCACACTCTCTCATTGAGGGATGGATGAAGCCACACCCTTTCATTGAGGGATAGATGAAGCCACACTCCCTCATTGAGGGATGGATGAAGCCACACTCTCTCATTGAGGGATAGATGAAGCCACACTCTCTCATTGAGGGATGGATGAAGCCACACTCTCTCATTGAGGGATGGATGAAGCCACACTCTCTCATTGAGGGATAGATGAAGCCACGGTCTCTCATTGAGAGATGGATGAAGCCACACTCTCTCATTGAGGGATGGATGAAGCCACACCCTTTCATTGAGGGATAGATGAAGCCACACTCCCTCATTGAGGGATGGATGAAGCCACGCTCTCTCATTGAGCGATAGATGAAGCCACACTCTCACGCTCTCTCATTGAGGGATGGATGAAGCCACACCCTTTCATTGAGGGATAGATGAAGCCACACTCCCTCATTGAGGGATGGATGAAGCCACGCCCCCTCATTGAGGGGAGGATAGGAGATACATTGTAACTGTTACAACAATAGAAACACTTTGAATAGGCAAATGAATCATTTATTGCTGCAGATCTGCATGTTACACCTCAAAGAGGGACAAATGAGAACAACGGGGGTCATGGACTCAAAATAGGGACAGTCCTTACGAATCAGGGACACTAGGGAGCTATGCTCATAGAGGCATGGCCACGCCCTCCCCATTGACCACAATGGAGGGGGGCGTGTACTCCCATCATTGAAATGAATGGAGAGGCTAATAGCTGGTCGGTTCACCACCCACCATGTATGGGCCGGGGACTGCGTGGGATGTTGTTGGGGCTCGGGGCCAGTAATCAGGTGAGTATTACTATACTATTACTAATATATAAATATTATTCAGCTGCTGCATCATTTTAATGTTAAATCAAGTTTCTGGCCCAAACTTCTGCATTTTGTTGATTGGACCATTTTTCTGGACATTCTATTTGCATAGAGCTCGAGGATGATAAATTCGATGATGATGCGGCCTGTGCCTTTAAAATCTACAAAGCAGAGGGATTCCTTGCATGGTAAGTGTTGCCTATCACATCAATGTATATGATCAAGGGCATAACTTCCAATGTTTCGGGGTGGGAAAAAGGGACAATTGTTAAATTAGACCACGCCCCCTCATTGAGGGATGTATGAAGCCATGCCCCCTCATTGAGGGAAGGGTGAGGCAACGCCCCCTCATTGAGGGAAGGATGAAGCCACACCCCATCATTGAGGGATTGATGAAGCCACGCCCCCTCATTGAGGGATGTATAAGGCCACGCCCCCTCATTGAGGGAAGGGTGAGGCCACGTCCCCTCATTGAGGGAAGGATGAAGCCACACCCCATCATTGAGGGATTGATGAAGCCAGGCCCCCTCATTGAGGGATGTATAAGGCCACGCCCCCTCATTGAGGGAAGGATGAAGCCGCGCCCTCTCATTGGGGGAAGGATGAAGCCACATCCCCTCATTGAGGGATGGATAAGCCACGCCCCCCTCATTGAGGGATGGATGAAACCACGGCCCCTCATTGAGGGAAGGATGAAGCCACGCCCTCTCATTTAGAGATGGATAGGGGATAGGTTGTAATAGTTACAACCATACCTCCCAAGTGTCCCTGATTTGCAGGGACTGTCCCTCTTTGGAGTCCATGTCCCCTCTGTCCCTCGTTGTTCTCATTTGTCCATCTTTGAGGTGTAACATGCAGATCTTCAAAGTGATAAATGATAAATGATTTGTTTGCCTATTCAACGTGTTTCTATTGTTGTAACTGTTACACCCTATCTCCTATCCATCCTTCAATAAAGGGCTGTGGCTTCACCCATCCCTCAATGAGGGGGCGTGGCTTCATTTACATACTGTCCCTCTTTCCCACAGATATTATGAATACCCCATCACCCTGTTACAGGCAATGAAGACCAGGGGCAAATGCCCGGTGGGCCGCACTGCTTTGGGACTGCCTGGGCACCTACCTTTACTAACACTCCCATGCAATCCCAGCTTCCCCTTCCCCACCCTATCCCAGCCCCCAACCAACCCCAGCCCATGTCCTCCCCCTAATGATATAACCTCAGTCTTGGAGCCAAGCAACCCCCAGCCCATGTCCTCCCCCTAATGATATGGCCTCAGTCTTGGAGCCAAGCAACCCCCAGCCCATGTCCTCCCCCTAATGATATAACCTCAGTCTTGGAGCCAAGCAACCCCCAGCCCATGTCCTCCCCCTAATAATATGGCCTCAGCCCTGGAGCCAAGCAACCCCCAGCCCATGTCCTCACCCTAATAATATGGCCTCAGCCTTGGAGCCAAGCAACCCCCAGCCCATGTCCTCCCCCTAATGATATGGCCTCAGCCTTGGAGCCAAGCAACCCCAGCCCATGTCCTCCCCCTAATGATATAGCCTCAGTCTTGGAGCCAAGCAACCCCAGCCCATGTCCTCCCCCTAATGATATAGCCTCAGTCTTGGAGCCAAGCAACCCCAGCCCATGTCCTCCCCCTAATGATATGGCCTCGGCCTTGGAGCACACTGGGTGACTGGCCAGGAGGCAGCAGAGATGCCATTGACTGGTCATGGGCCGGCCAGGTGCTGGTAAGATCCCGGGGGGATTTTTGGCCCTAGTCCGCCACTGGGAAGGCTATGCAGATAAGGATGAGTTGTTTAGAACACTTGTTAGGTTGTGTGTATTATTTAATACTAGGCTGAAATGTCGGGATGGCAATACAACATCATTTCTTTTGTTTTAAAGGTCCGTGTTTCAAAGAGAATGCGTGAACAAATCCTATGATTATTTCTTCCTAAAATGCCGTGCCTAACGTTTCCCGCGTATCCCGCGTCCGTGAGATGAAACGCGTCACTTTCCTCCTTTATCCAATGAAAATGGAATAACAGATCTTCGAACCAAATAAAGACTACGCAGCATTAAAAGGAAAACTCCCTTTTTTGTCAGGTCTCCGGTGTTCTGCCTTATTGTTATTGTAACTTAACCTGCGCGTTTGGCTTGTGACTCCGTAACTGTGATTGTTATCATCTGAGAAATCCCAGTAGTAGTAATGACCAGGATTAGACTGAGAGACAGAGGCAGATATGCGGCAAACCCTGTTAAATACTAACAAACATTGAGTACACACCAACCAAGCTGCTATATACATATATACACATAGATTAACCGGGAAGCATGAAACACACTCAGATTGCTGTGAAGTCAGAAAACATACGTGCTTAGGAATCCAAAGTCCAACAAAGGCTGAAGCTGTGGCTAAGGCTATGACTGAGGCTAGGGCTAAGGCTATGACTGAGGCTGCGGTAAGGCTATGACTGAGGCTGGGGCTAAGGCTGTGACTGAGGCTGGGGCTAAGGCTATGACTGAGGCTGGGGCTAAGGCTATGACTGAGGCTGGAGCTAAGGCTATGACTGAGGCTGGAGCTAAGGCTATGACTGAGGCTGGAGCTAAGGCTATGACTGAGGCTGTGGCTAAGGCTATGACTGAGGCTGGGGATGAGGCTATGACTGAGGCTGGGGATGAGGCTATGACTGAGGCTGGGGCTAAGGCTATGACTGAGGCTGGGGCTAAGGTTATGACTGAGGCTGGGGCTAAGGCTATGACTGAGGCTGGGGCTAAGGCTATGACTGAGGCTGTGGCTAAGGCTATGACTGAGGCTGGGGATGAGGCTATGACTGAGGCTGGGGATGAGGCTATGACTGAGGCTGGGGCTAAGGCTATGACTGAGGCTGTGGCTAAGGCTATGACTGAGGCTGGGGCTAAGGCTATGACTGAGGCTGGGGCTAAGGCTATGACTGAGGCTGGGGCTAAGGCTATGACTGAGGCTGGGGATGAGGCTATGACTGAGGCTGGGGCTAAGGCTATGACTGAGGCTGGGGCTAAGGCTATGACTGAGGCTGGGGCTAAGGCTATGACTGAGGCTGGGGATGAGGCTATGACTGAGGCTGGGGCTAAGGCTATGACTGAGGCTGGGGCTAAGGCTATGACTGAGGCTGTGGCTAAGGCTGTGACTGAGGCTGGGGCTAAGGCTATGACTGAGGCTGGGGCTAAGGCTATGACTGAGGCTGGGGCTAAGGCTATGACTGAGGCTGGGGCTAAGGCTGTGACTGAGGCTGGGGCTAAGGCTATGACTGAGGCTGGGGCTAAGGCTATGACTGAGGCTGGGGCTAAGGCTATGACTGAGGCTGGGGCTAAGGCTATGACTGAGGCTGGAGCTAAGGCTATGACTGAGGCTGGGGCTAAGGCTATGACTGAGGCTGTGGCTAAGGCTATGACTGAGGCTGGGGCTAAGGCTATGACTGAGGCTGGGGCTAAGGCTATGACTGAGGCTGGGGCTAAGGCTGTGACTGAGGCTGGGGCTATGACTGAGGCTGGGGCTAAGGCTATGACTGAGGCTGGGGCTAAGGCTATGACTGAGGCTAAGGCTAAGGCTATGACTGAGGCTAAGGCTAAGGCTATAACTAAGGCTGGGGCTGAGGCTATGACTGAGGCTGGGGCTATGACTGAGGCTGGGGCTAAGGCTATGACTGAGGCTGGGGCTAAGGCTATGACTGAGGCTAAGGCTAAGGCTATGACTGAGGCTAAGGCTAAGGCTATGACTGAGGCTAAGGCTAAGGCTATAACTAAGGCTGGGGCTAAGGCTATGACTGAGGCTGGGGATAAGGCTATGACTGAGGCTGGGGCTAAGGCTATGACTGAGGCTGGGGCTAAGGCTATGACTGAGGCTGGGGATAAGGCTATGACTGAGGCTGGGGCTAAGGCTATGACTGAGGCTGTGGCTAAGGCTATGACTGAGGCTAGGGCTAAGGCTATGACTGAGGCTGTGGCTAAGGCTATGACTGAGGCTAGGGCTAAGGCTATGACTGAGGCTGTGGCTAAGGCTATGACTGAGGCTAGGGCTAAGGCTATGACTGAGGCTGTGGCTAAGGCTATGGCTGAGGCTGGGGCTAAGGCTATGACTGAGGCTGTGGCTAAGGCTATGACTGAGGCTGGGGCTAAGGCTATGACTGAGGCTGTGGCTAAGGCTATGACTGAGGCTGGGGCTAAGGCTATGACTGAGGCTGTGGCTAAGGCTATGACTGAGGCTGGGGATAAGGCTATGACTGAGGCTGGGGCTAAGGCTATGACTGAGGCTGGGGCTAAGGCTATGACTGAGGCTGGGGCTAAGGCTATGACTGAGGCTGGGGATAAGGCTATGACTGAGGCTGGGGCTAAGGCTATGACTAAGGCTAAGGCTATGACTGAGGCTGGGGCTAAGGCTATGACTAAGGCTAAGGCTATGACTGAGGCTGGGGATAAGGCTATGACTGAGGCTGGGGCTAAGGCTATAACTGAGGCTGGGTCTGAGGCTATAACTGAGGCTGGGGCTAAGGCTATGACTGAGGCTGGGGCTATGGCTATGACTGAGGCTGTGGCTAAGGCTATGACTGAGGCTGGGGCTAAGGCTATGACTGAGGCTGTGGCTAAGGCTATGACTGAGGCTGGGGATAAGGCTATGACTGAGGCTGGGGCTAAGGCTATAACTGAGGCTGGGTCTGAGGCTATAACTGAGGCTGGGGCTAAGGCTATGACTGAGGCTGGGGCTAAGGCTGTGACTGAGGCTAAGGCTATGACTGAGGCTGGGGATAAGGCTATGACTGAGGCTGGGGATAAGGCTATGACTGAGGCTGGGGCTAAGGCTATAACTGAGGCTAGGGCTAAGACTATGACTGAGGCTGGGGCTAAGGCTATGACTGAGGCTGGGGCTAAGGCTATGACTGAGGCTGGGGATAAGGCTATGACTGAGGCTGGGGCTTAGGCTATGACTGAGGCTGGGGCTAAGGCTATGACTGAGGCTGGGGCTAAGGCTATGACTGAGGCTGGGGCTAAGGCTATAACTGAGGCTGGGGCTAAGGCTATGACTGAGGCTGTGGCTAAGGCTATGACTGAGGCTGGGGCTAAGGCAATGACTGAGGCTGGGGCTAAGGCTATGACTGAGGCTGGGGATGAGGCTATGGCTGAGGCTGCGGCAAAGGCTATAACTGAGGCTGGGGCTAAGGCTATAACTGAGGCTGGGTCTAAGGCTATGACTGAAGCTGGGGCTAAGGCTGTGACTGAGGCTAAGGCTATGACTGAGGCTGGGGCTAAGGCTATGACTGAGGCTAGGGATAAGGCTATGACTGAGGCTAGGGCTAAGGCTATGACTGAGGCTGGGGCTAAGGCTATGACTGAGGCTGGGGCTAAGGCTATGACTGAGGCTGGGGCTAAGGCTATGACTGAGGCTGGGGCTAAGGCTATGACTGAGGCTGGGGCTAAGGCTATAACTGAGGCTGGGGCTAAGGCTATAACTGAGGCTGGGTCTAAGGCTATGACTGAGGCTGGGGCTAAGGCTATAACTGAGGCTGGGGCTAAGGCTATGACTGAGGCTGGGGCTAAGGCTATGACTGAGGCTGGGTCTAAGGCTATGACTGAGGCTGGGGCTAAGGCTATAACTGAGGCTGGGTCTAAGGCTATGACTGAGGCTGGGGCTAAGGCTATGACTGAGGCTGGGGCTAAGGCTGTGACTGAGGCTGTGGCTAAGGCTATGACTGAGGCTGGGGCTAAGGCTATGACTGAGGCTGGGGCTAAGGCTATGACTGAGGCTGGTGCTATGACTGAGGCCAGGGCTAAGGCTATTATTGAGGCTAAGGCTATGACTGAGGCTGTGGCTAAGGCTATGACTGAGGCTGTGGCTAAGGCTGTGACTGAGGCTGTGGCTAAGGCTATGACTGAGGCTGGGGCTAAGGCTATGACTGAGGCTGTGGCTAAGGCTATGACTGAGGCTGTGGCTAAGGCTATGACTGAGGCTGGGGCTAAGGCTATGACTGAGGCTGGGGCTAAGGCTGTGACTGAGGCTGTGGCTAAGGCTATGACTGAGGCTGTGGCTAAGGCTGTGACTGAGGCTGTGGCTAAGGCTATGACTGAGGCTGTGGCTAAGGCTATGACTGAGGCTGGGGCTAAGGCTATGACTGAGGCTGGGGCTAAGGCTATGACTGAGGCTGGGGCTAAGGCTGTGACTGAGGCTGTGGCTAAGGCTATGACTGAGGCTGGGGCTAAGGCTATGACTGAGGCTGGGGCTAAGGCTATGACTGAGGCTGGTGCTATGACTGAGGCCAGGGCTAAGGCTATTATTGAGGCTAAGGCTATGACTGAGGCTGTGGCTAAGGCTATGACTGAGGCTGGGGCTAAGGCTATGACTGAGGCTGGGGCTAAGGCTATGACTGAGGCTGGGGCTAAGGCTATGACAGGCTGGCGCTAAGTCTATGACTGAGGCTGGGGCTAAGGCTATGACTGAGGCTGGGGCTAAGGCTATGACTGAGGCTGGGGCTAATGCTATGACTGAGGCTGGGGCTAAGGCTATGACTGAGGCTGGGGCTTAGGCTATGACTGAGGCTGGGGCTAAGGCTATGACTGAGGCTGGGGCTAAGGCTATGACTGAGGCTGGGGCTAAGGCTATGACTGAGGCTGGGGCTAAGGCTATGACTGAGGCTGGGGCTAAGGCTATGACTGAGGCTGGGGCTAAGGCTATGACTGAGGCTGGCGCTAAGTCTATGACTGAGGCTGGGGCTAAGGCTATGACTGAGGCTGGGGCTAAGGCTATGACTGAGGCTGGGGCTAAGGCTATGACTGAGGCTGGGGCTAAGGCTATGACTGAGGCTGGGGCTAAGGCTATGACAGGCTGGCGCTAAGTCTATGACTGAGGCTGGGGCTAAGGCTATGACTGAGGCTGGGGCTAAGGCTATGACTGAGGCTGGGGCTAAGGCTATGACTGAGGCTGGGGCTAAGGCTATGTCTGAGGCTGGGGCTAAGGCTATGACTGAGGCTGGGGCTAAGGCTATGACTGAGGCTGGGGCTAAGGCTATGACTGAGGCTGGGGCTAAGGCTATGACTGAGGCTGGGGCTAAGGCTATGACTGAGGCTGGGGCTAAGGCTATGACTGAGGCTGGGGCTAAGGCTATGACTGAGGCTGGGGCTAAGGCTATGACTGAGGCTGTGGCTAAGGCTATGACTGAGGCTGGGGCTAAGGCTATGACTGAGGCTGGGGCTAAGGCTATGACTGAGGCTGTGGCTAACGCTATGACTGAGGCTGGGGCTAAGGCTAAGGCAGGAGTCCTGGGTACAGGGTTCAGGTTACAGAG
This sequence comes from Gastrophryne carolinensis, assembly GCA_027917425.1. NCBI lineage: Eukaryota > Metazoa > Chordata > Amphibia > Anura > Microhylidae > Gastrophryne > Gastrophryne carolinensis. Next base: position 2,335,319 of record CM051243.1, read on the forward strand.
TTCCAGGGTTCAGGTTCAGAGGCAGATTAATGCTGATCCGCTGAGGCCATGTGTTGATCAGCTTATATACCAGGAAGTCCCACATGTGCTGGCTGATTGACACACCTCAGCAGGACAGAGCCATCTGCTTGTGGAGCAGCATAATGCAGGGGAAATCAAGCTGTGGAGGAACTCCAGACCTGACAGTGATCAGCTGTTTTCAGGTTTCTTACATTCCCGTGGCTCTGTGTTGCTAATGTGGGAGTGGCTTTTCTGGCCATGAGTAAAGCCATCTATGATTAAGGACCTGGTAGCATCCGAAACGCGTTAGAGCTGCACAATTTATTTCCAGCTGTCGGGGTTCTGGTAATATGGTTTAAGTTGGAGATGCTTTTAATGGACATAAATAAAAGTTGCATTTTTAAGTAGTGCTGACCCAAAACCTTTCTTCTTAACCGGACCAAGAGCCTGGGACGGTTGAAAAAGAAAGGTGGCGGCCATTTTGGAGCTTCCTCTCCCAGCATATCAGCCGTGCTTGCTGCCTGGATTCAACTGACAATGCGCAGGAACAGGAAACCCAGCAGCACTTCCTGTTTGCAGGCGGCCTGCAGATACATGAGCCGCCATTTTATTTCTTGCTACTGTAGGAGTTAGAAAAATGTAATTGATTTTTTATGTGCAGCGATCTAAATTGCCCCGAGGAGAGATGTTTTGTTGGTCTAGTTTAAGTTATTTTTGACTGTTGGTCCACTTTAGAACAGGTGCTAGCTTTATCTAAATCAAGATGTTTGCTCGCACATCCCTGATGAAGGGGCACACGCTGCCCGAAACGTCAGACAAAGACTATATGGACTTTAGGGTTGGTGCTTTTTGAACCTTTTTGGACTTTTTGGATCACTCAATGTATTTTATTTGACTTGATGGAGTGCTGGCTTTCTGCTTCATTTAAATCAAGCAGCAGTAATGACCTCCCTAGGTGAGTACACTGCCAGTAACACTTTAGCTACTGGAACGCACGATTGTGATCCCCCCATCTGAAGAGGTTAAATTAGAGCAGGAGGAAGGAGAGTGATGCACTTACCTTCTCGCCGGTCCCGTAGTGCTCTCGACCGCTTGTTCGTGCTGGGATCCCCATCGCCCGGCCACGAATTTAGCAGCACCGGCCGCATCCCCTGCTTCTCTGACCTCTTGTGTCTTATGCCCTCCGGCCGAGCTTCAGACAGAGCTCCCATCAGAGACTGGTTAAAAAAGGACCAAAACCCACCCTGGCATCTATGAGACTCCAGGGCAGGTATACTTACTCTCCCCGGGGCACCCCGATTGGGGGTGCTGCACTCTGGGAAGCCCCCTGGGTCACCCAAAATCTCACCTTTGTTCCCAGTCCAACGGCACATGCGCGAACAGCGACAGCATCCCCGCTATCCCTTTAGCAGGGCGCACACCCACTGCCTAACAGGGAGCGTGCCCGCGCCGGCCATTCACAAATGCCCCTGCTAGAGAAACAGCAGAGAAGCGTGGCTCGCGCGCGCGCCATTGGCCTGGGAAGCGGAGTAAGTGTATGGGACGACCTGGGGGGTTTCACCCAGCGGGGCGTCCTATTTTTTGGATGCCCTGGGGGGAGGGAATCAATCATGGTGGCATTTGGTCCACTTTAAATAGGAATCTATAAAGAGATGCCATGGCTTTGTGAGTTCGGGTTCCCAACCCCGAACGTGGACTTCAGCCAGAAGTCTGTGTTCGAGTTCGGTGTCCAAACACGGAAAAGCTCATTGATGGGATGCTGAGCAGGTGCGTGCACACTAAGGGGGATGCCCCTCTGTGCACTCTCAGTGCAGACATCCTATTTAAAGTAATAGTCCAGCCAAGTAACATAACAATTAGAATGCTTACCTTGGCTTCCACACTAAATGCAATGTCAGATCCAGTCCCCTGTGCCATCCGGGCCGGGTCATTTCCAGGCAGCCCCATTAATAAGCAGGACACAGTTCTGTCAGCTGTCACAGTGATCCTGTCACGACCACTGCATTCACTGCGATAGAGGGGGCGTGCCGGGGCTTTGCATGTATGTAGCTTGCCTTTGCCTGCACACTAAATGGAATGTCAGTCCCCTGTGCCATCCGGGCTGGGTCATTTCCAGGCAGCCCCATTAATAAGCAGGACACAGTTCTGTCAGCTGTCACAGTGATCCTGTCACGACCACTGCATTCACTGCGATAGAGGGGGCGTGCCGGGGCTTTGCATGTATGTAGCTTGCCTTTGCCTGCACACTAAATGGAATGCCAGTCCCCTGTGCCATCCGGGCCGGGTCATTTCCAGGCAGCCCCATTAATAAGCAGGACACAGTTCTGTCAGCTGTCACAGTGATCCTGCCACGCCCACTGCATTCACTGCGATAGACGGGGCGTGCCGGGGCTTTGCATGTATGTAGCTTGCCTTTGCTTGCACACTAAATGGAATGCCAGTCCCCTGTGCCATCCGGGCCGGGTCATTTCCAGGCAGCTCCATTAATAAGCAGGACACAGTTCTGTCAGCTGTCACAGTGCTGATGTCACGCCCACTCCATTCACTGTGATAGAGGGGGTGTGCCGGGGCTTTGCATGTATGTAGCTTGCCTTTGCCTGCACACTAAATGGAATGTCAGTCCCCTGTGCCATCCGGGCCGGGTCATTTCCAGGCAGCACCATTAATAAGCAGGACACAGTTCTGTCAGCTGTCACAGTGATCCTGCCACGCCCACTGCATTCACTGCGATAGATGGGGCGTGCCGGGGCTTTGCATGTATGTAGCTTGCCTTTGCTTGCACACTAAATGGAATGCCAGTCCCCTGTGCCATCCGGGCCGGGTCATTTCCAGGCAGCTCCATTAATAAGCAGGACACAGTTCTGTCAGCTGTCACAGTGCTGATGTCACGCCCACTCCATTCACTGTGATAGAGGGGGTGTGCCGGGGCTTTGCATGTATGTAGCTTGCCTTTGCCTGCACACTAAATGGAATGCCAGTCCCCTGTGCCATCCGGGCCAGGTCATTTCCAGGCAGCACCATTAATAAGCAGGACACAGTTCTGTCAGCTGTCACGGTGATCCCACACATGCACAACTTGGTAGTAAGATAAGTAGCACCTTTTTTCATGATATTGGCCTTTACTTTGTATTATTTGTGATGGCTTTTTTGCACTGAATAATACTGAGGTCTTTCTGGATATTGATGCACTTTATGATGTGGCACTTAGCACTTTATATTATAATCACTATTGATGTCTTTAATATAAGTTTGTGAGTATTATGTTTAGTTCTATGTACATTTATGACTAGTCCCATTGGCAGCCCATTACAACAGCGCCCCCTGTGGCAGATTATGATATTGTATGTCTTGTATGTATTTGAAATTGTCTTTTTTTTTTACTCAACGATTTTTATTTTCCATTGAGCATAATAAAGATGTACAAGCATTGGTATTATAACATTTTTGGTAAAGAAATGATTCATAGAAAAGCACGTGCTTAATATCGCATACATTATCAAGACCAAGCTTGTATCAGGTGAATATCACATATGACAAAGTTTGTCGAATATCAACTTAATATAACCAACCCCCCCCCTCCCCCTCCCCATCCTTATTCCAAAAGATATTATCAATCTCGTAGTAGAGGACAGAAAAAGTATCCTCCTCTCCATACTCGAGATACATATTACGTATTACTCTCTGAGGAGATACTGACAAAGAGCAAAGAAGCCATTGGAACAAAAAAGACCACACAAAAAAAAAAAGACAAGATACTCTCCCTCACGACTCACCGCACATTCACCCTCCAGTCTATAAAGCTAACAGCCCCTTATTAAAACTTACCGGCAAATACTTATTAACCCAAGGCGACCAGATTCGTACAAACTTGCCCATATTTCCTTCCTTCAATGCAGAGAGCTTTTCCATCGCCATACAAGCATTAACTGTGTTTCGAAACTCAAGGAAACTAAGTTTGTCAGATTTCCAGGCTTTAGCTATAACTAATTTTGCTGCAGTTAATAAAAGGTGCACCAATTTACCATATCGTCCCCCTCCCTGGCCCAATGATTTATTCAGCAAAGCAACCCAAGCGTCTACTGGTACATGACTCCCAACCACGTTAGACATAACCCTAAAAACTTTTTTCCAGAACCTAACCACTACCCTACAATCCCACCACATGTGTTTAAAAGTCCCCACTGCTTGACAACCCCTATAACATTTCTCAGAATGATCCAAGTTTCTGCTACGAGCTAATCTTTCCGGGACCAAGTAGCACCTCAACACAACCTTAAATGAACACAAGACAGGGGTGCACCGCGTAATTAAATAAACTTGTGATGCATTGCACCTAAACAACCATGGCATAACAACTCTACAGGGTTCGGGGAGATATAAAATCCCTCTTCTCCCTAAAGGCAGGAGCACCAAAAATCACAACACTGATATCAAGTACAAAAATTACGTAATTTTATTTGGAGTAATCCAGACAACTACACTTAACAAGACTAACACATTAAAAACGCTGCGCCTCCCCTAATGCTTCCAGTGCTGACAATAACAAAGCAGACCATGATTTACTGGGAAGCTCCCTAATATGAGGCGTACAGGGACTGGAGGAACTATCTAATTGCAATCTGCTCTAAAGAGGCTACCTAGCCGCAATGACTAACAATCATAACACGTGACAGTGCATAATTAACAGAGTGTGATAAAAATTCATCCAAAAGTGCATAGAGGATTAGTAATGATATATACATGTGAATGGAATAAGACTTACAATAACTCAATTAATAAAAAAAATAACAATTAGTAAGCATACAAGATGTGCACAATACTCTAGCAGTATCTAGTAAGGAAGTCTTAAAAACCTATTGGTCATGGACACCTGTAGGTGCAAAATCACCAACATAAATAACCATATCAAACATTGAATACACAAAGAAAAAGTATATAAAGAAAAAGTGTATAGAAACCAAGAGCCCGGCAACAGGGTCCACAACACGCCGTATGGAGCAGGGGACTAGCAGGTGGGACACCTACGTACGCGGCCACCCGTGCCGCTTGCTTTATTATTGTCAGCACTGGAAGCATTAGGGGAGGTGCAGCGTTTTTAATGTGTTAGTCTTGTTAAGTGTAGTTGTCTGGATTACTCCAAATAAAATGATGTCATTTTTGTACTTGATATCAGTGTTGTGATTTTTGGTGCTCCTGCCTTTAGGGAGAAGAGGGATTTTATATCTCCCCGAACCCTGTAGAGTTGTCAACATAACCTTATGGAAGCCGCCATCTTATCAGGCAGCTTGCAAACAGGAAGTGCCTCCTGACTGTGCTGCTCTGCATTCTGGGATTGCTGACCTTTACCTGACCCCAGCTCTGCTCTATCTGAGCAAAGCACAGCTATAACCCGCCCCCCTGTACCTTATCCCACTCGCCTCTTCTCAGTAAGTGTGATGCTTCTGAGTCAAGATGGCGGCGCCCGTATCCTAAATTCCTGAACAGAGTTGCAGCCCAGTGGGGGAAAGAATAATAAGTTAGTGACTAAAAACGTAAAATATATTAATTTTAGATGCTGGAGAACTGTTTTTTAAGAGTTTGGGCTTTTCATTAAATCACGCTGAAGGTCCGGTTTAACATTCACCTCCACCGCTGACAGCGACACGTTACCATGTAACGCAGCCATCCACATACCCTTCCACTCCTCCCAATCAATAATACCCCCCAGGTCCTTCTGCCAACAAGAGACGCGCCGCGGCTCCCCAGCGGCCGAAGTTTAAATTGTCTTTTTAGTGTATTGTACGTTGTGGAGTAATGAAATAAATATTCTTTATATCTTTCTTGGTGTGTGCAATAATAAGCCTCTGGATTTGACTCTTTGGGGAGTTTGGGCATCGCCTTTCCTCGTAATAGTAAGGTAAATTTGAGCTATATCCATCATTCACCCTGCCGAAGTGGCGTAGCGCCACGCAACGCGTCGTGGCGGTCCGTTGTTGGAGGTCCCATGCTCTAATTATCTGGTGATGTGATTTGATTTTGCAATCCTTTCAATGTCTATGATATTTGTACACTGCCGGGCTACTATTTATTTGCATATACAAGACTTATGAGCATATGCTTGTATAGTCTCACACAGTTATATATAGCACTTAGCACACGTGCCATTAGTGCACCTTTTGGGGTATTTATCAAGATCCCTATTTGGGACATTGAGATTCTTGGGGATAATATATATATTTTTTTATTTTACTTCCTTTATTGTTTTCACGTTTCCAGCACATAATTTGGGTTTATATGTATATAGAATTTTTGTCGAAAGCCTCTCAGTTTTATAAGGAGTGACCCTTTATCTTATGTTTATAATATGGATTAGCAGATGTATTATTCTGCCTTCAGAGCTGCTATGGGATAATCCTCCATTTGTTTTTTAACTTGTTTATATGTTTTTTACTGAGTCTTACATGTTGTTTGTGCAGATATATTTGAGAATGATTTAATAAATATGGATTTTTATTAGAACATTTTTTTGGTGTGCGGCAGATTGTTAGGAACTATTGGGCTAATCTAGGGCCGGCTTGTTTGGTACATTTGACGCGTTTCGTTACCCTCTCTCATTCTATTTTATTTTTTAGCTGTGCATAGCCAATGAGCTTTATCCAGAGCACTGCGCCACATTTATTGTTCATTGGTTGGTGTCATCCAGTTGTAAGCAGTACTTAGGCTGCTTTAAAGCGGAACTTCATTCACCAAGTAACTGATACGCACCCGTCACGCTACCCTGGCGCTGAGGCAGGACAAAGAAAAAAAAAACCTTACCTTATCCAGGGGTCCGCACCTCTCCTCCGGTGCTTCGGACCCTGGGTGTCGCCATCTTGAATGACAACACATGCATCCTCCGGCTCTGTGCGCCCTCCTCTCCGCCCATTAAAGTGAATGGGCAGCAGGAGCGCGCGCAGTCGCAGGGGATGCAGCTTTGTGACAATCATAGCGGCGGCCACACAGAGACCAGCGGCACTGATCATCATGGACGTATTGGGTGTCCAGACTGCCCTGGGCACTTTTTTTGCTTGCACCCCGCTTGCGGGAAGGGGTGTTTGAGTGTGGGGGGTGGTTGAGGGTTATATGCAGACCAGGGGCGTAGCTAGGGGGGAGCAAGGAGGGCACTTGCCCTGGGTGCAGCAGGTCAGGGGGGGGCACCAAAGGGGGCCCTGGGAACAGGTGGGGGCGCCATTTTGAATCTCTGCCCTGGGTGCCAGAAATCCTAGTTACTCCTGTGATGCAGACAGTGTGTGTGATGGAGGAGGAGGAGAGGGTGCAAGGGGTTAAATGCAGATAGAGTGTGTGGAGGAGGAGGAGAGGGTGCAAGGGGTTAAATGCAGACAGTGTGTGTGATGGAGGAGGAGAGGGTGCAAGGGGTTAAATGCAGACAGTGTGTGTGATGGAGGAGGAGGAGAGGGTGCAAGGGGTTAAATGCAGATAGAGTGTGTGGAGGAGGAGGAGAGGGTGCAAGGGGTTAAATGCAGATAGTGTGTGTGTGGAGGAGGAGAGGGTGCAAGGGGTTAAATGCAGATAGTGTGTGTGGAGGAGGAGGAGAGGGTGTAAGGGGTTAAATGCAGAGCCCTATACATTATACTGGCTATACTACACACAGAAGTCACATGACCACAGCCTGCTGGAGGCAGGGAAATCAGGTCCTGTTAGGAGTTGAGCGAGGCTTCAGCGTTTAGCCCCTTGCACCCTCCCCCCACCCCAAAGGGTGGGAATTAAGGGGCGCTATAGCACACTCCATAGCGCCCCGTCCCCGCAAGTGTTTGCCTAATGGCTGTATCTGGATGACCCATATTATAAAAGTTATGCTCGAATGCTTATTGTCTGTTGAGACAACGCCTACGCCTTAGCTGCTTAGTTTTCCCGTAATCCCCTCATATGCAAATGACTTCCTGTTGGAAACTCCAGAGCAAAGCGCTAATTTGCATTTGTTAATTGACGAGGTGCGTTCTGACTTGTCACCGGCGTTTACTCATCCTGTGTGACATTCCCTCCTGTGATCCTCAGCAGAGTGTTAAAGTGGACCAACACCCAGGATTTTCACTATCCCGGGTATTGGTTCACTTCCGCGGGGCATCCCGATCCCGCTGTGTGAAACCCCCCAGAAAGCCCCGAAAACTCACCTCACCCCGCTCCCACGTGACTCACTCCACCAATCACCGGTGACGGACAAGGTGAGAGCGCATCCGCCGCCACCGCCGCCTCTTACACGTCCCTCTTACAGGGAGCGCGCCCTGCTAGAGGCCCGCACATGCGCCGCTGGATCAGGATCAGGTAGGATTTTCGGGGATCTGGGGGGTTTCACACAGCGATCGGGGTGCCCCGCAGTCAGGGAGCTGATCGGTCCGGGAATCTTATAGATTTCCGGGCCGATCAGGGGAGGGTGTTGGTCCACCTTAACTCATTAAGTCTAGCTCCCGAGTGTCCCTCTTTTGAGTCCATGTCCCCCTGTTCCTCGTTGTTCTCATTTGTCCCTCTTTGAGGTGTAACATGCAGATCTGCAGCAATAAATGATTCATTTGCATATTCAAAGTGTTTCTACAATGTATCTCCTATCCATCCCTCAATGAGGGGGCGTGGCTTCATCCATCCCTCAGTGAGGGGGCGTGGCTTCATCCATCCCTCAATGGGGGGCGTGGCTTCATCTATCCCTCAATGAGGGGGCGTGGCTTCATCTATCCCTCAATGAGGGGGCGTGGCTTCATTGTAGCGATAACCTTTATCGCCGGAGGGCTTCCCCACCAGAGACGTCCTTTTCCCAATCGTAAGAGGTGCTGCTGGAATTCCAGAGTCGTCCGTGAGGAAACAGGAACAGCCCTTACAAGGGCTAGTGAATTGTAATATAGCGTTTCCCCCAATAAGAGACAGAACTTCAGTATTGAGGGTGAAGATGAACTGAACTTTATTAGTGCCACACTGGGCCTTATATGCAAGGCTCCATGCAAGGGCACCTCCCCCATGGACCTGATGGAGAACTGCATGACAAAAACACGGACCAATGGGAGTAGGGCACACAATCCCTGAACTCTGCCAGTAACACAATCAGTAGAACAATAGCAGTCTGTAACACAATCAATAACACAATGGCAGTCTGTCTGGGACATGCTCAAGAAAATTAAAGTAATGGGTCTATGCAAAAACAGTGCCTTTAAAATCCAATGAGGGGGCGTGGCTTCATCAATCGCTCAATGAGGGGGCATGGCTTCATCATTCCTCAATGAGGGAACGTGACTTCGTCCATCCCTCAATGAGGGGGTGTGGCCTCATCCATCAACGAGGGGGCGTGGCTTCATCCATCCCTCAGTGAGGGGGTGTGGCTACATTTACAAACTGTCCCTCTTTAAGGTGTAACATGCAGATCTGCAGCAATAAATGATTCATTTGCCTATTCAAAGTGTTTCTGTTGTTGTAACTGTTACAATGTATCTCCTATCCATCCCTCAATGAGGGGGCGTGGCTTCGTTCATCCTTCAATGAGGGGGCGTGGCTACATCCATCCCTCAATGAGGGGGCGTGGCTTCATCTATCCCTCAATGAGAGAGCGTGGCTTCATCTATCCCTCAATGAGGGGGCGTGACTTCATCTATCCCTCAATGAGAGAGTGTGGCTTCATCTATCCCTCAATGAGAGAGCGTGGCTTCATCTATCCCTCAATGAGGGGGCGTGGCTTCATCTATCCCTCAATGAGAGAGTGTGGCTTCATCTATCCCTCAATGAGAGAGTGTGGCTTCATCTATCCCTCAATGAGAGAGCGTGGCTTCATCTATCCCTCAATGAGAGAGCGTGGCTTCATCTATCCCTCAATGAGAGAGCGTGGCTTCATCTATCCCTCAATGAGAGAGCGTGGCTTCATCTATCCCTCAATGAGAGAGCGTGGCTTCATCTATCCCTCAATGAGAGAGCGTGGCTTCATCTATCCCTCAATGAGAGAGCGTGGCTTCATCTATCCCTCAATGAGAGAGTGTGGCTTCATCTATCCCTCAATGAGAGAGTGTGGCTTCATCTATCCCTCAATGAGAGAGCGTGGCTTCATCTATCCCTCAATGAGGGGGCGTGACTTCATCTATCCCTCAATGAGAGAGCGTGGCTTCATCTATCCCTCAATGAGGGGGCGTGACTTCATCTATCCCTCAATGAAAGAGCGTGGCTTCATCTATCCCTCAATGAGAGAGCGTGGCTTCATCTATCCCTCAATGAGAGAGCGTGGCTTCATCTATCCCTCAAAGAGAGAGTGTGGCTTCATCCATCCCTCAATGAGAGAGCGTAGCTTTATCTATCCCTCAATGAGAGAGCGTGGCTTCATCTATCCCTCAATGAGAGAGCGTGGCTTCATCTATCCCTCAATGAGAGAGCGTGGCTTCATCTATCCCTCAATGAGAGAGCGTGGCTTCATCTATCCCTCAATGAGAGAGCGTGGCTTCATCTATCCCTCAATGAGAGAGTGTGGCTTCATCCATCCCTCAATGAGAGAGCGTCGCTTTATCTATCCCTCAATGAGAGAGCGTGGCTTCATCTATCCCTCAATGAGAGAGCGTGGCTTCATCTATCCCTCAATGAGAGAGCGTGGCTTCATCTATCCCTCAATGAGAGAGCGTGGCTTCATCTATCCCTCAATGAGAGAGTGTGGCTTCATCTATCCCTCAATGAGAGAGCGTGGCTTCATCTATCCCTCAATGAGAGAGCGTGGCTTCATCTATCCCTCAATGAGAGAGCGTGGCTTCATCTATCCCTCAATGAGAGAGCGTGGCTTCATCTATCCCTCAATGAGAGAGTGTGGCTTCATCTATCCCTCAATGAGAGAGTGTGGCTTCATCTATCCCTCAATGAGAGAGCGTGGCATCATCTATCCCTCAATGAGAGAGCGTGGCTTCATCTATCCCTCAATGAGAGAGCGTGGCTTCATCTATCCCTCAATGAGAGAGCGTGGCTTCATCTATCCCTCAATGAGAGAGTGTGGCTTCATCCATCCCTCAATGAGAGAGCGTGGCTTCATCTATCCCTCAATGAGAGAGTGTGGCTTCATCCATCCCTCAATGAGAGAGTGTGGCTTCATCTATCCCTCAATGAGAGAGCGTGGCTTCATCTATCCCTCAATGAGAGAGCGTGGCATCATCTATCCCTCAATGAGAGAGCGTGGCTTCATCTATCCCTCAATGAGAGAGCGTGGCTTCATCTATCCCTCAATGAGAGAGCGTGGCTTCATCTATCCCTCAATGAGAGAGTGTGGCTTCATCTATCCCTCAATGAGAGAGCGTGGCATCATCTATCCCTCAATGAGAGAGCGTGGCTTCATCTATCCCTCAATGAGAGAGCGTGGCTTCATCTATCCCTCAATGAGAGAGTGTGGCTTCATCTATCCCTCAATGAGGGGGCGTGACTTCATCTATCCCTCAATGAGAGAGCGTGGCTTCATCTATCCCTCAATGAGAGAGCGTGGCTTCATCTATCCCTCAATGAGAGAGCGTGGCTTCATCTATCCCTCAATGAGAGAGTGTGGCTTCATCCATCCCTCAATGAGAGAGCGTCGCTTTATCTATCCCTCAATGAGAGAGTGTGGCTTCATCTATCCCTCAATGAGAGAGCGTGGCTTCATCTATCCCTCAATGAGAGAGCGTGGCTTCATCTATCCCTCAATGAGAGAGCGTGGCTTCATCTATCCCTCAATGAGAGAGCGTGGCTTCATCTATCCCTCAATGAGGGGGTGTGGCTTCATCCATCCCTCAATGAGAGAGCGTCGCTTTATCTATCCCTCAATGAGAGAGTGTGGCTTCATCTATCCCTCAATGAGAGAGCGTGGCTTCATCTATCCCTCAATGAGAGAGCGTGGCTTCATCTATCCCTCAATGAGAGAGCGTGGCTTCATCTATCCCTCAATGAGAGAGTGTGGCTTCATCTATCCCTCAATGAGAGAGTGTGGCTTCATCTATCCCTCAATGAGGGGGCGTGGCTTCATCTATCCCTCAATGAGGGGGCGTGGCTTCATCTATCCCTCAATGAGGGGGCGTGGCTTCATCTATCCCTCAATGAGGGGGCGTGGCTTCATCTATCCCTCAATGAGAGAGTGTGGCTTCATCTATCCCTCAATGAGGGGGCGTGGCTTCATCTATCCCTCAATGAGGGGGCGTGGCTTCATCTATCCCTCAATGAGGGGGCGTGGCTTCATCTATCCCTCAATGAGGGGGCGTGGCTTCATCTATCCCTCAATGAGAGAGTGTGGCTTCATCTATCCCTCAATGAGGGGGCGTGGCTTCATCTATCCCTCAATGAGGGGGCGTGGCTTCATCTATCCCTCAATGAGGGGGCGTGGCTTCATCTATCCCTCAATGAGGGGGCGTGGCTTCATCTATCCCTCAATGAGAGAGTGTGGCTTCATCTATCCCTCAATGAGAGCGCGTGGCTTCATCTATCCCTCAATGAGAGGGCGTGGCTTCATCTATCCCTCAATGAGAGAGTGTGGCTTCATCTATCCCTCAATAAGGGGCGTGGCTTCATCTATCCCTCAATAAGGGGCGTGGCTTCATCTATCCCTCAATAAGGGGCGTGGCCTAATTTAACAAATGTCCCTCTTTCCCTCCCTGAAAAGTTGGTAGGTGTCATTAGGGGCGATACGCAAATGTTCAGGCGCATGTTTTTTGGAGCTCCAAGTCGCGCTCGGGGCTTCCTCTTGATTTATGGTCGTCAAAATCTGAAGGGTCCTAAAGTGGACCAAAACCAACGGCGTTCGGCCCGGGAATCTATAAGATCCAGAATCGGGACGCCCCGCTGTGTGAAACCCCCCCATACACTTACCTTGCTTCCCAGGCCAACGCAGCATGCCGGGGCCCCTGCAGCTTGGGAGGGCCCATCTGATAGTGTAGTCATGTGACACACTTCTTCCAAGCAAGTGGGTGTGGTCATTCCCTCTCACCTGGGCAGCAGGTAAATAGGACTAGGCACTTGATTGGTCATCTTTCTGTCATTCCTTCTATTCTTTCTTTTATTTCTTCTATTCGTTATTATTCTATTTTCTATTTCTCTACTCTTTTTTCTTATATCATCTCTTCTATTCTTCTTCTTTTGTTGTTTTTTCTGCTATTCCTTCTATTCTTTTTCTTTCTTTCTTTCTTTCTTTCTTTCTCTTTCTTTCTTTTTTTTCTTTCTCTTTCTTTCTTTTTCTTTCTCTTTCTTTCTTTCTTTCTCTTTCTTTCTTTCTTTCTTTCTTTTTTTCTTTCTCTTTCTTTCTTTTTCTTTCTCTTTCTTTCTTTCTCTTTCTTTCTTTCTTTCTTTCTTTCTTTCTCTTTCTTTCTTTTTTTCTTTCTTTCTTTTTCTTTCTCTTTCTTTCTCTTTCTTTCTTTTTCTTTCTTTCTCTTTCTTTCTTTCTCTTTCTTTCTTTTTCTTTCTCTTTCTTTCTTTCTTTCTTTCTCTTTCTTTCTTTCTTTCTTTCTTTTTCTTTCTTTCTCTTTCTTTCTTTCCTTTCTTTCTTTCCTTTCTTTCTTTCTTTCTTTCTTTCTTTCTTTCTCTTTCTTTCTTTCTTTCTTTCTTTCTCTTTCTTTCTTTTTTTCTTTCTTTCTTTTTCTTTCTCTTTCTTTCTCTTTCTTTCTTTTTCTTTCTCTTTCTTTCTTTCTTTTTCTTTCTTTCTTTCTTTCTTTCTCTTTCTTTCTTTTTCTTTCTCTTTCTTTCTTTCTCATTCTTTCTTTCTTTCTTTCTTTCTTTCTCTTTCTTTCTTTTTTTCTTTCCTTCTTTCTTTCTCTTTCTTTCTTTTTTTTCTTTTTTTCTCTTTCTTTCTTTTTCTTTCTCTTTCTTTCTTTCTCATTCTCTTTCTTTCTTTCTTTCTTTCTCTTTCTTTCTTTTTTTCTTTCCTTCTTTCTTTCTCTTTCTTTCTTTTTTTTCTTTTTTTCTCTTTCTTTCTTTCTTTCTTTCTTTTTTTTCCTTTTTTCTCTTTCTTTCTTTCTTTCTTTCTTTTTCCTTCTACTCACTCTTTCCATTCTTTTCTTCCTTAAGTTATTATTCTTTCTCTCTATATAATTAATTCACAACTCTTATTGTGTAGCGATGCCGGGATGGGAGACCTTGAGCTTCTTAGGATGACACAAACCGCAGGGGCCCATGTAAACCAGGCCATCTCCCCCCTAAAAAAAAGTAAAAGAATAAAGTAAAAAGAGTAAATAGTAAAGATTATTAATTTATTATTATAAATATATTATTATAAATCATTATAAATTATTCTATATAAATATCAGAATATTTATGAATCCAGACAGTCTGTGTAAATCCAGAATATTTATGAATATAACCTATATAAATATTATAAATTATAACTATATTATTTATTGGATTAGTAAAGAGTAGGAAGAGTAAAGTAAGTAAAGTAAAAGAGACAAACCTGGAGCCGCTGCTGTGTCCCCGCTGTGCCTCTAGCAGAGTGAACTCCCTCACCTCCTCCCGCTCCTACGGCGCATGCGCAGCCGCTCCTCCAATCAGCGCGCTGACGTCACGTCGTCTAAGGCTCTGAGCGCACTGACGGCCGCATCCCCCGCTTCCCTCGCACTCTGCCTTGAAAAAGAGACTGTACGTCTCGAAACGCGTGGGCTTGTTTCTGGGGGCGGGGGGGGGGAAATCCATTGTATGAGATAAGTTGCGCTTTTTTTCTAATGATTGACACAATACTGTTTGAGGAGATGAAGATATTGATTGACAATGAGTCTCTGTCCCTCTTCCTTGTCCGCTCATTACCATGCTGTCCCTCTTCCTTGTCCGCTCATTACCATGCTGTCCCTCTTCCTTGTCCGCTCATTACCATGCTGTCCCTCTTCCTTGTCCGCTCATTACCATGCTGTCCCTCTTCCTTGTCCGCTCATTACCATGCTGTCCCTCTTCCTTGTCCGTTCATTACCATGCTGTCCCTCTTCCTTGTCCGTTCATTACCATGCTGTCCCTTTTCCTTGTCCGCTCATTACCATGCTGTCCCTCTTCCTTGTCCGTTCATTACCATGCTGTCCCTCTTCCTTGTCCGTTCATTACCATGCTGTCCCTCTTCCTTGTCCGCTCATTACCATGCTGTCCCTCTTCCTTGTCCGCTCATTACCATGCTGTCCCTCTTCCTTGTCTGTTCATTACCATGCTGTCCCTCTTCCTTGTCTGTTCATTAGCATGCTGTCCCTCTTCCTTGTCCGCTCATTACCATGCTGTCCCTCTTCCTTGTCCGTTCATTACCATGCTGTCCCTCTTCCTTGTCCGTTCATTACCATGCTGTCCCTCTTCCTTGTCCGCTCATTACCATGCTGTCCCTCTTCCTTGTCTGTTCATTACCATGCTGTCCCTCTTCCTTGTCTGTTCATTACCATGCTGTCCCTCTTACTTGTCCGTTCATTAGCATGCTGTCCCTCTTACTTGTCCGCTCATTACCATGCTGTCCCTCTTCCTTGTCCGTTCATTACCATGCTGTCCCTCTTCCTTGTCCGTTCATTACCATGCTGTCCCTCTTCCTTGTCCGTTCATTACCATGCTGTCCCTCTTCCTTGTCCGCTCATTACCATGCTGTCCCTCTTCCTTGTCCGCTCATTACCATGCTGTCCCTCTTCCTTGTCTGTTCATTACCATGCTGTCCCTCTTCCTTGTCTGTTCATTACCATGCTGTCCCTCTTCCTTGTCTGTTCATTAGCATGCTGTCCCTCTTCCTTGTCCGCTCATTACCATGCTGTCCCTCTTCCTTGTCCGTTCATTACCATGCTGTCCCTCTTCCTTGTCCGTTCATTACCATGCTGTCCCTCTTCCTTGTCCGTTCATTACCATGCTGTCCCTCTTCCTTGTCCGCTCATTACCATGCTGTCCCTCTTCCTTGTCCGCTCATTACCATGCTGTCCCTCTTCCTTGTCTGTTCATTACCATGCTGTCCCTCTTCCTTGTCTGTTCATTACCATGCTGTCCCTCTTACTTGTCCGTTCATTAGCATGCTGTCCCTCTTCCTTGTCCGCTCATTACCATGCTGTCCCTCTTCCTTGTCCGTTCATTACCATGCTGTCCCTCTTCCTTGTCCGTTCATTACCATGCTGTCCCTCTTCCTTGTCCGTTCATTACCATGCTGTCCCTCTTCCTTGTCCGCTCATTACCATGCTGTCCCTCTTCCTTGTCCGCTCATTACCATGCTGTCCCTCTTCCTTGTCTGTTCATTACCATGCTGTCCCTCTTCCTTGTCTGTTCATTACCATGCTGTCCCTCTTACTTGTCCGTTCATTAGCATGCTGTCCCTCTTCCTTGTCCGCTCATTACCATGCTGTCCCTCTTCCTTGTCCGTTCATTACCATGCTGTCCCTCTTCCTTGTCCGTTCATTACCATGCTGTCCCTCTTCCTTGTCCGCTCATTACCATGCTGTCCCTCTTCCTTGTCTGTTCATTACCATGCTGTCCCTCTTCCTTGTCTGTTCATTACCATGCTGTCCCTCTTCCTTGTCCGTTCATTACCATGCTGTCCCTCTTCCTTGTCCGCTCATTACCATGCTGTCCCTCTTCCTTGTCCGCTCATTACCATGCTGTCCCTCTTCCTTGTCCGCTCATTACCATGCTGTCCCTCTTCCTTGTCTGTTCATTACCATGCTGTCCCTCTTCCTTGTCCGCTCATTACCATGCTGTCCCTCTTCCTTGTCCGCTCATTACCATGCTGTCCCTCTTACTTGTCCGCTCATTACCATGCTGTCCCTCTTCCTTGTCCGCTCATTACCATGCTGTCCCTCTTCCTTGTCCGTTCATTACCATGCTGTCCCTCTTCCTTGTCCGCTCATTACCATGCTGTCCCTCTTCCTTGTCTGTTCATTACCATGCTGTCCCTCTTCCTTGTCCGCTCATTACCATGCTGTCCCTCTTATTTGTCCGCTCATTACCATGCTGTCCCTCTTCCTTGTCCGTTCATTACCAAGCTGTCCCTCTTCCTTGTCCGCTCATTACCATGCTGTCCCTCTTCCTTGTCCGTTCATTAGCATGCTGTCCCTCTTCCTTGTCTGTTCATTACCATGCTGTCCCTCTTCCTTGTCCGTTCATTACCATGCTGTCCCTCTTACTTGTCCGTTCATTAGCATGCTGTCCCTCTTCCTTGTCCGCTCATTACCATGCTGTCCTTCTTCCTTGTCCGTTCATTACCATGCTGTCCCTCTTCCTTGTCCGCTCATTACCATGCTGTCCCTCTTCCTTGTCCGTTCATTACCATGCTGTCCCTCTTCCTTGTCCGTTCATTACCATGCTGTCCCTCTTCCTTGTCCGCTCATTACCATGCTGTCCCTCTTCCTTGTCCGTTCATTACCATGCTGTCCCTCTTCCTTGTCCGTTCATTACCATGCTGTCCCTCTTCCTTGTCCGCTCATTACCATGCTGTCCCTCTTCCTTGTCCGTCCATTTGCATGCTGTCCCTCTTCCTTGTCCGTTCATTAGCATGCTGTCCCTCTTCCTTGTCTGTTCATTAGCATGCTGTCCCTCTTCCTTGTCCGTTCATTACCATGCTGTCCCTCTTCCTTGTCCGTTCATTACCATGCTGTCCCTCTTCCTTGTCCGTTCATTACCATGCTGTCCCTCTTCCTTGTCCGTTCATTACCATGCTGTCCCTCTTCCTTGTCCGTCCATTTGCATGCTGTCCCTCTTCCTTGTCCGTTCATTACCATGCTGTCCCTCTTCCTTGTCCGCTCATTACCATGCTGTCCCTCTTCCTTGTCCGTCCACTTGCATGCTGTCCCACTTCCTTGTCCGTTCATTAGCATGCTGTCCCTCTTCCTTGTCCGCTCATTACCACGCTGTCCCTCTTCCTTGTCCGCTCATTACCATGCTGTCCCTCTTCCTTGTCCGTCCATTTGCATGCTGTCCCTCTTCCTTGTCCGCTCCTTACCATGCTGTCCCTCTTCCTTGTCCGCTCATTACCATGCTGTCCCTCTTCCTTGTCCGTTCATTACCATGCTGTCCCTCTTCCTTGTCCGTTCATTACCATGCTGTCCCTCTTCCTTGTCCGTTCATTACCATGCTGTCCCTCTTCCTTGTCCGCTCATTACCATGCTGTCCCTCTTCCTTGTCCGCTCATTACCACGCTGTCCCTCTTCCTTGTCCGCTCATTACCATGCTGTCCCTCTTCCTTGTCCGTCCATTTGCATGCTGTCCCTCTTCCTTGTCCGCTCATTACCATGCTGTCCCTCTTCCTTGTCCGCTCATTACCATGCTGTCCCTCTTCCTTGTCCGTTCATTACCATGCTGTCCCTCTTCCTTGTCCGTTCATTACCATGCTGTCCCTCTTCCTTGTCCGTTCATTACCATGCTGTCCCTCTTCCTTGTCCGTTCATTACCATGCTGTCCCTCTTCCTTGTCCGCTCATTACCATGCTGTCCCTCTTCCTTGTCTGTTCATTAGCATGCTGTCCCTCTTCCTTGTCCGTTCATTACCATGCTGTCCCTCTTCCTTGTCCGTTCATTAGCATGCTGTCCCTCTTCCTTGTCCGTTCATTACCATGCTGTCCCTCTTCCTTGTCCGCTCATTACCATGCTGTCCCTCTTCCTTGTCCGTTCATTACCATGCTGTCCCTCTTCCTTGTCCGTTCATTACCATGCTGTCCCTCTTCCTTGTCCGTTCATTACCATGCTGTCCCTCTTCCTTGTCCGTTCATTACCATGCTGTCCCTCTTCCTTGTCTGTTCATTAGCATGCTGTCCCTCTTCCTTGTCCGTTCATTACCATGCTGTCCCTCTTCCTTGTCCGTTCATTACCATGCTGTCCCTCTTCCTTGTCCGTTCATTACCATGCTGTCCCTCTTCCTTGTCCGTTCATTACCATGCTGTCCCTCTTCCTTGTCCGTCCATTTGCATGCTGTCCCTCTTCCTTGTCCGTTCATTAGCATGCTGTCCCTCTTCCTTGTCCGCTCATTACCATGCTGTCCCTCTTCCTTGTCCGTTCATTGCCATGCTGTCCCTCTTCCTTGTCCGTTCATTACCATGCTGTCCCTCTTCCTTGTCCGTTCATTACCATGCTGTCCCTCTTCCTTGTCCGTTCATTACCATGCTGTCCCTCTTCCTTGTCCGCTCATTACCATGCTGTCCCTCTTCCTTGTCCGTTCATTACCATGCTGTCCCTCTTCCTTGTCCGTTCATTACCATGCTGTCCCTCTTCCTTGTCCGTTCATTACCATGCTGTCCCTCTTCCTTGTCCGTTCATTACCATGCTGTCCCTCTTCCTTGTCCGTTCATTACCATGCTGTCCCTCTTCCTTGTCCGTTCATTACCATGCTGTCCCTCTTCCTTGTCCGTTCATTAGCATGCTGTCCCTCTTCCTTTTCCGTTCATTACCATGCTGTCCCTCTTCCTTGTCCGCTCATTACCATGCTGTCCCTCTTCCTTGTCCGTTCATTACCATGCTGTCCCTCTTCCTTGTCCGCTCATTACCATGCTGTCCCTCTTCCTTGTCCGCTCATTACCATGCTGTCCCTCTTCCTTGTCCGCTCATTACCATGCTGTCCCTCTTCCTTGTCCGCTCATTACCATGCTGTCCCTCTTCCTTGTCCGCTCATTACCATGCTGTCCCTCTTCCTTGTCCGCTCATTACCATGCTGTCCCTCTTCCTTGTCCGTTCATTACCATGCTGTCCCTCTTCCTTGTCCGTTCATTACCATGCTGTCCCTCTTCCTTGTCCGTTCATTACCATGCTGTCCCTCTTCCTTGTCCGTTCATTACCATGCTGTCCCTCTTCCTTGTCCGTTCATTACCATGCTGTCCCTCTTCCTTGTCCGTTCATTACCATGCTGTCCCTCTTCCTTGTCCGTTCATTACCATGCTGTCCCTCTTCCTTGTCCGCTCATTACCATGCTGTCCCTCTTCCTTGTCCGCTCATTACCATGCTGTCCCTCTTCCTTGTCCGCTCATTACCATGCTGTCCCTCTTCCTTGTCCGCTCATTACCATGCTGTCCCTCTTCCTTGTCCGTTCATTACCATGCTGTCCCTCTTCCTTGTCCGTTCATTACCATGCTGTCCCTCTTCCTTGTCCGTTCATTACCATGCTGTCCCTCTTCCTTGTCCGTTCATTACCATGCTGTCCCTCTTCCTTGTCCGTTCATTAGCATGCTGTCCCTCTTCCTTGTCTGTTCATTAGCATGCTGTCCCTCTTCCTTTTCCGTTCATTACCATGCTGTCCCTCTTCCTTGTCCGTTCATTACCATGCTGTCCCTCTTCCTTGTCCGTTCATTACCATGCTGTCCCTCTTCCTTGTCCGTTCATTACCATGCTGTCCCTCTTCCTTGTCCGTTCATTACCATGCTGTCCCTCTTCCTTTTCCGTTCATTACCATGCTGTCCCTCTTCCTTTTCCGTTCATTACCATGCTGTCCCTCTTCCTTGTCCGTTCATTAGCATGCTGTCCCTCTTCCTTGTCTGTTCATTAGCATGCTGTCCCTCTTCCTTGTCTGTTCATTAGCATGCTGTCCCTCTTCCTTGTCTGTTCATTACCATGCTGTCCCTCTTCCTTTTCCGTTCATTACCATGCTGTCCCTCTTCCTTGTCCGTTCATTACCATGCTGTCCCTCTTCCTTGTCCGCTCATTACCATGCTGTCCCTCTTCCTTGTCCGCTCATTACCATGCTGTCCCTCTTCCTTGTCCGCTCATTACCATGCTGTCCCTCTTCCTTGTCCGTTCATTACCATGCTGTCCCTCTTCCTTGTCCGTTCATTAGCATGCTGTCCCTCTTCCTTTTCCGTTCATTACCATGCTGTCCCTCTTCCTTTTCCGTTCATTACCATGCTGTCCCTCTTCCTTGTCCGCTCATTACCATGCTGTCCCTCTTCCTTGTCCGTTCATTACCATGCTGTCCCTCTTCCTTGTCTGTTCATTAGCATGCTGTCCCTCTTCCTTGTCCGCTCATTACCATGCTGTCCCTCTTCCTTGTCCGCTCATTACCATGCTGTCCCTCTTCCTTGTCCGCTCATTACCATGCTGTCCCTCTTCCTTGTCCGCTCATTACCATGCTGTCCCTCTTCCTTGTCCGTTCATTACCATGCTGTCCCTCTTCCTTGTCCGTTCATTACCATGCTGTCCCTCTTCCTTGTCCGTTCATTACCATGCTGTCCCTCTTCCTTGTCCGTTCATTACCATGCTGTCCCTCTTCCTTGTCCGCTCATTACCATGCTGTCCCTCTTCCTTGTCCGTTCATTACCATGCTGTCCCTCTTCCTTGTCCGTTCATTACCATGCTGTCCCTCTTCCTTGTCCGTTCATTACCATGCTGTCCCTCTTCCTTGTCCGTTCATTAGCATGCTGTCCCTCTTCCTTGTCCGCTCATTACCATGCTGTCCCTCTTCCTTGTCCGCTCATTACCATGCTGTCCCTCTTCCTTGTCCGTTCATTAGCATGCTGTCCCTCTTCCTTGTCCGTTCATTAGCATGCTGTCCCTCTTCCTTGTCCGCTCATTACCATGCTGTCCCTCTTCCTTGTCCGCTCATTACCATGCTGTCCCTCTTCCTTGTCCGTTCATTACCATGCTGTCCCTCTTCCTTGTCCGTTCATTAGCATGCTGTCCCTCTTCCTTGTCTGTTCATTAGCATGCTGTCCCTCTTCCTTTTCCGTTCATTACCATGCTGTCCCTCTTCCTTGTCCGTTCATTACCATGCTGTCCCTCTTCCTTGTCCGTTCATTAGCATGCTGTCCCTCTTCCTTTTCCGTTCATTACCATGCTGTCCCTCTTCCTTTTCCGTTCATTACCATGCTGTCCCTCTTCCTTGTCCGCTCATTACCATGCTGTCCCTCTTCCTTGTCCGTTCATTACCATGCTGTCCCTCTTCCTTGTCTGTTCATTAGCATGCTGTCCCTCTTCCTTGTCCGCTCATTACCATGCTGTCCCTCTTCCTTGTCCGCTCATTACCATGCTGTCCCTCTTCCTTGTCCGCTCATTACCATGCTGTCCCTCTTCCTTGTCCGCTCATTACCATGCTGTCCCTCTTCCTTGTCCGTTCATTACCATGCTGTCCCTCTTCCTTGTCCGTTCATTACCATGCTGTCCCTCTTCCTTGTCCGTTCATTACCATGCTGTCCCTCTTCCTTGTCCGTTCATTACCATGCTGTCCCTCTTCCTTGTCCGCTCATTACCATGCTGTCCCTCTTCCTTGTCCGTTCATTACCATGCTGTCCCTCTTCCTTGTCCGTTCATTACCATGCTGTCCCTCTTCCTTGTCCGTTCATTACCATGCTGTCCCTCTTCCTTGTCCGTTCATTAGCATGCTGTCCCTCTTCCTTGTCCGCTCATTACCATGCTGTCCCTCTTCCTTGTCCGCTCATTACCATGCTGTCCCTCTTCCTTGTCCGTTCATTAGCATGCTGTCCCTCTTCCTTGTCCGTTCATTAGCATGCTGTCCCTCTTCCTTGTCCGCTCATTACCATGCTGTCCCTCTTCCTTGTCCGCTCATTACCATGCTGTCCCTCTTCCTTGTCCGTTCATTACCATGCTGTCCCTCTTCCTTGTCCGTTCATTAGCATGCTGTCCCTCTTCCTTGTCTGTTCATTAGCATGCTGTCCCTCTTCCTTTTCCGTTCATTACCATGCTGTCCCTCTTCCTTGTCCGTTCATTACCATGCTGTCCCTCTTCCTTGTCCGTTCATTACCATGCTGTCCCTCTTCCTTGTCCGTTCATTACCATGCTGTCCCTCTTCCTTGTCCGTTCATTAGCATGCTGTCCCTCTTCCTTTTCCGTTCATTACCATGCTGTCCCTCTTCCTTTTCCGTTCATTACCATGCTGTCCCTCTTCCTTGTCCGTTCATTAGCATGCTGTCCCTCTTCCTTGTCTGTTCATTAGCATGCTGTCCCTCTTCCTTGTCTGTTCATTAGCATGCTGTCCCTCTTCCTTGTCTGTTCATTACCATGCTGTCCCTCTTCCTTTTCCGTTCATTACCATGCTGTCCCTCTTCCTTGTCCGTTCATTACCATGCTGTCCCTCTTCCTTGTCCGCTCATTACCATGCTGTCCCTCTTCCTTGTCCGCTCATTACCATGCTGTCCCTCTTCCTTGTCCGCTCATTACCATGCTGTCCCTCTTCCTTGTCCGTTCATTACCATGCTGTCCCTCTTCCTTGTCCGTTCATTAGCATGCTGTCCCTCTTCCTTTTCCGTTCATTACCATGCTGTCCCTCTTCCTTTTCCGTTCATTACCATGCTGTCCCTCTTCCTTGTCCGCTCATTACCATGCTGTCCCTCTTCCTTGTCCGTTCATTACCATGCTGTCCCTCTTCCTTGTCTGTTCATTAGCATGCTGTCCCTCTTCCTTGTCCGCTCATTACCATGCTGTCCCTCTTCCTTGTCCGCTCATTACCATGCTGTCCCTCTTCCTTGTCCGCTCATTACCATGCTGTCCCTCTTCCTTGTCCGCTCATTACCATGCTGTCCCTCTTCCTTGTCCGTTCATTACCATGCTGTCCCTCTTCCTTGTCCGTTCATTACCATGCTGTCCCTCTTCCTTGTCCGTTCATTACCATGCTGTCCCTCTTCCTTGTCCGTTCATTACCATGCTGTCCCTCTTCCTTGTCCGCTCATTACCATGCTGTCCCTCTTCCTTGTCCGTTCATTACCATGCTGTCCCTCTTCCTTGTCCGTTCATTACCATGCTGTCCCTCTTCCTTGTCCGTTCATTACCATGCTGTCCCTCTTCCTTGTCCGTTCATTAGCATGCTGTCCCTCTTCCTTGTCCGCTCATTACCATGCTGTCCCTCTTCCTTGTCCGCTCATTACCATGCTGTCCCTCTTCCTTGTCCGTTCATTAGCATGCTGTCCCTCTTCCTTGTCCGTTCATTAGCATGCTGTCCCTCTTCCTTGTCCGCTCATTACCATGCTGTCCCTCTTCCTTGTCCGCTCATTACCATGCTGTCCCTCTTCCTTGTCCGTTCATTAGCATGCTGTCCCTCTTCCTTGTCTGTTCATTAGCATGCTGTCCCTCTTCCTTTTCCGTTCATTACCATGCTGTCCCTCTTCCTTGTCCGTGGATAAAATTTCCTCCTCACTCGCGCAATTTCACTTTCTCCTCTCGCCACCATCGGGGGGCGTGGCCTCTGTTTGTTAAATAAGAAATGTATAAAATTAATCAATACGTCCTGCGCATCCAACGAAACCGCTCGGCAGCACAGGAGCGAGGGAATATCGCAATGAACGCGGAGTGGAGGGAGAAAAGGTGGAAGGGAGGAGCTGGAAGGCGGGGCTATGCTAATGACGTGGCCTATCCCCGCCTTCCACCGCTCATACTGAGGTAGGGATAGCAGCGCATGAGCGAGATTCGCTTTAGGAAGAGCTCAAACGATCTCTTCCTATTACAAGCGAATCCAAGATGGCGGCGACAGATTCCAAAGGAAGCGACGCAGCGCCGGAGCATTAGAGGGAAGTTATTTTTCCTTGGATGCCCCACAATCCCTATGGGAAAAAACTACCGAAGATTTACTTTTGCGCATCTAGTGTAACAATATATCGATTTGTATTATTACATCATCACTATACAATTATCACAACAAATACATCATTAAAAAACATATAGACACATAACTTGGCCCTAATTTAACAAGGAATAGCGCCAGGTAGCGACTGGCGAGCGGCCGGTAATGACGGGCCCCGCCATGAGAACGCCGGCTCCCCACCACAATCACACATTTATCAAGCCGATCCTGCTTAGCGACTGAGATAGCGCCATATAGCGACTCATTCATCATTATTCCAGCCTCAGCCCACAGCGCCAGCGTCCGACCTTGAACAGCGACAGGTATGACCTCTCGCTACCTGGCGCTCTCCAATGCATTTCAATGGAACAATCTTTAAATAATAATAATTAATTGTTATTAATGTTTTTTTCTCAATGTGAAAAATTCTGTGACCACTTCTGCAATGTTAGATATTTTTTTTAAGGTAAAAAAAAAATAATAATTTGTACAGAATTGATATTACAGGTCTGATATTAATGTATTCATATTACTAAATTCTTTAAAAAACTTGTTTTTTTTTGGTTTCCAAAAATATGGTTGTTTGGGGTTAAAAAACTACTTTTAACCCATCGCCGCCAGCGCTCTGGGGTTTAAACAAGCATTTCACAGCGCCAGAATTTTTTGAGCGTGATTTGTTAATGAATATGGTGGGAGCCGGTCGCTATGACCACTCGCTATCATGCGCACCCATACAGCGCGGAACCTGTCAAACAGCGACTCCTAACCCCGTATTCAACATTACCGCACACCGACTGAGTCGCTGTCAACAACCGAACAACGGCCAAGCACAGCGAATACTAGTGGGCGCTCTGAAAATACCGCTACTGTCGCTACCTGTCGCTATTAATGAATCGGCCTCATTGCCTCATCTGCCAGCAGGGGGCGCTGTTGTACCGTGCTTTAAGTAACCCAGTCACATATATATACATATAAGTTCAAAAGATCTCAAGTAATATTACATAGAAAATAAATAAAACATCCGATGTTTATTTACACCTATGAAAGTGCTAAGTGCAAATATCTAAAGAAAACAACTGGGCCAGTAACAATTCCTATTTAATCTCAATCACAAGGACAAAACAAAGTGCTGCTTATCTGGAAACTGGGTGATGACAGCAAACAGCGCCGCCCCCCCCCCCCCCCACAGAGCCCACGCGTTCCGAGACTTATCGTCTCTTCCTCAGGGCAGAGTGTGCAGCGGCTATTTTTCCTTTACTATAGATAACGGGTCCGGCAGCATCATTAGCATATTTTTTAAAAGGAAAACAAAAAACATCAGGGTGTTGGTCCACTTTAACAATGGCCTCAATTCAATAAAGGTAGAAAAAAAATTCTCATGGTAGTAAAAGATTCAATTCATGAGAAAAAAGCCTGAGAATGTCACTGTTACTGAATCACTAGATAAAAAGACAATGAAAGTCAATGGCGCTGTTACTGAATCACTAGATAAAAAGACAATGAAAGTCAATGGCGCTGTTACTGAATCACCAGATAAAAAGACAATGAAAGTCAATGGCACTGTTACTGAATCACTAGATAAAAAGACAATGAAAGTCAATGTCGCTGTTACTGAATCACTAGATAAAAAGACAATGAAAGTCAATGTCACTGTTACTGAATCACTAGAAAAAAAGACAATGAAAGTCAATGTCACTGTTACTGAATCACTAGATAAAAAGACAATGAAAGTCAATGTCACTGTTACTGAATCACTAGAAAAAAAGACAATGAAAGTCAATGTCACTGTTACTGAATCACTAGATAAAAAGACAATGAAAGTCAATGTCACTGTTACTGAATCACTAGATAAAAAGACAATGAAAGTCAATGTCACTGTTACTGAATCACTAGATAAAAAGACAATGAAAGTCAATGTCACTGTTACTGAATCACTAGAAAAAAAGACAATGAAAGTCAATGTCACTGTTACTGAATCACTAGATAAAAAGACAATGAAAGTCAATGTCACTGTTACTGAATCACTAGAAAAAAAGACAATGAAAGTCAATGGCACTGTTACTGAATCACTAGATAAAAAGACAATGAAAGTCAATGGCCCTGTTACTGAATCACTAGATAAAAAGACAATGAAAGTCAATGGCACTGTTACTGAATCACCAGATAAAAAGACAATGAAAGTCAATGTCACTGTTACTGAATCACTAGATAAAAAGACAATGAAAGTCAATGTCACTGTTACTGAATCACTAGAAAATAAGACAATGAAAGTCAATGTCACTGTTACTGAATCACCAGATAAAAAGACAATGAAAGTCAATGGCACTGTTACTGAATCACCAGATAAAAAGACAATGAAAGTCAATGTCACTGTTACTGAATCACTAGATAAAAAGACAATGAAAGTCAATGTCACTGTTACTGAATCACTAGAAAAAAAGACAATGAAAGTCAATGTCACTGTTACTGAATCACTAGATAAAAAGACAATGAAAGTCAATGTCACTGTTACTGAATCACTAGAAAAAAAGACAATGAAAGTCAATGTCACTGTTACTGAATCACTAGATAAAAAGACAATGAAAGTCAATGTCACTGTTACTGAATCACTAGATAAAAAGACAATGAAAGTCAATGTCACTGTTACTGAATCACTAGATAAAAAGACAATGAAAGTCAATGGCACTGTTACTGAATCACCAGATAAAAAGACAATGAAAGTCAATGGCACTGTTACTGAATCACTAGATAAAAAGACAATGAAAGTCAATGGCACTGTTACTGAATCACTAGATAAAAAGACAATGAAAGTCAATGTCACTGTTACTGAATCACTAGATAAAAAGACAATGAAAGTCAATGTCACTGTTACTGAATCACTAGAAAAAAAGACAATGAAAGTCAATGTCACTGTTACTGAATCACTAGATAAAAAGACAATGAAAGTCAATGTCACTGTTACTGAATCACTAGAAAAAAAGACAATGAAAGTCAATGTCACTGTTACTGAATCACTAGATAAAAAGACAATGAAAGTCAATGTCACTGTTACTGAATCACTAGATAAAAAGACAATGAAAGTCAATGTCACTGTTACTGAATCACTAGATAAAAAGACAATGAAAGTCAATGTCACTGTTACTGAATCACTAGAAAAAAAGACAATGAAAGTCAATGTCACTGTTACTGAATCACTAGATAAAAAGACAATGAAAGTCAATGTCACTGTTACTGAATCACTAGAAAAAAAGACAATGAAAGTCAATGGCACTGTTACTGAATCACTAGATAAAAAGACAATGAAAGTCAATGGCCCTGTTACTGAATCACTAGATAAAAAGACAATGAAAGTCAATGGCACTGTTACTGAATCACCAGATAAAAAGACAATGAAAGTCAATGTCACTGTTACTGAATCACTAGATAAAAAGACAATGAAAGTCAATGTCACTGTTACTGAATCACTAGAAAATAAGACAATGAAAGTCAATGTCACTGTTACTGAATCACCAGATAAAAAGACAATGAAAGTCAATGGCACTGTTACTGAATCACCAGATAAAAAGACAATGAAAGTCAATGTCACTGTTACTGAATCACTAGATAAAAAGACAATGAAAGTCAATGTCACTGTTACTGAATCACTAGAAAAAAAGACAATGAAAGTCAATGTCACTGTTACTGAATCACTAGAAAAAAAGACAATGAAAGTCAATGGCACTGTTACTGAATCACTAGATAAAAAGACAATGAAAGTCAATGGCCCTGTTACTGAATCACCAGATAAAAAGACAATGAAAGTCAATGGCACTGTTACTGAATCACCAGATAAAAAGACAATGAAAGTCAATGGCACTGTTACTGAATCACTAGATAAAAAGACAAGGAAAGTCAATGTCACTGTTACTGAATCACTAGATAAAAAGACAATGAAAGTCAATGTCACTGTTACTGAATCACTAGAAAATAAGACAATGAAAGTCAATGGCCCTGTTACTGAATCACTAGATAAAAAGACAATGAAAGTCAATGTTACTGTTACTGAATCACTAGATAAAAAGACAATGAAAGTCAATGTCACTGTTACTGAATCACCAGATAAAAAGACAATGAAAGTCAATGGCACTGTTACTGAATCACCAGATAAAAAGACAATGAAAGTCAATGGCACTGTTACTGAATCACCAGATAAAAAGACAATGAAAGTAAATGGCACTGTTACTGAATCACTAGATAAAAAGACAATGAAAGTCATTGTCACTGTTACTGAATCACTAGAAAAAAAAGACAATGAAAGTCAATGTCACTGTTACTGAATCACTAGATAAAAAGACAATGAAAGTCAATGTCACTGTTACTGAATCACTAGATAAAAAGACAATGAAAGTCAATGTCACTGTTACTGAATCACTAGATAAAAAGACAATGAAAGTCAATGTCACTGTTACTGAATCACTAGATAAAAAGACAAGGAAAGTCAATGTCACTGTTACTGAATCACTAGATAAAAAGACAATGAAAGTCAATGTCACTGTTACTGAATCACTAGAAAAAAAGACAATGAAAGTCAATGTCACTGTTACTGAATCACTAGATAAAAAGACAATGAAAGTCAATGTCACTGTTACTGAATCACTAGATAAAAAGACAATGAAAGTCAATGTCACTGTTACTGAATCACTAGATAAAAAGACAATGAAAGTCAATGTCACTGTTACTGAATCACTAGATAAAAAGACAATGAAAGTCAATGTCACTGTTACTGAATCACTAGAAAAAAAGACAATGAAAGTCAATGTCACTGTTACTGAATCACTAGATAAAAAGACAATGAAAGTCAATGTCACTGTTACTGAATCACTAGAAAAAAAGACAATGAAAGTCAATGTCACTGTTACTGAATCACTAGATAAAAAGACAATGAAAGTCAATGTCACTGTTACTGAATCACTAGATAAAAAGACAATGAAAGTCAATGTCACTGTTACTGAATCACTAGATAAAAAGACAATGAAAGTCAATGTCACTGTTACTGAATCACTAGATAAAAAGACAATGAAAGTCAATGTCACTGTTACTGAATCACTAGAAAAAAAGACAATGAAAGTCAATGGCACTGTTACTGAATCACTAGATAAAAAGACAATGAAAGTCAATGGCCCTGTTACTGAATCACTAGATAAAAAGACAATGAAAGTCAATGGCACTGTTACTGAATCACCAGATAAAAAGACAATGAAAGTCAATGGCACTGTTACTGAATCACTAGATAAAAAGACAAGGAAAGTCAATGTCACTGTTACTGAATCACTAGATAAAAAGACAATGAAAGTCAATGTCACTGTTACTGAATCACTAGAAAATAAGACAATGAAAGTCAATGTCACTGTTACTGAATCACTAGATAAAAAGACAATGAAAGTCAATGTCACTGTTACTGAATCACCAGATAAAAAGACAATGAAAGTCAATGGCACTGTTACTGAATCACCAGATAAAAAGACAATGAAAGTCAATGGCACTGTTACTGAATCACCAGATAAAAAGACAATGAAAGTAAATGGCACTGTTACTGAATCACTAGATAAAAAGACAATGAAAGTCATTGTCACTTTTACTGAATCACTAGAAAAAAAAGACAATGAAAGTCAATGTCACTGTTACTGAATCACTAGATAAAAAGACAATGAAAGTCAATGTCACTGTTACTGAATCACTAGATAAAAAGACAATGAAAGTCAATGTCACTGTTACTGAATCACTAGATAAAAAGACAATGAAAGTCAATGTCACTGTTACTGAATCACTAGATAAAAAGACAAGGAAAGTCAATGTCACTGTTACTGAATCACTAGATAAAAAGACAATGAAAGTCAATGTCACTGTTACTGAATCACTAGATAAAAAGACAATGAAAGTCAATGTCACTGTTACTGAATCACTAGATAAAAAGACAATGAAAGTCAATGTCACTGTTACTGAATCACTAGATAAAAAGACAATGAAAGTCAATGTCACTGTTACTGAATCACCAGATAAAAAGACAATGAAAGTCAATGTCACTGTTACTGAATCACTAGATAAAAAGACAATGAAAGTCAATGTCACTGTTACTGAATCACTAGAAAAAAAGACAATGAAAGTCAATGTCACTGTTACTGAATCACTAGATAAAAAGACAATGAAAGTCAATGTCACTGTTACTGAATCACTAGATAAAAAGACAATGAAAGTCAATGTCACTGTTACTGAATCACTAGATAAAAAGACAATGAAAGTCAATGTCACTGTTACTGAATCACTAGATAAAAAGACAATGAAAGTCAATGTCACTGTTACTGAATCACTAGAAAAAAAGACAATGAAAGTCAATGGCACTGTTACTGAATCACTAGATAAAAAGACAATGAAAGTCAATGGCCCTGTTACTGAATCACTAGATAAAAAGACAATGAAAGTCAATGGCACTGTTACTGAATCACCAGATAAAAAGACAATGAAAGTCAATGTCACTGTTACTGAATCACTAGATAAAAAGACAAGGAAAGTCAATGTCACTGTTACTGAATCACTAGATAAAAAGACAATGAAAGTCAATGTCACTGTTACTGAATCACTAGAAAATAAGACAATGAAAGTCAATGTCACTGTTACTGAATCACTAGATAAAAAGACAATGAAAGTCAATGTCACTGTTACTGAATCACCAGATAAAAAGACAATGAAAGTCAATGGCACTGTTACTGAATCACCAGATAAAAAGACAATGAAAGTCAATGTCACTGTTACTGAATCACTAGATAAAAAGACAAGGAAAGTCAATGTCACTGTTACTGAATCACTAGATAAAAAGACAATGAAAGTCAATGTCACTGTTACTGAATCACTAGAAAAAAAGACAATGAAAGTCAATGTCACTGTTACTGAATCACTAGATAAAAAGACAATGAAAGTCAATGTCACTGTTACTGAATCACTAGATAAAAAGACAATGAAAGTCAATGTCACTGTTACTGAATCACTAGATAAAAAGACAATGAAAGTCAATGTCACTGTTACTGAATCACTAGATAAAAAGACAATGAAAGTCAATGTCACTGTTACTGAATCACTAGATAAAAAGACAATGAAAGTCAATGTCACTGTTACTGAATCACTAGAAAAAAAGACAATGAAAGTCAATGTCACTGTTACTGAATCACTAGATAAAAAGACAATGAAAGTCAATGTCACTGTTACTGAATCACTAGAAAAAAAGACAATGAAAGTCAATGTCACTGTTACTGAATCACTAGATAAAAAGACAATGAAAGTCAATGTCACTGTTACTGAATCACTAGATAAAAAGACAATGAAAGTCAATGTCACTGTTACTGAATCACTAGATAAAAAGACAATGAAAGTCAATGTCACTGTTACTGAATCACTAGAAAAAAAGACAATGAAAGTCAATGGCACTGTTACTGAATCACTAGAAAATAAGACAATGAAAGTCAATGTCACTGTTACTGAATCACTAGATAAAAAGACAATGAAAGTCAATGTCACTGTTACTGAATCACTAGAAAAAAAGACAATGAAAGTCAATGGCACTGTTACTGAATCACTAGAAAATAAGACAATGAAAGTCAATGTCACTGTTACTGAATCACTAGATAAAAAGACAATGAAAGTCAATGTCACTGTTACTGAATCACTAGAAAAAAAGACAATGAAAGTCAATGGCACTGTTACTGAATCACTAGAAAATAAGACAATGAAAGTCAATGTCACTGTTACTGAATCACTAGATAAAAAGACAATGAAAGTCAATGTCACTGTTACTGAATCACCAGATAAAAAGACAATGAAAGTCAATGGCACTGTTACTGAATCACCAGATAAAAAGACAATGAAAGTCAATGGCACTGTTACTGAATCACCAGATAAAAAGACAATGAAAGTCAATGGCACTGTTACTGAATCACCAGATAAAAAGACAATGAAAGTAAATGGCACTGTTACTGAATCACTAGATAAAAAGACAATGAAAGTCAATGTCACTGTTACTGAATCACCAGATAAAAAGACAATGAAAGTCAATGGCACTGTTACTGAATCACCAGATAAAAAGACAATGAAAGTCAATGGCACTGTTACTGAATCACCAGATAAAAAGACAATGAAAGTAAATGGCACTGTTACTGAATCACTAGATAAAAAGACAATGAAAGTCATTGTCACTGTTACTGAATCACTAGAAAAAAAAGACAATGAAAGTCAATGTCACTGTTACTGAATCACTAGATAAAAAGACAATGAAAGTCAATGTCACTGTTACTGAATCACTAGATAAAAAGACAATGAAAGTCAATGTCACTGTTACTGAATCACTAGATAAAAAGACAATGAAAGTCAATGTCACTGTTACTGAATCACTAGATAAAAAGACAATGAAAGTCAATGTCACTGTTACTGAATCACTAGATAAAAAGACAATGAAAGTCAATGGCACTGTTACTGAATCACTAGAAAAAAAGACAATGAAAGTCAATGTCACTGTTACTGAATCACTAGATAAAAAGACAATGAAAGTCAATGTCACTGTTACTGAATCACTAGAAAAAAAGACAATGAAAGTCAATGTCACTGTTACTGAATCACTAGATAAAAAGACAATGAAAGTCAATGTCACTGTTACTGAATCACTAGATAAAAAGACAATGAAAGTCAATGTCACTGTTACTGAATCACTAGATAAAAAGACAATGAAAGTCAATGTCACTGTTACTGAATCACTAGAAAAAAAGACAATGAAAGTCAATGTCACTGTTACTGAATCACTAGATAAAAAGACAATGAAAGTCAATGTCACTGTTACTGAATCACTAGAAAAAAGACAATGAAAGTCAATGGCCCTGTTACTGAATCACTAGATAAAAAGACAATGAAAGTCAATGGCACTGTTACTGAATCACCAGATAAAAAGACAATGAAAGTCAATGGCACTGTTACTGAATCACTAGATAAAAAGACAATGAAAGTCAATGGCACTGTTACTGAATCACCAGATAAAAAGACAATGAAAGTCAATGTCACTGTTACTGAATCACTAGATAAAAAGACAAGGAAAGTCAATGTCACTGTTACTGAATCACTAGATAAAAAGACAATGAAAGTCAATGTCACTGTTACTGAATCACTAGAAAATAAGACAATGAAAGTCAATGTCACTGTTACTGAATCACTAGATAAAAAGACAATGAAAGTCAATGTCACTGTTACTGAATCACCAGATAAAAAGACAATGAAAGTCAATGTCACTGTTACTGAATCACTAGATAAAAAGACAAGGAAAGTCAATGTCACTGTTACTGAATCACTAGATAAAAAGACAATGAAAGTCAATGTCACTGTTACTGAATCACTAGAAAATAAGACAATGAAAGTCAATGTCACTGTTACTGAATCACTAGATAAAAAGACAATGAAAGTCAATGTCACTGTTACTGAATCACTAGATAAAAAGACAATGAAAGTCAATGGCACTGTTACTGAATCACTAGATAAAAAGACAATGAAAGTCAATGGCACTGTTACTGAATCACTAGATAAAAAGACAATGAAAGTCAATGGCCCTGTTACTGAATCACCAGATAAAAAGACAATGAAAGTCAATGGCACTGTTACTGAATCACCAGATAAAAAGACAATGAAAGTCAATGGCACTGTTACTGAATCACTAGATAAAAAGACAATGAAAGTCAATGTCACTGTTACTGAATCACTAGATAAAAAGACAATGAAAGTCAATGGCACTGTTACTGAATCACTAGATAAAAAGACAATGAAAGTCAATGGCACTGTTACTGAATCACCAGATAAAAAGACAATGAAAGTCAATGGCACTGTTACTGAATCACCAGATAAAAAGACAATGAAAGTCAATGGCACTGTTACTGAATCACTAGATAAAAAGACAATGAAAGTCAATGTCGCTGTTACTGAATCACTAGATAAAAAGACAATGAAAGTCAATGTCACTGTTACTGAATCACTAGAAAAAAAGACAATGAAAGTCAATGTCACTGTTACTGAATCACTAGATAAAAAGACAATGAAAGTCAATGTCACTGTTACTGAATCACTAGAAAAAAAGACAATGAAAGTCAATGTCACTGTTACTGAATCACTAGATAAAAAGACAATGAAAGTCAATGTCACTGTTACTGAATCACTAGATAAAAAGACAATGAAAGTCAATGTCACTGTTACTGAATCACTAGATAAAAAGACAATGAAAGTCAATGTCACTGTTACTGAATCACTAGAAAAAAAGACAATGAAAGTCAATGTCACTGTTACTGAATCACTAGATAAAAAGACAATGAAAGTCAATGTCACTGTTACTGAATCACTAGAAAAAAAGACAATGAAAGTCAATGGCACTGTTACTGAATCACTAGATAAAAAGACAATGAAAGTCAATGGCCCTGTTACTGAATCACTAGATAAAAAGACAATGAAAGTCAATGGCACTGTTACTGAATCACCAGATAAAAAGACAATGAAAGTCAATGTCACTGTTACTGAATCACTAGATAAAAAGACAATGAAAGTCAATGTCACTGTTACTGAATCACTAGAAAATAAGACAATGAAAGTCAATGTCACTGTTACTGAATCACCAGATAAAAAGACAATGAAAGTCAATGGCACTGTTACTGAATCACCAGATAAAAAGACAATGAAAGTCAATGTCACTGTTACTGAATCACTAGATAAAAAGACAATGAAAGTCAATGTCACTGTTACTGAATCACTAGAAAAAAAGACAATGAAAGTCAATGTCACTGTTACTGAATCACTAGATAAAAAGACAATGAAAGTCAATGTCACTGTTACTGAATCACTAGATAAAAAGACAATGAAAGTCAATGTCACTGTTACTGAATCACTAGATAAAAAGACAATGAAAGTCAATGGCACTGTTACTGAATCACCAGATAAAAAGACAATGAAAGTCAATGGCACTGTTACTGAATCACTAGATAAAAAGACAATGAAAGTCAATGGCACTGTTACTGAATCACTAGATAAAAAGACAATGAAAGTCAATGTCACTGTTACTGAATCACTAGATAAAAAGACAATGAAAGTCAATGTCACTGTTACTGAATCACTAGAAAAAAAGACAATGAAAGTCAATGTCACTGTTACTGAATCACTAGATAAAAAGACAATGAAAGTCAATGTCACTGTTACTGAATCACTAGAAAAAAAGACAATGAAAGTCAATGTCACTGTTACTGAATCACTAGATAAAAAGACAATGAAAGTCAATGTCACTGTTACTGAATCACTAGATAAAAAGACAATGAAAGTCAATGTCACTGTTACTGAATCACTAGATAAAAAGACAATGAAAGTCAATGTCACTGTTACTGAATCACTAGAAAAAAAGACAATGAAAGTCAATGTCACTGTTACTGAATCACTAGATAAAAAGACAATGAAAGTCAATGTCACTGTTACTGAATCACTAGAAAAAAAGACAATGAAAGTCAATGGCACTGTTACTGAATCACTAGATAAAAAGACAATGAAAGTCAATGGCCCTGTTACTGAATCACTAGATAAAAAGACAATGAAAGTCAATGGCACTGTTACTGAATCACCAGATAAAAAGACAATGAAAGTCAATGTCACTGTTACTGAATCACTAGATAAAAAGACAATGAAAGTCAATGTCACTGTTACTGAATCACTAGAAAATAAGACAATGAAAGTCAATGTCACTGTTACTGAATCACCAGATAAAAAGACAATGAAAGTCAATGGCACTGTTACTGAATCACCAGATAAAAAGACAATGAAAGTCAATGTCACTGTTACTGAATCACTAGATAAAAAGACAATGAAAGTCAATGTCACTGTTACTGAATCACTAGAAAAAAAGACAATGAAAGTCAATGTCACTGTTACTGAATCACTAGAAAAAAAGACAATGAAAGTCAATGGCACTGTTACTGAATCACTAGATAAAAAGACAATGAAAGTCAATGGCCCTGTTACTGAATCACCAGATAAAAAGACAATGAAAGTCAATGGCACTGTTACTGAATCACCAGATAAAAAGACAATGAAAGTCAATGGCACTGTTACTGAATCACTAGATAAAAAGACAAGGAAAGTCAATGTCACTGTTACTGAATCACTAGATAAAAAGACAATGAAAGTCAATGTCACTGTTACTGAATCACTAGAAAATAAGACAATGAAAGTCAATGGCCCTGTTACTGAATCACTAGATAAAAAGACAATGAAAGTCAATGTTACTGTTACTGAATCACTAGATAAAAAGACAATGAAAGTCAATGTCACTGTTACTGAATCACCAGATAAAAAGACAATGAAAGTCAATGGCACTGTTACTGAATCACCAGATAAAAAGACAATGAAAGTCAATGGCACTGTTACTGAATCACCAGATAAAAAGACAATGAAAGTAAATGGCACTGTTACTGAATCACTAGATAAAAAGACAATGAAAGTCATTGTCACTGTTACTGAATCACTAGAAAAAAAAGACAATGAAAGTCAATGTCACTGTTACTGAATCACTAGATAAAAAGACAATGAAAGTCAATGTCACTGTTACTGAATCACTAGATAAAAAGACAATGAAAGTCAATGTCACTGTTACTGAATCACTAGATAAAAAGACAATGAAAGTCAATGTCACTGTTACTGAATCACTAGATAAAAAGACAAGGAAAGTCAATGTCACTGTTACTGAATCACTAGATAAAAAGACAATGAAAGTCAATGTCACTGTTACTGAATCACTAGAAAAAAAGACAATGAAAGTCAATGTCACTGTTACTGAATCACTAGATAAAAAGACAATGAAAGTCAATGTCACTGTTACTGAATCACTAGATAAAAAGACAATGAAAGTCAATGTCACTGTTACTGAATCACTAGATAAAAAGACAATGAAAGTCAATGTCACTGTTACTGAATCACTAGATAAAAAGACAATGAAAGTCAATGTCACTGTTACTGAATCACTAGATAAAAAGACAATGAAAGTCAATGTCACTGTTACTGAATCACTAGAAAAAAAGACAATGAAAGTCAATGTCACTGTTACTGAATCACTAGATAAAAAGACAATGAAAGTCAATGTCACTGTTACTGAATCACTAGAAAAAAAGACAATGAAAGTCAATGTCACTGTTACTGAATCACTAGATAAAAAGACAATGAAAGTCAATGTCACTGTTACTGAATCACTAGATAAAAAGACAATGAAAGTCAATGTCACTGTTACTGAATCACTAGATAAAAAGACAATGAAAGTCAATGTCACTGTTACTGAATCACTAGATAAAAAGACAATGAAAGTCAATGTCACTGTTACTGAATCACTAGAAAAAAAGACAATGAAAGTCAATGGCACTGTTACTGAATCACTAGATAAAAAGACAATGAAAGTCAATGGCCCTGTTACTGAATCACTAGATAAAAAGACAATGAAAGTCAATGGCACTGTTACTGAATCACCAGATAAAAAGACAATGAAAGTCAATGGCACTGTTACTGAATCACTAGATAAAAAGACAAGGAAAGTCAATGTCACTGTTACTGAATCACTAGATAAAAAGACAATGAAAGTCAATGTCACTGTTACTGAATCACTAGAAAATAAGACAATGAAAGTCAATGTCACTGTTACTGAATCACTAGATAAAAAGACAATGAAAGTCAATGTCACTGTTACTGAATCACCAGATAAAAAGACAATGAAAGTCAATGGCACTGTTACTGAATCACCAGATAAAAAGACAATGAAAGTCAATGGCACTGTTACTGAATCACCAGATAAAAAGACAATGAAAGTAAATGGCACTGTTACTGAATCACTAGATAAAAAGACAATGAAAGTCATTGTCACTTTTACTGAATCACTAGAAAAAAAAGACAATGAAAGTCAATGTCACTGTTACTGAATCACTAGATAAAAAGACAATGAAAGTCAATGTCACTGTTACTGAATCACTAGATAAAAAGATAATGAAAGTCAATGTCACTGTTACTGAATCACTAGATAAAAAGACAATGAAAGTCAATGTCACTGTTACTGAATCACTAGATAAAAAGACAAGGAAAGTCAATGTCACTGTTACTGAATCACTAGATAAAAAGACAATGAAAGTCAATGTCACTGTTACTGAATCACTAGATAAAAAGACAATGAAAGTCAATGTCACTGTTACTGAATCACTAGATAAAAAGACAATGAAAGTCAATGTCACTGTTACTGAATCACTAGATAAAAAGACAATGAAAGTCAATGTCACTGTTACTGAATCACCAGATAAAAAGACAATGAAAGTCAATGTCACTGTTACTGAATCACTAGATAAAAAGACAATGAAAGTCAATGTCACTGTTACTGAATCACTAGAAAAAAAGACAATGAAAGTCAATGTCACTGTTACTGAATCACTAGATAAAAAGACAATGAAAGTCAATGTCACTGTTACTGAATCACTAGATAAAAAGACAATGAAAGTCAATGTCACTGTTACTGAATCACTAGATAAAAAGACAATGAAAGTCAATGTCACTGTTACTGAATCACTAGAAAAAAAGACAATGAAAGTCAATGGCACTGTTACTGAATCACTAGATAAAAAGACAATGAAAGTCAATGGCCCTGTTACTGAATCACTAGATAAAAAGACAATGAAAGTCAATGGCACTGTTACTGAATCACCAGATAAAAAGACAATGAAAGTCAATGTCACTGTTACTGAATCACTAGATAAAAAGACAAGGAAAGTCAATGTCACTGTTACTGAATCACTAGATAAAAAGACAATGAAAGTCAATGTCACTGTTACTGAATCACTAGAAAATAAGACAATGAAAGTCAATGTCACTGTTACTGAATCACTAGATAAAAAGACAATGAAAGTCAATGTCACTGTTACTGAATCACCAGATAAAAAG
This sequence comes from Gastrophryne carolinensis, assembly GCA_027917425.1. Lineage (NCBI taxonomy): Eukaryota > Metazoa > Chordata > Amphibia > Anura > Microhylidae > Gastrophryne > Gastrophryne carolinensis. The sequence continues at coordinate 2,374,742 of CM051243.1, forward strand.
ACAATGAAAGTCAATGGCACTGTTACTGAATCACCAGATAAAAAGACAATGAAAGTCAATGTCACTGTTACTGAATCACTAGATAAAAAGACAAGGAAAGTCAATGTCACTGTTACTGAATCACTAGATAAAAAGACAATGAAAGTCAATGTCACTGTTACTGAATCACTAGAAAAAAAGACAATGAAAGTCAATGTCACTGTTACTGAATCACTAGATAAAAAGACAATGAAAGTCAATGTCACTGTTACTGAATCACTAGATAAAAAGACAATGAAAGTCAATGTCACTGTTACTGAATCACTAGATAAAAAGACAATGAAAGTCAATGTCACTGTTACTGAATCACTAGATAAAAAGACAATGAAAGTCAATGTCACTGTTACTGAATCACTAGATAAAAAGACAATGAAAGTCAATGTCACTGTTACTGAATCACTAGAAAAAAAGACAATGAAAGTCAATGTCACTGTTACTGAATCACTAGATAAAAAGACAATGAAAGTCAATGTCACTGTTACTGAATCACTAGAAAAAAAGACAATGAAAGTCAATGTCACTGTTACTGAATCACTAGATAAAAAGACAATGAAAGTCAATGTCACTGTTACTGAATCACTAGATAAAAAGACAATGAAAGTCAATGTCACTGTTACTGAATCACTAGATAAAAAGACAATGAAAGTCAATGTCACTGTTACTGAATCACTAGAAAAAAAGACAATGAAAGTCAATGGCACTGTTACTGAATCACTAGAAAATAAGACAATGAAAGTCAATGGCACTGTTACTGAATCACTAGATAAAAAGACAATGAAAGTCAATGTCACTGTTACTGAATCACTAGATAAAAAGACAATGAAAGTCAATGTCACTGTTACTGAATCACTAGATAAAAAGACAATGAAAGTCAATGTCACTGTTACTGAATCACTAGAAAAAAAGACAATGAAAGTCAATGGCACTGTTACTGAATCACTAGAAAATAAGACAATGAAAGTCAATGTCACTGTTACTGAATCACTAGATAAAAAGACAATGAAAGTCAATGTCACTGTTACTGAATCACCAGATAAAAAGACAATGAAAGTCAATGGCACTGTTACTGAATCACCAGATAAAAAGACAATGAAAGTCAATGGCACTGTTACTGAATCACCAGATAAAAAGACAATGAAAGTCAATGGCACTGTTACTGAATCACCAGATAAAAAGACAATGAAAGTAAATGGCACTGTTACTGAATCACTAGATAAAAAGACAATGAAAGTCAATGTCACTGTTACTGAATCACCAGATAAAAAGACAATGAAAGTCAATGGCACTGTTACTGAATCACCAGATAAAAAGACAATGAAAGTCAATGGCACTGTTACTGAATCACCAGATAAAAAGACAATGAAAGTAAATGGCACTGTTACTGAATCACTAGATAAAAAGACAATGAAAGTCATTGTCACTGTTACTGAATCACTAGAAAAAAAGACAATGAAAGTCAATGTCACTGTTACTGAATCACTAGATAAAAAGACAATGAAAGTCAATGTCACTGTTACTGAATCACTAGATAAAAAGACAATGAAAGTCAATGTCACTGTTACTGAATCACTAGATAAAAAGACAATGAAAGTCAATGTCACTGTTACTGAATCACTAGATAAAAAGACAATGAAAGTCAATGTCACTGTTACTGAATCACCAGATAAAAAGACAATGAAAGTCAATGTCACTGTTACTGAATCACTAGATAAAAAGACAATGAAAGTCAATGTCACTGTTACTGAATCACTAGATAAAAAGACAATGAAAGTCAATGTCACTGTTACTGAATCACTAGATAAAAAGACAATGAAAGTCAATGTCACTGTTACTGAATCACTAGATAAAAAGACAATGAAAGTCAATGTCACTGTTACTGAATCACTAGATAAAAAGACAATGAAAGTCAATGTCACTGTTACTGAATCACTAGATAAAAAGACAATGAAAGTCAATGTCACTGTTACTGAATCACTAGATAAAAAGACAATGAAAGTCAATGTCACTGTTACTGAATCACTAGATAAAAAGACAATGAAAGTCAATGGCACTGTTACTGAATCACTAGAAAAAAAGACAATGAAAGTCAATGTCACTGTTACTGAATCACTAGATAAAAAGACAATGAAAGTCAATGTCACTGTTACTGAATCACTAGAAAAAAAGACAATGAAAGTCAATGTCACTGTTACTGAATCACTAGATAAAAAGACAATGAAAGTCAATGTCACTGTTACTGAATCACTAGATAAAAAGACAATGAAAGTCAATGTCACTGTTACTGAATCACTAGATAAAAAGACAATGAAAGTCAATGTCACTGTTACTGAATCACTAGAAAAAAAGACAATGAAAGTCAATGTCACTGTTACTGAATCACTAGATAAAAAGACAATGAAAGTCAATGTCACTGTTACTGAATCACTAGAAAAAAGACAATGAAAGTCAATGGCCCTGTTACTGAATCACTAGATAAAAAGACAATGAAAGTCAATGGCACTGTTACTGAATCACCAGATAAAAAGACAATGAAAGTCAATGGCACTGTTACTGAATCACTAGATAAAAAGACAAGGAAAGTCAATGTCACTGTTACTGAATCACTAGATAAAAAGACAATGAAAGTCAATGTCACTGTTACTGAATCACTAGAAAATAAGACAATGAAAGTCAATGTCACTGTTACTGAATCACTAGATAAAAAGACAATGAAAGTCAATGTCACTGTTACTGAATCACCAGATAAAAAGACAATGAAAGTCAATGTCACTGTTACTGAATCACTAGATAAAAAGACAAGGAAAGTCAATGTCACTGTTACTGAATCACTAGATAAAAAGACAATGAAAGTCAATGTCACTGTTACTGAATCACTAGAAAATAAGACAATGAAAGTCAATGTCACTGTTACTGAATCACTAGATAAAAAGACAATGAAAGTCAATGTCACTGTTACTGAATCACTAGATAAAAAGACAATGAAAGTCAATGGCACTGTTACTGAATCACCAGATAAAAAGACAATGAAAGTCAATGGCACTGTTACTGAATCACTAGATAAAAAGACAATGAAAGTCAATGGCCCTGTTACTGAATCACCAGATAAAAAGACAATGAAAGTCAATGGCACTGTTACTGAATCACCAGATAAAAAGACAATGAAAGTCAATGGCACTGTTACTGAATCACTAGATAAAAAGACAATGAAAGTCAATGTCACTGTTACTGAATCACTAGATAAAAAGACAATGAAAGTCAATGGCACTGTTACTGAATCACCAGATAAAAAGACAATGAAAGTCAATGGCACTGTTACTGAATCACCAGATAAAAAGACAATGAAAGTCAATGTCGCTGTTACTGAATCACCAGATAAAAAGACAATGAAAGTCAATGGCCCTGTTACTGAATCACCAGATAAAAAGACAATGAAAGTCAATGGCACTGTTACTGAATCACCAGATAAAAAGACAATGAAAGTCAATGGCCCTGTTACTGAATCACCAGATAAAAAGACAATGAAAGTCAATGGCACTGTTACTGAATCACCAGATAAAAAGACAATGAAAGTCAATGGCACTGTTACTGAATCACTAGATAAAAAGACAATGAAAGTCAATGGCACTGTTACTGAATCACTAGATAAAAAGACAATGAAAGTCAATGTCACTGTTACTGAATCACTAGATAAAAAGACAATGAAAGTCAATGGCACTGTTACTGAATCACTAGATAAAAAGACAATGAAAGTCAATGTCACTGTTACTGAATCACTAGATAAAAAGACAATGAAAGTCAATGGCACTGTTACTGAATCACCAGATAAAAAGACAATGAAAGTCAATGGCACTGTTACTGAATCACCAGATAAAAAGACAATGAAAGTCAATGGCACTGTTACTGAATCACTAGATAAAAAGACAATGAAAGTCAATGGCACTGTTACTGAATCACTAGATAAAAAGACAATGAAAGTCATTGTCACTGTTACTGAATCACTAGAAAAAAAAGACAATGAAAGTCAATGTCACTGTTACTGAATCACTAGAAAAAAAGACAATGAAAGTCAATGTCACTGTTACTGAATCACTAGAAAATAAGACAATGAAAGTCAATGTCACTGTTACTGAATCACTAGATAAAAAGACAATGAAAGTCAATGGCACTGTTACTGAATCACTAGATAAAAAGACAATGAAAGTCAATGTCACTGTTACTGAATCACTAGATAAAAAGACAGTGAAAGTAAATGGCACTGTTACTGAATCACTAGATAAAAAGACAATGAAAGTCAATGTCACTGTTACTGAATCACTAGATAAAAAGACAATGAAAGTCAATGTCACTGTTACTGAATCACTAGATAAAAAGACAGTGAAAGTAAATGGCACTGTTACTGAATCACTAGATAAAAAGACAATGAAAGTCAATGTCACTGTTACTGAATCACTAGATAAAAAGACAATGAAAGTCAATGTCACTGTTACTGAATCACCAGATAAAAAGACAATGAAAGTCAATGGCACTGTTACTGAATCACTAGATAAAAAGACAATGAAAGTCAATGGCACTGTTACTGAATCACCAGATAAAAAGACAATGAAAGTCAATGGCACTGTTACTGAATCACCAGATAAAAAGACAATGAAAGTCAATGTCACTGTTACTGAATCACCAGATAAAAAGACAATGAAAGTCAATGTCACTGTTACTGAATCACTAGATAAAAAGACAGTGAAAGTCAATGGCACTGTTACTGAATCACTAGATAAAAAGACAGTGAAAGTCAATGTCACTGTTACTGAATCACTAGATAAAAAGACAGTGAAAGTCAATGGCACTGTTACTGAATCACTAGATAAAAAGACAATGAAAGTCAATGGCACTGTTACTGAATCACTAGATAAAAAGACAGTGAAAGTCAATGTCACTGTTACTGAATCACTAGATAAAAAGACAGTGAAAGTCAATGTCACTGTTACTGAATCACTAGATAAAAAGACAATGAAAGTCATTGTCACTGTTACTGAATCACTAGAAAAAAAAGACAATGAAAGTCAATGGCACTGTTACTGAATCACCAGATAAAAAGACAATGAAAGGCAATGGCACTGTTACTGAATCACCAGATAAAAAGACAATGAAAGTCAATGTCACTGTTACTGAATCACTAGATAAAAAGACAGTGAAAGTCAATGTCACTGTTACTGAATCACTAGATAAAAAGACAGTGAAAGTCAATGGCACTGTTACTGAATCACTAGATAAAAAGACAATGAAAGTCAATGGCACTGTTACTGAATCACTAGATAAAAAGACAATGAAAGTCATTGTCACTGTTACTGAATCACTAGAAAAAAAAGACAATGAAAGTCAATGGCACTGTTACTGAATCACTAGATAAAAAGACAATGAAAGTCAATGGCACTGTTACTGAATCACCAGATAAAAAGACAATGAAAGTCAATGGCACTGTTACTGAATCACCAGATAAAAAGACAATGAAAGTCAATGGCACTGTTACTGAATCACCAGATAAAAAGACAATGAAAGTCAATGGCACTGTTACTGAATCACCAGATAAAAAGACAATGAAAGTCAATGGCACTGTTACTGAATCACCAGATAAAAAGACAATGAAAGTCAATGGCACTGTTACTGAATCACTAGATAAAAAGACAGTGAAAGTCAATGTCACTGTTACTGAATCACTAGATAAAAAGACAGTGAAAGTCAATGGCACTGTTACTGAATCACTAGATAAAAAGACAATGAAAGTCAATGGCACTGTTACTGAATCACTAGATAAAAAGACAGTGAAAGTCAATGTCACTGTTACTGAATCACTAGATAAAAAGACAGTGAAAGTCAATGTCACTGTTACTGAATCACTAGATAAAAAGACAATGAAAGTCATTGTCACTGTTACTGAATCACTAGAAAAAAAAGACAATGAAAGTCAATGGCACTGTTACTGAATCACCAGATAAAAAGACAATGAAAGTCAATGGCACTGTTACTGAATCACCAGATAAAAAGACAATGAAAGGCAATGGCACTGTTACTGAATCACCAGATAAAAAGACAATGAAAGTCAATGTCACTGTTACTGAATCACTAGATAAAAAGACAGTGAAAGTCAATGTCACTGTTACTGAATCACTAGATAAAAAGACAATGAAAGTCAATGGCACTGTTACTGAATCACCAGATAAAAAGACAATGAAAGTCAATGTCACTGTTACTGAATCACTAGATAAAAAGACAATGAAAGTCATTGTCACTGTTACTGAATCACTAGAAAAAAAAGACAATGAAAGTCAATGGCACTGTTACTGAATCACTAGATAAAAAGACAATGAAAGTCAATGGCACTGTTACTGAATCACCAGATAAAAAGACAATGAAAGTCAATGGCACTGTTACTGAATCACTAGATAAAAAGACAATGAAAGTCAATGGCACTGTTACTGAATCACCAGATAAAAAGACAATGAAAGTCAATGTCACTGTTACTGAATCACTAGATAAAAAGACAATGAAAGTCAATGTCACTGTTACTGAATCACTAGATAAAAAGAAAATGAAAGTCAATGGCACTGTTACTGAATCACTAGATAAAAAGACAATGAAAGTCAATGGCACTGTTACTGAATCACCAGATAAAAAGACAATGAAAGTCAATGGCACTGTTACTGAATCACTAGATAAAAAGACAATGAAAGTCAATGGCACTGTTACTGAATCACCAGATAAAAAGACAATGAAAGTCAATGGCACTGTTACTGAATCACCAGATAAAAAGACAATGAAAGTCAATGGCACTGTTACTGAATCACTAGATAAAAAGACAATGAAAGTCAATGGCACTGTTACTGAATCACTAGATAAAAAGACAATGAAAGTCAATGGCACTGTTACTGAATCACCAGATAAAAAGACAATGAAAGTCAATGTCACTGTTACTGAATCACTAGATAAAAAGAAAATGAAAGTCAATGGCACTGTTACTGAATCACTAGATAAAAAGACAATGAAAGTCAATGGCACTGTTACTGAATCACCAGATAAAAAGACAATGAAAGTCAATGGCACTGTTACTGAATCACTAGATAAAAAGACAATGAAAGTCAATGGCACTGTTACTGAATCACTAGATAAAAAGACAATGAAAGTCAATGGCACTGTTACTGAATCACCAGATAAAAAGACAATGAAAGTCAATGGCACTGTTACTGAATCACCAGATAAAAAGACAATGAAAGTCAATGGCACTGTTACTGAATCACTAGATAAAAAGACAATGAAAGTCAATGACACTGTTACTGAATCACTAGATAAAAAGACAGTGAAAGTAAATGGCACTGTTACTGAATCACTAGATAAAAAGACAATGAAAGTCATTGTCACTGTTACTGAATCACTAGATAAAAAGACAATGAAAGTCAATGGCACTGTTACTGAATCACTAGAAAAAAAAGACAATGAAAGTCAATGGCACTGTTACTGAATCACTAGATAAAAAGACAATGAAAGTCAATGGCACTGTTACTGAATCACCAGATAAAAAGACAATGAAAGTCAATGGCACTGTTACTGAATCACTAGATAAAAAGACAATGAAAGTCAATGGCACTGTTACTGAATCACTAGATAAAAAGACAATGAAAGTCAATGTCACTGTTACTGAATCACCAGATAAAAAGACAATGAAAGTCAATGGCACTGTTACTGAATCACCAGATAAAAAGACAATGAAAGTCAATGGCACTGTTACTGAATCACTAGATAAAAAGACAATGAAAGTCAATGGCACTGTTACTGAATCACTAGATAAAAAGACAATGAAAGTCAATGGCACTGTTACTGAATCACCAGATAAAAAGACAATGAAAGTCAATGGCACTGTTACTGAATCACCAGATAAAAAGACAATGAAAGTCAATGGCACTGTTACTGAATCACTAGATAAAAAGACAATGAAAGTCAATGGCACTGTTACTGAATCACTAGATAAAAAGACAATGAAAGTCATTGTCACTGTTACTGAATCACTAGATAAAAAGACAATGAAAGTCAATGTCACTGTTACTGAATCACTAGATAAAAAGACAATGAAAGTCAATGTCACTGTTACTGAATCACCAGATAAAAAGACAATGAAAGTCAATGGCCCTGTTACTGAATCACTAGATAAAAAGAAAATGAAAGTCAATGGCACTGTTACTGAATCACTAGATAAAAAGACAATGAAAGTCAATGGCACTGTTACTGAATCACCAGATAAAAAGACAATGAAAGTCAATGGCACTGTTACTGAATCACTAGATAAAAAGACAATGAAAGTCAATGGCACTGTTACTGAATCACCAGATAAAAAGACAATGAAAGTCAATGGCACTGTTACTGAATCACTAGATAAAAAGACAATGAAAGTCAATGGCACTGTTACTGAATCACCAGATAAAAAGACAATGAAAGTCAATGGCACTGTTACTGAATCACCAGATAAAAAGACAATGAAAGTCAATGGCACTGTTACTGAATCACTAGATAAAAAGACAATGAAAGTCAATGGCACTGTTACTGAATCACTAGATAAAAAGACAATGAAAGTAAATGGCACTGTTACTGAATCACTAGATAAAAAGACAATGAAAGTCAATGGCGCTGTTACTGAATCACCAGATAAAAAGACAATGAAAGTCAATGGCACTGTTACTGAATCACCAGATAAAAAGACAATGAAAGTCAATGGCACTGTTACTGAATCACTAGATAAAAAGACAATGAAAGTCAATGGCACTGTTACTGAATCACTAGATAAAAAGACAATGAAAGTCAATGGCACTGTTACTGAATCACCAGATAAAAAGACAATGAAAGTCAATGGCACTGTTACTGAATCACTAGATAAAAAGACAATGAAAGTCAATGGCACTGTTACTGAATCACTAGATAAAAAGACAATGAAAGTCATTGTCACTGTTACTGAATCACTAGAAAAAAAAGACAATGAAAGTCAATGTCACTGTTACTGAATCACCAGATAAAAAGACAATGAAAGTCAATGGCACTGTTACTGAATCACCAGATAAAAAGACAATGAAAGTCAATGGCACTGTTACTGAATCACTAGATAAAAAGACAATGAAAGTCAATGGCACTGTTACTGAATCACTAGATAAAAAGACAATGAAAGTCATTGTCACTGTTACTGAATCACTAGAAAAAAAAGACAATGAAAGTCAATGTCACTGTTACTGAATCACTAGATAAAAAGACAATGAAAGTCAATGTCACTGTTACTGAATCACCAGATAAAAAGACAATGAAAGTCAATGGCCCTGTTACTGAATCACTAGATAAAAAGAAAATGAAAGTCAATGTCACTGTTACTGAATCACCAGATAAAAAGACAATGAAAGTCAATGTCACTGTTACTGAATCACTAGATAAAAAGACAATGAAAGTCAATGGCCCTGTTACTGAATCACTAGATAAAAAGACAATGAAAGTCAATGTCACTGTTATTGAATCACTAGATAAAAAGAAAATGAAAGTCAATGGCACTGTTACTGAATCACTAGATAAAAAGACAATGAAAGTCAATGGCACTGTTACTGAATCACCAGATAAAAAGACAATGAAAGTCAATGGCACTGTTACTGAATCACCAGATAAAAAGACAATGAAAGTCAATGGCACTGTTACTGAATCACCAGATAAAAAGACAATGAAAGTCAATGGCACTGTTACTGAATCACCAGATAAAAAGACAATGAAAGTCAATGGCACTGTTACTGAATCACCAGATAAAAAGACAATGAAAGTCAATGGCACTGTTACTGAATCACTAGATAAAAAGACAATGAAAGTCAATGGCACTGTTACTGAATCACCAGATAAAAAGACAATGAAAGTCAATGGCACTGTTACTGAATCACTAGATAAAAAGACAATGAAAGTCAATGGCACTGTTACTGAATCACCAGATAAAAAGACAATGAAAGTCAATGGCACTGTTACTGAATCACCAGATAAAAAGACAATGAAAGTCAATGGCACTGTTACTGAATCACTAGATAAAAAGACAATGAAAGTCAATGGCACTGTTACTGAATCACTAGATAAAAAGACAATGAAAGTCAATGGCACTGTTACTGAATCACCAGATAAAAAGACAATGAAAGTCAATGGCACTGTTACTGAATCACTAGATAAAAAGACAATGAAAGTCAATGGCACTGTTACTGAATCACTAGATAAAAAGACAGTGAAAGTAAATGGCACTGTTACTGAATCACTAGATAAAAAGACAATGAAAGTCAATGGCACTGTTACTGAATCACTAGATAAAAAGACAATGAAAGTAAATGGCACTGTTTCACCAGATAAAAAGACAATGAAAGTCAATGGCACTGTTACTGAATCACTAGATAAAAAGACAATGAAAGTCAATGGCACTGTTACTGAATCACCAGATAAAAAGACAATGAAAGTCAATGGCACTGTTTCACCAGATAAAAAGACAATGAAAGTCAATGGCACTGTTACTGAATCACTAGATAAAAAGACAATGAAAGTCAATGGCACTGTTACTGAATCACTAGATAAAAAGACAATGAAAGTCAATGGCACTGTTACTGAATCACCAGATACAAAGACAATGAAAGTCAATGGCACTGTTACTGAATCACTAGATAAAAAGACAATGAAAGTCAATGGCACTGTTACTGAATCACTAGATAAAAAGACAGTGAAAGTAAATGGCACTGTTACTGAATCACTAGATAAAAAGACAATGAAAGTCATTGTCACTGTTACTGAATCACTAGAAAAAAAAGACAATGAAAGTCAATGTCACTGTTACTGAATCACTAGATAAAAAGACAATGAAAGTCAATGTCACTGTTACTGAATCACTAGAAAAAAAGACAATGAAAGTCAATGTCACTGTTACTGAATCACTAGAAAATAAGACAAGGAAAGTCAATGTCACTGTTACTGAATCACTAGATAAAAAGACAAGGAAAGTCAATGTCACTGTTACTGAATCACTAGATAAAAAGACAATGAAAGTCAATGTCACTGTTACTGAATCACTAGATAAAAAGACAATGAAAGTCAATGGCAATCTGTTTAGCGACTGGGATAGCGCCATGTAGCGTCTGATTCATCATTTTCACAGCCTCAGCGAACAGCGCCAGCATTCAGCCTTGCACAGCGCCAGGTATGACCTCTCGCTACCTGTCGCTCTCCCATACATTTCAATGGACGATCCTTTCCTTCTCTTTTAACTGGGTTTATTTTATTTATTTTTATTGTTTTAAAAAATCTCAAATAATTCTGTGACCTCTTCTGGCATTGGAAAATCCATTTTATCAAATATTTTTCATTTTTTATATATTTCTGCAGAATGTTGTTACAATGTAATTCCATATGTTGTCGCTTTGTTACTGGTGGATAGATGCTGAAAAACAGACTTTAATCACACCGCCTCCTGCGCTCTGGGATTCAGAGAGGCATTTTTCAGCGCCAGAGATTTGTGAGGCTGTTTTTTGGCTGAATATAGTGTGAGTCGGTCGCTATGAGCAGTCGCTAACATGCGCTCCCATACAGCGCTGTACTGGTCATATAGCGACTCCTCACAATGTATTCAACATTACTGCACAGCAACTGAGTCGCTATAAACTAGCGACTCACAGCCGAGCACAGCGACTACTAGCGGGCGCTCTGAAAATGCCGCTACAGACGCTCATCTGTCGCTACCTGGCGTTAGTGATGAATCAGGCAGCCCGTCGCTATAAACCGGCCGAGCATAGCGACTAGAGATGAGCGAATTTTTGAAAAATTCGATTCGACTGATTCGGCGAATTTTCCGACAAAAAACGTTTCGACCCGAATTTATTCGCGACGAATCGCTATTAAAAACGGCTATTTCTGAGCCTCCTAGAGCCTCAATAGGGTTGTAAACCATTCTGCCTTGCTGTAACACGCATAGGATGCGTGCTGGGTTAGTTAAATAATACTGTAAATAATTATCACATGCAGATCAGAGGCATCGCTAATAGAATCGCAGAGCGGCACAATTGCAGAGAGTTGAAGTGGCATCACTATGAGGGGCAGAAGGAGCCCAAACATTGCTTTAAAGAGACACTGGAGTTGGCAGCAGCAGGAGCCCAAAAATTGGATGAATCACACCCTGGAGTTGGCAGCAGCAGCAGGAGCCCAAATATTACTTTAAAGAGACCCTGGGGTTGGCCTCAGGAGCCCAAAAATTGGATGAATCACACCCTGGAGTTGCAAGCAGCAGCAGGAGCCCAAACATTGGCTGAAAGAGACACTGGAGTTGGCAGCAGCAGGAGCCCAAAAATTGACTGACACACCCTGGAGTTTCAAGCAGCAGGAGCCCAAATATTACTTTAAAGAGACCCTGGAGTTGGCTTCAGGAGCCCAAAAATTGGATGAATCACACCCTGGAGTTGGCTTCAGGAGCCCAAAAATTGGATGAATCACACCCTGGAGTTGGCAGCAGCAGCAGGAGCCCAAATATTACTTTAAAGAGACACTGGAGTTGGCTTCAGGAGCCCAAAAATTGGATGAATCACACCCTGGAGTTGGCAGCAGCAGCAGCAGGAGCCCAAACATTACTTTAAAGAGACCCTGGGGTTGGCTTCAGGAGCCCAAGACTTGGATGATTCACACCCTGGAGTTGGCATCAGCAGGAGCCCAAAAATTAGCCTAAAGACATAAATATGTTTTGCACCATTTGGAAAGTGTAAAACGTGGCACCATGCTGAATCTAGTCGCATGCATCAGGCATTGGTGGGTGGAAATCCTGGCTGATCCATCCCTGATTCATTTTGACAAAGGTGAGTCTCTCCACATTTTTAGTTGACAGACGAGTTCTCCTCGCCGTAACTATGGCCCCCGCCGCACTAAACACCCGCTCAGATGGCACGCTACTTGCCGGGCAGGACAGCTTTTCCAGGGCAAACTCTGCTAGTTGCGGCCACAAATCAAGTTTGGCTGCCCAGAAGTCCAGCGGATCCTCAAGGTGTGTTGGCATGGTCATGTCAAAGTATGACATGACCTGCTGGTTCAGGTCCTGCTCCAGGTCTTCCTGCTGCTCATGAGTAGCCTCACTATGCGGGTGTAGAAAGCTACTCATTAGCGACTGAAGACTGAGGCTGCTGCTGATGGAGCTGCTGCTGCTGCTCCTGCCAACCCCCCCAGCGGCCATGGCAGTGGAAGGTGAGCGCAGAGGTCCCCTCGAGTCAGACCTGCGAGAGTATGGACCATGGCGCAGATAGGCATCGGCCAACTGCCTACGTAGAATGTCTTTGTAGTAGTTCAGTTTGTCCTCCCTCTTGGTGGGTTTAAAAAATGCCCCCATTTTGTGCCGGAAGCAAGGGTCCAATAAGGTGGAGAGCCAGAAGTCATCCCGCCGACAAATGGAAACAATTCTGGGGTCACTACGCAAGCACGTGAGCATGCTTCCTGCCATTTGCGCAAGTGACTCGGATGGACTACCTGTCTCCATCTCCACTGCATACTGCCACGGTGTGCCTGGGTCCTCTGTCTCGCCTTCCTCAAAAACCTCTAGCTCCTCTGGCTGCTCCTGCTCCTCCTCTCCTGTCCGCTGACTAGATAAACCAGCCATTTCGCCAAGCCTAAACTGTGTTTCGCTGGGCAACTCCTCCTCCTCTTCCTCCTCCTCCTCCAGTTCAGCTCCAACGGGGTTCATGTGGCCGTAAGATGTAAACGCCATGTCTCCAGTGCCCTGACCAGCCATGGTTTCCAACATGTGCTGTAGTACATGAAGCAGTGGAATCACGTCGTTCATCCCGTAATCCTGCCGACTGACAAATAAAGTGGCTTCCTCAAAGGGCCTGAGCAAACGGCAGGTGTCACGTATGAGCTGCCACTGGTTGACATTGAAGTTACACAGGGGAGTCCCCCTATCTGCTTGGATCATCAGGAAATCCGTGATGGCTTTTCTCTGTTCATATAATCGGTCCAACATGTGAAGGGTGGAATTCCAACGGGTGGAAACATCGCAAATCAGATTATGTTGGGGGATACCGTTCTGACGCTGTAGCTCAAGAAGGGTGTGTTTGGCGGTGCATGAGTGGCTGAAGTGCATGCAAAGTTTCCTTGAAGTTGTTAGGATGTCTTGCAGATGGGGGGAACACTTCAGAAACCGCTTGACAACCAGATTGAAGACGTGAGCCATGCAGGGGGCATGGGTCAGGCTTCCTTGGCGCAGCGCAGACAAAATGTTCTTCCCATTGTCGGTAACCATGATTCCCATTTTAAGTTTTCTTGGAGTAAGCCATGTTTGGATTTCCTGATGAATAAATGTAAGCAGTTCCTCCCCTGTGTGACTCCGTTCGCCAAGACAAACCATGTGAAGCACTGCGTGACACCTCCGTGCCCTGCACACATGGTAGACTGGAGGGGCACTGAGACTTGAGCCTACAGTGGAGGGTGAGGAGATGGCGGAGGATGAGGAGGCCGAGTCGCACGGTGTCACAGGCCCAACGGGCAGGGAGCGCGGAGGCCGAAGCGGCGTGACCTGTCCAAGTTGCTGCTGCTGCAAAGGGACCACATTCACCCAGTGGGCCGTAAACGACATGTACTGTCCCTGACCGTAGTTACAGCTCCAGATGTCGGCGCTGCCATGTATTTTGCTACACACCGACAGGCTCAAGGACTGGCCCACCTTCTGTTCAACAAAAGTGTGCAGCGCTGGTACTGCCTTCTTGGCGAAGAAATGACGGCTTGGGACTCTCCGCCTCGGCTCGGCACAAGCCATCAGTTCTCTGAAAGGTGCAGAGTCCACCACCTGAAAAGGGAGCAACTGCAGCACCAGCAACTTGGACAGGAGCACATTCAGCTTCTGCGCCGTAGGATGAGTGGGCGCATACTGCTGTCTCTTGGACATGGCTTCGCTGATGGATTGCTGGCGGGATGCATGACTTGGAGGAGGAGGAGGAGGAGCAGGAGCGACAGAGGATGGGTATGACGCACAGCTGCCTTCGGCTGAGGTGCTGGAGCCTTGGCTGGCAGAAATTGGGAGCGGCGTGCCACTTGGTGAGGAAGCAGACTGGACCACCCCTTGGGAGCCTCGGTTCTCCCAGGTCGCTTTATGGTGACGCATCATATGTTGACGCAGGGCCGTGGTGCCAACATTTGGACCCTGGCCACGCTTCACCTTTTGCCTACATATCTTGCATGTGGCCATGTTACCCTCCTGCGGATGCTTCAGGAAAAACTGCCACACTGCCGAGTAGCTACTTTTCCCACCCCCTGGCCTCACTGATTCACTGCTGCTGTTGCCAACTCCAGGAACCCCTGCTCCACTACCTCCCGATAAGGTAGACT
This sequence comes from Gastrophryne carolinensis, assembly GCA_027917425.1. NCBI lineage: Eukaryota > Metazoa > Chordata > Amphibia > Anura > Microhylidae > Gastrophryne > Gastrophryne carolinensis. Next base: position 2,390,171 of record CM051243.1, read on the forward strand.
GCCGCACAGCAGGTGCTCTACCCCGGCCCCGGCCGGCTCCAGCCTTTGGAATTGTGCCCCCATGCTGACTGCTACCACCTTGCTGCCTGAGCTGCTGACTCCGGGGCAACCTGCGCCCCTCTTCTCCTGATGATGACGATGAAGCCCCTTCATCACCCGGCTCCCAAGTGCGATCGGCTTCATCGTCATCATCATTATCACCGAGTTGTGGCTGTACGTCACTGATGTTCGTGGATTCGTCAACAGTGTCTGGCGCAGGAGCTGAAACGCTCGCAGCACCCACGGCACTGTCCACATCACTATTTGTCTGCCTAGCTAAAGAAGCCACCTCCATTTCTTGGCTGGGCAGTAGCTGCTGACTGTCCTCTATCTGATCGTCCTCCTCACTAAAGAGTGGAGCTGAACCCAAAGCATAGGATACGTCGCTGGGGGAGGGAACGGCGTAGAACAGAGGCAATGGGAGGACAGGGATTGCTCTCGGGGCATGCCAACTCAGGGTTGTGTCAGAGGAACCTACCGACCCTAGACTGGGGGTCTCAGACGTAAGTTGTGATGATGTTGTTGATGAGCGCGTCAACCAATCTACCACGGCAGATGCGTTACTGGTGGAGACCCGACCGCTAGCAGATACTGGCAGATTAGGTCTCTCAGCGTGACTCCTGCTGCTACTGGCCCCCAGTCTGCTGCGAGCTCTGCCTGCGGAATCTTGGCCTCTGCCACTCCTCTTTTCACTTCCAGGCACTTGTCTGCCCAACATAGTCTAACTGGCGTGGTAGTAGGTGATATTTTAAGAACCCCCAGGCAGCGGTGGGTCTATATGAAACAGAATATAATGCACACCAAAAGTGAGCAGTAAAACTCAGCCTCCAACAGGCCTGCTTAGTGTAAATAAGAGAGCTGCTTAGTGTAAATAAAGAGGGGTATGGTATGTTACAGAATGGGATGCCCCAACAGCAGAGCACCTGGGAGCAGTACTACTATGCACAGCAAAAGTGTCTTTACCAGGCCTAATTTCTATTAGAATAAGTGCAAAGGGTTACAGCAGTAAATAGAGGCTGGTGTAGTCACAGAATGGGATGCCCCAACAGGAGTGCATCTGTGAGCAGTAATACTATGCACAGCAAGTGTGTTTATCAGGCCAAATTTCTATTAGAATAAGTGCAAATGGTTATGGTATTAAATAGAGGCTGGTGTAGTCACAGAATGGGATGCCTCAACAACCAGAGAGCACCTGGCAGCAGTACTACTATGCACAGCAAGTGTGTTTATCAGGCCAAATTTCTATTAGAATAAGTGCAAATGGTTATGGTATTAAATAGAGGCTGGTGTAGTCACAGAATGGGATGCCCCAACAACCAGAGAGCACCTGGCAGCAGTACTACTATGCACAGCAAGTGTGTTTATCAGGCCAAATTTCTATTAGAATAAGTGCAAATGGTTATGGTATTAAATAGAGGCTGGTGTAGTCACAGAATGGGATGCCTCACAGCAGACTTGAGATCAGTTCAGTATATATGCACAGTTAGTGTATAAGCAGCCTGAAAACGCTAACAAAGCCAGTCAGCCAGCCAGTAACACTCAGGCTGGATGAAAAAAAAAAAAATCTCCCTGTGACTGCCTCCGATTTTTCCTAACTTTCCCTGCTTTTCGCTGACTTTCTGTCTGTCTCCTGCCTGTCTCCAGCCTGTCCCTGTCTGTCCCTGTCTGTCTAACTGTCTCTCCCTGCCTACAGCAGCGTCCTGTCTCTCACGAATGCAATAGAGAAATGAGGAAAAGCAAGATGTCCGCCGACTTAAATTGCGCTGTGATGTCACCGGGCTTGCTGGCTGCTGATAGGCTGCATGTGACTGCCCCAGCTTGCACTGGCGCGGGGTTGATGTCTGGACATGTCCCGTCCGCCATCTTAGAATGCCTGTAATGTAAAAGAATGGATGTTAAAGAAAAACTTCGAGCAATCGAATCGCGGGGAAATTCGGATTCGAGCCGAATCGAATTTTTCATGAAATTCGGATCGAATCCGGGTTCGTCCGGATCGATTCGCTCATCCCTAATAGCGACTACTAGTGGGTGCTCTGAAATCCTCGCTACAGACGCTCTTCTGTCGCTACCTGGCGTTAGTGATGAATCAGCCTGCCCGTCAGAAAAGACAGAAGAAAGATTTCTATCGTGCAATGTATCATTTTTTAATACAAACAGTGCAATATGCTGTGAGAAGTAATGATATTCTTAAAGGGGAATGTGCAATATATGTTATGCTGCTCAAAAAATCAATATGCATACTCTTAAAGTGGACCAACACCGTTCCAAAGACGCATGCGCGAGCCGCGGCGGCCGTTTGTGAATGACGCTCCCTGTTAGAGGGAAGCGCGAGATGCGGCTTCCAGCGCGCTCAGAGCCGCTGTGGTTGTCCGTCGCTTGTCCGTACATACCACAGTGGCTCTGAGCGCTCTGATTGGACGAGCGCTTGCTTAGGAGCGGGGTGAGGTGAGTTATTTAGGGCGATCGGGGGGGTTTCATGCAGTGATCGGGGTGCCCCGCGGAAGTGGACCAAAACCCAGGATAGTGAATATCCTGGGTGTTGGTCCACTTTAAAGGGAAATATGTAATATATATCATACTGTTGGAAAAACAATGAATGTGCCCTAAAAGGGAAATGTGCAATACACTCTATGCTGCTAAAAATATAATGTATAGATATTAATTAATATCGATACATAATAGATATTTAATAGATATTATATTAATTGTTGCTGTATAATTCATATTGCTGCTACAAATCATATGTATATAAAATATTGATTATTGTTTGATGTATATATATATATATATATATATATATGAAATAAGAAGAATGCACAGATACGGTGTGAAAAATGAATTGATAAACAAATGAAGTCAATAAACTTGAATAACATTGTAATAACATTGTGGTCAGACTGGGGAATGGCCCAAACCCAGGAACAAGTAGAATGTTTGTGCCGGGCTCAGGTACGCACCCACAGAATGTCAGCTGGACACAAATCGTAGCTTTTTAATATACAGAGCGCTGCACCACATTGATATTTAAATAGTTGGTGCCGTTCACATTTAAGGATTCTCCCTTTAACAGGGAGCGCGCCCGCCATAAATTCCTGGGGCATGCTGGGATAGCGGGGATGCAGCCGCAGAACAAGGTAAGTGTATGGGGAGACCTGGGGGGTTTCACACAGGGGGGCACCCCGATTCTGGATCCCCCGAGGGGAGGGAATCGATCTGTTCGGGAATCCTATAGATTATATAGATATATAGATATCTTATAGATTCCCGGGCCGATCGCGATTGGTTTTGGTCCACTTTAATGTTTTTTTTTTTATTTTACAAGGGCAGTTTATAGGGTTAAATTAAAAATAAGGCGTGTTCCTTGTACAGCTCGGCTTTTTATTTACATCAGCATAACCCATCATTCCAGTTTTATCTCCACCCGTCATTGCCCAATGCCGGCCCATTATATTCCCAGTGTCGGCACAACCCGGGACAGTCATGGCACTGGTGAGGCTCGCTGCCCTGGCGCTGTTAGCCCTGGCTGCTGTCTGCCGGACCCAAAAGCCCCCCGACATTTATGACCGCTGTGCTCTGGCTGGAGAGATACAGGAGGCCGGTCTAGTTAGCCTCAAGGGATACACACTCGGGGACTGTGAGTAATACTTATATATATATATTCAATTCAATTTATTGTTGGCCAAGTACATGGTGAGATGATTCTTTTTGGCAGATACACAGTGCAACACATAACAGTTTACTACAGTTTACATAGAAAAGGGAACCGAGAAACAGAGATACAGATGCTCTTCCATAAGGCAATTGATACCGGCTATGAGCCTGAGCCTATGACGCTTTGCTTTATCTATATATATAGCAGGGGGGGGGGGGAACATACAAGATAGGCTCTTATTCAGGGTGAGGGTCCAGATTACTGTGAGCAATCTGTATGTACAGGGTGTGGGAAACATATAAGATAGGCTCTTATTAAGGGTGAAGGTCCGGATTAATGTGGGCAATCTGTATGTACAGGGTGTGGAAAACATATAAGATAGGCTCTTATTAAGGGTGAGGGTCCAGATTAATGTGGGCAATCTGTATGTACGGGGGGGGAGGGAACATACAAGATAGGCTCTAATTCAGGGTGAATGTCCGCTTTAATCGTTTGGGGAGGGAAAAGGACCTATGTGTGGGAGTTTTGTGCAGAGCTTATGAGAATGTCCCTGAATTCTGCACATTTTAGCATAGTGCGAACATCATGAAAGACAGGGAAACAAACAATAATCTAGTAACAGAAAGTGTTCACTATAAATGGAACATGTACAAGTGATAAACCAGTAGCGGGTTTGCAGTTTGTAGCAAGTCATAAACAGTCTGTAGCAAGAGGTTTGTAGCAAGCATTGGTTTGTTTTTTAGGCTTTCTGCAGACGCGTTCCGCGCTGAATGCCGCTTCTTCAGTGCACATGCAGCTCATTAGTAAAATTACTGTGGTTCAAATACAAAGAGATTGATTATTGGTAACTTTCAGTGTTATACATGATCTGTTTAGTCATATAATAGATTGTACATAAATAAATACCTTGCGTGATTCATTTGTGAAATTGGTGTCTTTCCGAGCCGTAGGGAGTTGGATGTGGGGTAGGCATTAGAAATAATTCGTAGAAAAAAGTAATAATTGTATAAAGGGTTAAGTACCTTAGATGGCTGATAGGGGGCGCTGTTGCCCATCTAGTGTATATCAGTGTAAAGTCCTAATAAAGACAGTGCAAATGCAAGTTTTCTTTCCAATCCATTCCAGGCCGTCCCGATAGTATTCACGGTTGGGTAACTCCGCCCCAAAGGGGGATGGACTGCAAGATCAAAGACGTGGCTCCTCTCGGCCCCCTATAAAGGCAGCTGCCCCTTAACCCAGAGCCAGTTCTCTTCTTGCAGTGGAGCTGCACAGATCGCTTACACTCTCTCAGGATTTGCCTCTAACCTGTCGGATTGCTGCAGGACTCTATTTCCACGGATTGTTCTGACCCATCTGATGCCGCAGGCTTTTCGCGGATCGGGGGGGCGGGGGTAGGCGCCGGCCGCGGCTGCTAGGCCGCTATAAGATGACTGGCCGTGGGGGCGGAGTCACGAGTGCGCAGCGCACAGGCTGGCCCTCGCTCCGGTGACGCTCCCCCGCCCAGAATGTTCGAGAAGGCACGCGCTGCTGCTGCTGTTGTTGTGGCGCATCTGAAGTAATCCTTCAATGAATCTGGGCTGCTGCTGCGTGTCCCTGTAGCGCTGGTGAAGCGCGGTTTCGTGAGTTGCTACTTCTTCCTTGTGTTGGTTGCATGTGCAAGGAGGGAAGAGAGGGGGAATTGTTACAGATTGTATATGTATTATCTATGATGGCATTATTTAAATATGTATTTTAGCTATATATGTTGTATATGGCAGTGGGGCCATATTGTAATTACTGTCTCCTCACTTTTTGATTTTGCATTGTGGGAAGAAGGTTGAGGGTTGTGGTTTCTCCCGGTCCCCATTGTAGGGGATCGGCTATAGGCTTAGGACATTAGTGTCTATTTAGCCTTTTACGAATATTGCATATTCATAATCACCATAATGGAGGCATCAGGGGATACCTCACCCCACTTGGGCAAGACAGGCTCTGCCCCTTGTGCAGACGGAATCCCCTGGGCGGATTCAGCGCCATTTGTTCCACTTGCGCCAGAGGCATTGTTTTGGACCATGAGAGGGCAGTCGGTTCCGCCCCTAGTCATGCGTCAGCTCCAGCCTCTCCAGATCCCCCGCTCCTGCAGTCAGCCCCTAGAGAAGGGGGAGACGGCAGGGGGCCACATTCAGATTTGGTGCACAGGCTGGCTAGCCTTGAGAAACAGCTCTCGTTGGCAGCCCCTAAAAAGGCCTCGAGTAAGAAGTGGCACTTGGAGCCGGTTTACTCAGACGATGATTTGTATGCTTCTTTTGGCTCCGCAGAGGAAGGGGAGTCGGTTCCTCCTCGGATGAGGATTCCATCCTCCCAGATGATACGGAAAGCTTGCTTTCCTCCGTTTTTCACACTTTGCACATTGCTCCTCCCAAGATGGCCAAGAGAAAAAAGGATGATTTGGTTCAGCCTGAAAGACAGCCGCATTTTTCCAATATGATATTGAAGGAGTGGGAAAGGCCCAACAAGCTGCCGTTGGTTCCTAAGGGCCTGGAGAGACGGTATCCTTTCCCTGCCGAGTTGATTAAGTCGTGGTCGCATCCTCCCGAGGTGGACCCTCCGGTTTCAGGTCTGTCCAACACCACTATTATGCCGTCACCTGACAATGCTTCCTTAAGAGATCCTGCAGACAAACGCATGGATCAGTTGGCTTGCCATGCTTTTACCTTGGTTGGTTCCCTCTTACACCCTGCGTGTGCCACGGCAATTGTTTCCCTAGCCATGAGGAAAGAGGTTAAGCAGCTTGTGGCTAAGACTAAGTCTCGCAAACGGGCGGAGGATTACAAAGAACTCAGAGCCTGTTTGGATTTCATCGGCTTTGTTGTTACTGCCATGGATGATGTGGTCAGGCTCGGTGCCAAGACTTCGGCTTTGCTTGTAGCATTGCGCCGTTCGCTGTGGTTGAAGCAGTGGTCGGCCGATGCGGCCGCCAAAAAGTTCCTCACAAATGTACCCTTTGTGGGGGGTCACCTGTTCGGGGAGCGGCTGGACCTTTTGGTCAAGGATGGTAAGCTCCCTCAGAGAAGGAAACCTACTCGGCCTTTTCGGCACTCCTCTTCTTACCGGTCCTTTCGGGGGGGGGGGGGGGGGGGAGAAGGTTCTTCATTTTCCATTGCCCACAACGATACCAGGGGCAGAGGTAGGTCCTGCAGCCGGCCCAATCCCGCCTGGGGAGCTAAGCCCAAACCTCCAGCCAAACCTACACAGGCATGAGGGGGCGCCCTCACTCGTACGGGTGGGGGGATGGCTACTGCTGTTTGCTCCAATCTGGGGACGTCACGTCTCGGATCTTTGGATTCAGGAGGTGGTATCGTCAGGTTACAAGATCGAGCTGGCAGCCAGACCACCCACAAAATTTCTATGCTCAAGGGCATCCCGAAACCCTCTAAAAGCTCGGGCTTTGAGAGTCGCTGTTCAGCACCTCCTGTGGATAGGGGTGATTTGCCATGTGCCCCGGCAGGAACAGGGTCAGGGGTTCTACTCCAACCTGTTCACGGTTCCCAAGAAGGACGGATTGGTGCAGCCAATCTTGGACCTAAAGGGTCTCAACAAATTTATAAGGGTCAGACATTTCCGCATGGAAACATTGCGGTCGGCGGTGCGGTCGCTTCGGCCCGGCGACTTTATGACTATGGTGGACATCAGGGACGCGTATCTGCACATCCCAATTTTTCCTGGGACATCAAAAGTTTTTGAGGTTTGCACTGGAGGGTCAGCATTTACAGTTTGTGGCACTCCCCTTCGGCATATCCTCAGCTCCCAGAGTGTTCACCAAGGTGCTGGCGGGCCTCATGGCTATCCTGAGGGGTCGGGGTATTCGTGTGTTACCCTATCTAGATGACCTTCTGATCTCGGCCCAGTCCCTGAAGGAGGCCGAGAGCCTTCGGTTGGGTGATCAACTACCCCAAGTCGCATATCAGGCCGTCAACAGTGTGATTCTTCCTGGTGCTGACTCTAGACACCGTTCAAGTCAAGGTCTTTCTGCCGCAGCAGAAAGCCTTGTGTCTCCAGACGCAGGTACAGGCCTTGCTGGCTTGTCAACAGCCATCGGTGCAGCGGTGAGATTGGTGGGCCTAATGGTGGCTTGCTTCGAGGCAGTGCCCTTCGCTAAATTCCACATGAGGCCTCTTCAGCAGAACCTGCTAGCCAACTGGGATCGGTCTCCGGAACCCCTGGACCAAGGATTTTAGCTGTCCCCCCTGGCCAGGCAATCCCTCTTGTGGTGGTTGGACTCCCGGAACCTGTTGGTGGGCAAGTCCTTTCGGACTCCCCAATGGGAGATGGTTACCATGGATGCCAGTCTTACAGGCTGGGGAGGCATTTGGCAGACCCAGAAGATCCAGGGTTAGTGGGGTCCGAAAGAGAACTGGTTGCCCATAAATCTCTTGGAACTAAGAGCAATTTGGTTTGTTCTACTACATCTGACCCCCCATTTAAGAGACCATGTGGTTCAGGTCCTCTCGGACAATCGGAAGGCTGTAGCCTACATCAACCACCAGGGCGGTACTCGGAGCAAGAGATCCCTCAAGGAGGTAAGCAGGATTCTGAGTTGGGCAGAGGAGAACGTTCCCTGCATCTCGGCGGTTTACATCCCGGGGGTGGAGAACCAGGAGGCAGACTCCCTGAGCAGGAGGTCCTTGCGTCTGGGGGAATAGTCTCTCAACAGGAAGGCCTTTCAAGCTCTATGCCTCCGCTGGGGTCAACCGGACGTGGATCTCTTTGCGTCCAGACACAATCACAAGCTTCTAAGGTTCGTATCTCTCTCAAGAGACCCTCTGGCCATAGCAACAGATGCCCTGGCGATTCCCTGGACAGGGTTCATTCTTCTGCATGCTTTTCCTCCGTTTCTGCTCCTGGACCGAGTACTACGCAAGATAGTCCAGGAGGGGGTTACAACCATCCTGGTGGCTCCTCGTTGGCCAAGGAGGAGTTGGTTTGTGGACATAGTAAGAATGTCAATGTCATCATGTCCGATGATCCGGAGCTTCTCACACAGGGATCGTTTCGGCACCCGAATTTACGGACACTGGCTTTGACGGCCTGGCTATTGAAACCTCCATCCTGACGGAGAAGGGTTTATCAGGCACGGAAGAGGTCTTCTTCCATGATATACTACAGAGTTTTGCAGGCCTATATCGCTTGGTGGGAGGCCAGGAACTTTCCTTGCCAGAGATATTCTGTTTCTAGAGTTCTAGAGTTTCTTCAAAATGGTCTAGATTTGGGCCTCCAGTTGAGCACCCTCAAGGGTCAGGTCTCGGCCTTATCTATTTTTTTCCAGAAGTCTATTGCCAATCATAGATTGATCAAGACTTTTTTCCAGGGGGTCACCAGTGTGGGAACTAAATCTGGTGTTATCTGCTCTCCAGGGTGTCCCCTTCGAGCCATTGAATGATGCTACATTGACTATGTTGACGCACAAAGTGTTTTTTTCTGGTGGCGATCACCTCTGTGTGTCGTGTATCAGAGCTGGCGGCGTTATGTATGAAACCACCCTATTTTGAGATGCACAGGCACAAGGTGGTTTTTCGTTTTAAGCCTGATTTCTTGCCTAAGGTGGTTTCTCCTTTTCACCTTAATGAGGAAGTTGTCTTACCTTCTGTGTGTCCAGCACCGGCTAATCCTAAAGAACAGACTCTCCATGCCTTGGATGTGGTTAGAGCCATAAGATATTACCTGGCTGTGACTGAACCTTTCCGGAAATCGGATTTGCTTTTTGTCTTAGCGGAAGGCTCTAGAAAGGGATTTCCACCAGTAAGTCCACACTCAGTAAGTGGATTAGACAGGCGGTGGTACAAGCCTATTCTGCCAAGGGGAAAGAACTCCCTTTTTGGATCACAGCTCATTCTTCTAGGGCCATTGGTGCTTCCTGGACCTTTTAGCATCAGGCCTCGGTGGAACAGGTTTGTAAGGCCGCCACTTGGTCTTCAGTTCATACTTTTACAAAGTTCTACAAAGTTGATGTCAGGGCCTCAGCTGACGCTGTTTTTGGCCGAAAGGTTCTTCAGGCGGTAGTGAAATGAACTACCTGCTGTTCCGCATTGGGGATCCCGCCCATATTGAACACTGCTTTTGGATGTCCCAACCGTGATGACTTCTGGACGGCCTGGACTGGATTGGAAAGAAAAATGCAATTCTGTGATACTCACCTGTAGAATTGCTTTTATATCCGATCCATTCCAGCCCGTCCAACTCGCCCTTTGAGGTTTATTATGTCCTGGATGCCTTTTTATGGTGATTGAACCATTATTGTTCATAGGACACTAGTTTTACAAATGGTTTTTAGGTTAGAGAGAATACAAGCGGAGGCCTATGTTCGGGGCCTCCCGGCCTTGCCTCTTACTATTTGAGCTACTGCTTGTTACGCACCGGGTGCGAAGAAGTGGACCCGCAGGGTCTGCAGAACTGTTTTGGCAGATACCGCGTCAGGGGAGCGGAGTCTAAGGAGCCACTGGTTTTCACCAGAGCCCACCGCAAGGCGGGATGGTCTTGTGCGGCAGGTGACTCCCAGGTCGCTACCCCCCAACAGCGGCACAGTTCCACAAACTGCTGAAGTGGCGTGCAGCAGAGACAAACAGTGGTCGGAGGAGAAGGCCGAGGTCAGGACTGGCAGCGCGGGTTCAGTAGCGGTGAGACAAGCCGAGGTCGGGACTGGCAGCGCGGGTTCAATAGCGGTGAGACAAGCCGAGGTCGGGACGGGCAGCACAGGTTCGAAGGTCAATAGGAGAGCCGAGGTCATACACGAGGAATCAAGCAATACAGCGATAATCATTCAGGGAACAACACCGAAGATCCGGCACAGGAAGTAAGGCAGGGTTTAATTTATAGGAAGCGCCAAAAAGGGATTGGATGGCAGAGACCAATTAACAGGGCCTTGGCCCTTTAAATCTGAGGAGGTTGACGCGCGCGCCCCCTAGTGGCCGGGGACGTGCGCGCAGGGAAGACGGAACAGACACAGAAGGAGGAAGCCGGCGGCCATGCCGGTCAGAGGAGGAAGCGCGGGGACCAGGTAAGGGGGAACCGCAGCCAGGGGGGCCAGCAGCAGACGCCCGGATGGCGGTGAAGCGGGGAGCGCTGCAGGAAGGGGACGCAGCGCTAGCCCGAGGAGAGGCACGGAGGGGGGCGCTGCGCAGGGAAGACGCAGCGCTCGCCCTAACAGTACCCCCCCCTTAGGTCTCCCCCTCTTTTTGGGACCGAGGAAGTTTGAAATAAGGCTCCGATCGAGGATATTCTCCTCAGGCTCCCAGGACCTCTCTTCAGGACCGCAATTCTCCCAATCCACTAGAAAGTATCGTCTCCCTCTGGATGTTTTGGAAGCCAGAATCTCTCTCACCGAGAAGGCATCTTCGGTACCCGCGACCGGAAGTGGCTCCAACGTTTTAGAAGAGAATCGATTAGTCGTCAGAGGTTTTAATAATGAAACATGAAAAGAGTTGGGAATACGTAAGGAGGCTGGCAAATGAAGTTTGTAACAGACCGGATTAATTTGTTGCTTGATCCTGTACGGCCCTAAATAGCGAGGGCCCAATTTATAACTGGATATCTTGAAACGAATGTACTTGGCTGAAAGCCAAACTTTATCTCCAGGAGAGAAAACAGGAGCGATTCTCCTTCTTTTATTAGCGCTGCTCTTCATGCGAGTAGAGGCTAGAACAAGAGAATGTCGTGTTTCACGCCAGATAGAGGAAAAAAACTGTGTTAAGTCATCCACGGCGGGTACCCCCGACTGTGTAGGTAAGGGTAGAGGAGGCAAAGGTTGGCGGCCATAAACAATGAAGAATGGAGATTTCTTTGTGGCTTCAGAATCTTTGAAATTATAAGAGAACTCCGCCCATGGCAAGAGATCGACCCAGTCGTCTTGTCGGGCCGAAACAAAGTGACGTAGATATTGTCCCAGAACCTGATTGACCCTCTCCACTTGGCCGTTGGACTGGGGGTGGTAAGCCGAGGAAAAATCTAATTTCACCTTTAACTGAGTACAGAGAGCCCTCCAGAATTTTGAAACAAACTGAACTCCCCTGTCGGAGACAATGTGGGAAGGAAGTCCATGGAGCCGAAAAATATGTTTAAAAAAGTTCTTAGCCAATTGAGGAGCGGATGGGAGTCCTGGAAGCGGAACGAAGTGCGCCATTTTTGAAAAACGATCCACAACAACCCAGATCACTGTATTGCCTTGAGATGGAGGAAGATCCGTGATAAAGTCCATAGCGATGTGAGACCAAGGGATTTCAGGAATAGGAAGAGGATGAAGAAGACCCGCCGGTCTTTGGCGAGGCGTTTTATTACGTGCACAGGTGGTACAAGCTTGCACGAATTCTGCCACATCCTTCTCAATGGAGGGCCACCAATAATATCTGGCAATAATTGCGTTAGACTTTTTGATACCAGCATGCCCGGCAATACGGGAAGCATGACCCCATTTTAATATTTGGAGGCGTCGGCGAACCGGGACAAAGGTTTTCCCAGGCGGAGCCTGCACTAGGGAGGCAGGAGCGGAATGAACCAAATGATCAGGAGATATAATGAACTGAGGAGCAGCGTCCACGTCTGTGACGTCCGAGGAGCGAGATAGAGCATCTGCCCTGATGTTCTTAGAGGCAGGTCGAAAATAAATGCGGAAATTAAACCGCGCGAAGAATAGTGACCAACGAGCTTGGCGAGGATTCAAGCGTTGAGCAGTTTGAAGATACAAAAGGTTCTTATGGTCGGTAAAAATAGATATGGGGTGAAGCGACCCTTCTAGAAGATGTCTCCACTCTTCAAGAGCTAATTTGATAGCCAGGAGTTCACGATCCCCAATAGAATAATTTCGCTCCGCGGAAGAAAAAGTCCTAGAAAAGAACCCACAAGTATGATTTTTCCCTGAAGGAGACCTCTGTGTGAGAACAGCTCCTGCTCCGATGGAAGAAGCGTCAACCTCTAGAGAAAAAGGACGAGAAGGGTCTGGTCTGGTGAGCACCGGGGCCGTAGAGAAGGTCTTTTTCAAAGTTAAAAAGGCTGCCTCCGCCTGTGGAGGCCATGACTTGGGGTTGGCTCCCTTTTTGGTGAGAGCCACAATGGGGGCCACGATAGTGGAAAAATGGGGTATGAATTGACGGTAATAGTTGGCGAAGCCCAGAAATCGTTGAATGGAACGCAGACCAACAGGCCGAGGCCAATCTAAAACCGCTCTCAATTTGCTAGGGTCCATTTGTAGTCCTTGGGCTGAAACAGTATAACCCAAAAAGGGCAGGGCGGTTTGGTGAAAGAGACACTTTTCTAATTTGGCATAAAGATGATGTTGCCGAAGGCGGGATAGTACCAGACGAACGTGCCGGTGATGCTCTTCGAGGGAAGAAGAGAAGATGAGGATATCATCTAAATAGACCACGACACAGGAGTACAACAAGTCCCGGAAGATGTCATTGACGAACTCTTGAAATACGGCAGGGGCATTACAAAGCCCGAAGGGCATCACCAAATACTCGAAATGACCGTCACGGGTATTAAAGGCAGTCTTCCATTCGTCTCCCTTGCGGATGCGGATCAGATTGTAGGCTCCTCGGAGATCCAGTTTGGAAAAGATCCTGGAGCCACGAAGACGGTCGAAGAGTTCTGGAATTAAGGGTAAGGGGTATCGGTTCTTTACCGTGATCTTGTTAAGACCCCGATAGTCGATACAGGGTCGGAGAGAACCGTCTTTTTTCTGTACAAAAAAAAAGCCAGCCCCAGCGGGAGAAGAGGACTTCCGGATGAAGCCCCTCTGCAGATTTTCTTGTATGTAAGTAGCCATTGCTTGAGTTTCGGGGACGGATAGTGGGTAGATACGGCCACGAGGAGGAGTGGTCCCAGGCAGGAGGTCGATCGGGCAGTCATAAGGGCGATGAGGCGGAAGAGTCTCAGCTTGCTTCTTACAGAAGACATCAGCGTAAGCCCGGTAAACTTCGGGTAGGCCCGGTAGAGATGTGGTAGGATGATCGGTTCGAACTGGTAAAGCTTTCAAGCAATTCTTGAAGCAGGTTGTACCCCACGCCTTGATGTCCCCAGTGACCCAGTCTAGGGTAGGATTATGAAGCTGAAGCCAAGGAAGACCCAATAGGATTGGGGAAGTACAATGGGGTAACACAAAGAGTTCCAAGTATTCCTGGTGAAAGAGGCCAATCTTAAGGAGCAAAGGCTTGGTACGGTACTGCACCATACAATTCAGTCTATCTCCATTAACTGAGGCGATGAATAACGGTTTGGCCAAGCGGTTAACTGCTATGTCGTATTTCTTGATCAGGGAGGCCTCTATGAAATTGCCCGCCGAACCAGAATCCAGGAAGACCGGCAAATTAAGCACAGAGGCAGATGAGAGACAAAGCTGTGCAGGTACGGTAAATCTTGGAGAGGAAGCACACACACCCAGAGACGCCTCTCCCACCGAGTCTAGGTGCGCCCGTTTCCCAGTCGAGAAGGACGAATGGGGCAATCTCTTAGAAAATGATCAGGACTGGCGCAATACAGACAGAGATTTTCATTTCTCCTGCGAGACCTCTCCACGGGGGTTAGGCGAGAGCGGCCGACCTGCATGGCTTCCACCTCTGGAGGAGATGGTACAGACAAAGGTTTCTGAAAGGTGGGAGCCAAACGGAACATCCTCCTGTCACGTTGGGAATCTCTCTCCAGGCGAAGTTCCTCACGCCTCTCAGCAAAGCGTATGTCAATGCGAGTGACGAGATGAATGAGTTCAGAAAGGGAGTCAGGTATCTCTCGGGCCGCTAGAACATCTTTGATCTTGCTAGAAAGACCTTTCTTAAAACAAGCGCAGAGGGCCTCATTATTCCATGCTAACTCGGAGGCCAAAGTACGGAATCGAATAGCATATTCACCAACAGAAAGATCGCCTTGCGTTAAATTCAATAGAGCGGACTCGGCAGATGAGGCCCGAGCGGGTTCTTCAAAAACCTGACGGAATTCAGTAACAAAGGCCTGGACGGTGAAGGTGAGAGGATCATTACGGTCCCACAAGGGAGTGGCCCAAGCCAAGGCTTTTCCGGAGAGCAGACTGATGATGAAGGCCACTTTAGAGCGTTCGGTGGGAAATTGATCAAACAATAATTCCAGGTGCATAGAGCACTGGGCTAGAAAGCCTCTGCACAACTTCGCGTCCCCCTCATATTTTGCTGGCAAGGAGAGGCGGATTCTGGATGGGGAAACTGCTGGAGACTGCGGTGGCGGCACCGGTGGCGGTGGAGAAGGCGACAGCTGCTGGGTCAAGAGTTGCTGCATCATAGCAGTAAGCTGATTAATCTGCCGAGACTGCAAAGCCACCAGCGCTGGGAGTTCGGAAGTCTCTGGCAAGGGCACCTCAGCGGGATCCATGGCCGGATCTTACTGTTACGCACCGGGTGCGAAGAAGTGGACCCGCAGGGTCTGCAGAACTGTTTTGGCAGATACCGCGTCAGGGGAGCGGAGTCTAAGGAGCCACTGGTTTTCACCAGAGCCCACCGCAAGGCGGGATGGTCTTGTGCGGCAGGTGACTCCCAGGTCGCTACCCCCCAACAGCGGCACAGTTCCACAAACTGCTGAAGTGGCGTGCAGCAGAGACAAACAGTGGTCGGAGGAGAAGGCCGAGGTCAGGACTGGCAGCGCGGGTTCAGTAGCGGTGAGACAAGCCGAGGTCGGGACTGGCAGCGCGGGTTCAATAGCGGTGAGACAAGCCGAGGTCGGGACGGGCAGCACAGGTTCGAAGGTCAATAGGAGAGCCGAGGTCATACACGAGGAATCAAGCAATACAGCGATAATCATTCAGGGAACAACACCGAAGATCCGGCACAGGAAGTAAGGCAGGGTTTAATTTATAGGAAGCGCCAAAAAGGGATTGGATGGCAGAGACCAATTAACAGGGCCTTGGCCCTTTAAATCTGAGGAGGTTGACGCGCGCGCCCCCTAGTGGCCGGGGACGTGCGCGCAGGGAAGACGGAACAGACACAGAAGGAGGAAGCCGGCGGCCATGCCGGTCAGAGGAGGAAGCGCGGGGACCAGGTAAGGGGGAACCGCAGCCAGGGGGGCCAGCAGCAGACGCCCGGATGGCGGTGAAGCGGGGAGCGCTGCAGGAAGGGGACGCAGCGCTCGCCCGAGGAGAGGCACGGAGGGGGGCGCTGCGCAGGGAAGACGCAGCGCTCGCCCTAACACTGCTTTTCAATTACTGGATGTGGTTAAGAGGCAGCTGCCTTTATAGAGGGCCGGGAGGAGCCACATCTTTGATCTTGCAGTCCACGCCCCCTTTGGGGCGGAGTTACCCAACCGTGAATACTATCGGGACGGAATGGATAGGAAATAAAAGCAATTCTACAGAATTTCACAGAATTGGGTTTTTAGTGGCTACTACATTTATGAAAGCGATTCTGGTTAGCGCCTCTTTCAGCGACACGTAGCGACCGATTCATCATCACAGGCGGCTCAGCGGATCCCGGCGGCGCTTTAGCTTCCAGAGCCTGGTATTACCTGTCGCTCTCCCATACATTTCAATGGCCGTTCCTTTTCTTCTCTTTAAACAGGGTTTTCTTTTAATATTTTTTTTTGTTTTGTATGAAATCATCATGTGACCTCTCCTGGCCTATTAAAAGTCATTTTTGAAAACTTTTTAGATTTTTTATATTTTTATGCAGAATTGTCATTACATGTCTGGCACTAACGTGTTAATGTCACAGTGTTATAACAATGTCATTCCATGTGTTTTCGCTTTGTTACTGGTGGATATGTGATCAGAAATAGACTTTAATCACACAGCGCCTGGCGCTCTGGGCTACAGCGACACAATTTTGAGCGCCGGCGCTGTGTGAGGCAGTTTATTTGATGAATATGGTTTGAGTCACTCACACTGACCAGTCGCTACTGTTTGCTCCCATATAGCTCTGTACTGGTGTTATAGCGACTCACACATCAAATTCATCAATGCCGGCCAGCGACTGTGGCGCTTTGTAATAGCGACTCACGGTCGATCATAGCGACCACTAGCGGTCACTCTTAGCGCCGCTGTACAGACGCTCATCTGTCGTTACCTGGTGCTAGTAATGAATCGGCCTGTATGTATATTATGTAGAACTTTTTTCACTATTATCAATACACATGTGAATTGCAATTTACAAAACCCCGTGTAGTAAGTTGTGCTTTTTCAACTATATTTTATTATGGTTACTGTTGGATCTATTGGGGAATAGATAGAGGAAAAAAATGTTTGCACGCATTAACAGGAAACTCTTCTGGGATGGTGACAGATGAGCGTCTGTAGCGCGGATTTCAGAGCGCTCGCTAGTAGTCGCTGTGCTCGTCCGTGGATCATTGTTTCAGAGCGCTTCAGACGCTGGCCGGCATTGATGAATATGATGTGTGAGTCGCAGTACTACTCTGTATGGGAGCGAACGGTAACGCCAGCTCAGTGCGACCGACTCACACCACATTCATCAAAAAAAACAACCTCACACAGTTCCGGCGGCGAAAACACATGGAATGACATTGTTATAACATTGTGACATTAACACTTTAATACCAGACATGTCAGGACAATTCTGCATAAAAATATTATTAATCAAAAAAGTTTTCAAAAATGTTATTTTCTAGGCCAGGAAACATGTCAGAAGTTTTGACATTTTTTTTCGAAAAAAAAAAAATTGGGATGAGGAAAGGGATTTAAGGATCTTCCATAGAAATGTATGGGAGACGGCAGGTAGCGACAGGTAAGACGTGGCGCTCTGCAAGGCGCCGGCGCTGTACGCTGAGCCTGGGATAATGATGAATCGGACGCTACATGGCACTGTTCTCATCGCCCAACTGATTCGGCTTCAAAAATGTGTAATTGCTGCCGTGTCCGGCGTTCACCTGCCGCTACCTGGCGCTACCTGAAGCTACCTGACGCTACCTGGTGCTACCTGGCGCTTCCTGGGGATACCTGACGCTACCTGATGCTACCTAACGCTACCTGGTGCTACCTGGCGCTTCCTGGGGATACCTGACGCTACCTGGTGCTACCTGGCGCTTCCTGATGCTACCTGACGCTGCCTGATGCTACCTGACGCTACCTGGTGCTGCCTGATGCTACCTGATGCTACCTGGCGCTGCCTGATGCTACCTGACGCTACCTGATGCTACCTGCCGCTGTACAGCCACTAGCTGGCGCTAGAGCTTCATGAATAAGGCCCTTAATTTTATTATGGTTACTGTTGGATCTATTGGGGAATAGATCCTGTCGAGAAAATAATAAATTTGCACCCATTAACAGGAAACTCTTCTGGGATTGTTGAACTAATTTGGTTTGTACTGTATCAAGGCTGATATAAGGTAAGTGAGCTATAATATGGGTCAGAACTGGAACAGGTTGGGTTCTCCAAGCTGCTGCTCCAGTTTCCCCCCAGTTTTGCTCCAGTTTCCCCCAGTTTTGCTTCAGTTTCCCCCCCCCCCGTTTTCCTCCAGTTTTGCTCCAGTTTCCCCCAGTTTTGCTCCAGTTTCCCCCAGTTTTGCTCCAGTTTCCCCCAGTTTTGCTTCAGTTTCTCCCAGTTTTCCTCCAGTTTTGCTCCAGTTTCCCCCACTTTTGCTCCAGTTTCCCCCAGTTTTGCTTCAGTTTCTCCCAGTTTTCCTCCAGTTTTGCTCCAGTTTCCCCCACTTTTGCTCCAGTTTCCCTCAGTTTTGCTTCAGTTTCCCCCAGTTTCCCTCCAGTTTCCTCCAGTTTCGCTTCAGTTTCCACCAGTTTTGCTTCAGTTTCCCACAGTTTTGCTCCAGGTTTACCCCAGTTTTGCTTCAGTTTCCCCCAGTTTTGCTCCAGTTTCCCCCAGTTTTGCTCCAGTTTCCCCCTGTTATGCTTCAGTTTCCCCCGGTTTTGCTTCAGTTACCCCCAGCTTTGCTTCAGTTTCCCCCAGTTTTGCTCCAGTTTCCCCCAGTTTAGCTTCACTTTCCCCCAGTTTTGCTCCAGTTTCCCACAGTTTTGCTTCAGTTTCCCACAGTTTTGCTTCAGTTTCCCCCAGTTTTGCTCCAGTTTCCCCCAGTTTTGCTTCACTTTCCCCCAGTTTCCCCCAGTTTTGCTTCAGTTTCCCACAGTTTTGCTCCAGGTTTACCCCAGTTTTGCTTCAGTTTCCCCCAGTTTTGCTCCAGTTTCCCCCAGTTTTGCTCCAGTTTCCCCCTGTTATGCTTCAGTTTCCCCCGGTTTTGCTTCAGTTACCCCCAGCTTTGCTTCAGTTTCCCCCAGTTTTGCTCCAGTTTCCCCCAGTTTAGCTTCACTTTCCCCCAGTTTTGCTCCAGTTTCCCACAGTTTTGTTTCAGTTTCCCACAGTTTTGCTTCAGTTTCCCCCAGTTTTGCTCCAGTTTCCCCCAGTTTTGCTTCACTTTCCCCCAGTTTTGCTTCAGTTTCCCACAGTTTTGCTCCAGGTTTACCCCAGTTCTGCTTCAGTTTCCCCCAGTTTTGCTCCAGTTTCCCCCAGTTTTGCTCCAGTTTCCCCCTGTTATGCTTCAGTTTCCCCCGGTTTTGCTTCAGTTACCCCCAGCTTTGCTTCAGTTTCCCCCAGTTTTGCTCCAGTTTCCCCCAGTTTAGCTTCACTTTCCCCCAGTTTTGCTCCAGTTTCCCACAGTTTTGCTTCAGTTTCCCACAGTTTTGCTTCAGTTTCCCCCAGTTTTGCTTCAGTTTCCCACAGTTTTGCTTCAGTTTCCCCCAGTTTTGCTTCAGTTTCACCCTGTTTTGCTCCAGGTTTACCCCAGTTTTGCTTCAGTTTCCTCCAGTTCCCCCCCGTTTTACTTCAGTTTCCCCCAGTTTTGATCCAGTTTTCCCAAGTTTTGCTTCAGTTTCCCCCAGTTTTGCTTTAGTTTCCCACAGTTTTGCTTCAGTTTCAACCAGTTTTGCTCCAGTTTCCCCCAGTTTTGATCCAGTTTCCCACAGTTTTGCTTCAGTTTCCCCGTTTTGCTCCAGTTTCCCCCAGTTTTGCTTCAGTTTCCCCCAGTTTTGCTCCAGTTTCCCCAGTTTTGCTCCAGGTTTCCCCCAGTTTTGCTTCAGTTTCCCCCAGTTTTGCTCCAGTTTCCCCCAGTTTTGCTTCAGTTTCCCCTAGTTTTGCTCCAGTTTCCCACAGTTTTGCTTCAGTTTCCCCCAGTTTTGCTCCAGTTTCCCACAGTTTTGCTTCAGTTTCCCCCAGTTTTGCTTCAGTTTTCCCCAGTTTTGCTTTAGTTTCCCACAGTTTTGCTTCAGTTTCCCCCAGTTTTGCTCCAGTTTCACCCTGTTTTGCTCCAGGTTTACCCCAGTTTTGCTTCAGTTTCCCCCAGTTTTGCTCCAGTTTCCCCCAGTTTTACTTCAGTTTCCCCCAGTTTTGATCCAGTTTTCCCCAGTTTTGCTTCAGTTTCCCCCAGTTTTGCTCCAGTTTCCCCCAGTTTAGCTTCACTTTCCCCCAGTTTTGCTCCAGTTTCCCACAGTTTTGCTTCAGTTTCCCACAGTTTTGCTTCAGTTTCCCCCAGTTTTGCCCCAGTTTCCCACAGTTTTGCTCCAGTTTCCCACAGTTTTGCTTCAGTTTCACCCTGTTTTGCTCCAGGTTTACCCCAGTTTTGCTTCGGTTTCCTCCAGTTCCCCCCAGTTTTACTTCAGTTTCCCCCAGTTTTGATCCAGTTTTCCCAAGTTTTGCTTCAGTTTCCCCCAGTTTTGCTTTAGTTTCCCACAGTTTTGCTTCAGTTTCAACCAGTTTTGCTCCAGTTTCCCCCAGTTTGGCTTCAGTTTCCCCCAGTTTTGCTTCAGTTTCCCACAGTTTTGCTTCAGTTTCCCACAGTTTTGATCCAGTTTCCCACAGTTTTGCTTCAGTTTCCCCCGTTTTGCTTCAGTTTCCCCCAGTTTTGCTTCAGTTTCCCCCAGTTTTGCTCCAGTTTCCCCAGTTTTGCTCCAGGTTTCCCCCAGTTTTGCTTTAGTTTCCCCCAGTTTTGCTCCAGTTTCCCCCAGTTTTGCTTCAGTTTCCCCTAGTTTTGCTCCAGTTTCCCACAGTTTTGCTTCAGTTTCCCCCAGTTTTGCTCCAGTTTCCCACAGTTTTGCTTCAGTTTCCCCCAGTTTTGCTTCAGTTTTCCCCAGTTTTGCTTCAGTTTCCCCCAGTTTTGCTTCAGTTTCCCCCAGTTTTGCTCCAGTTTCACCCTGTTTTGCTCCAGGTTTACCCCAGTTTTGCTTCAGTTTCCCCCAGTTTTGCTCCAGTTTCCCCCAGTTTTACTTCAGTTTCCCCCAGTTTTGATCCAGTTTTCCCCAGTTTTGCTTCAGTTTCCCCCAGTTTTGCTCCAGTTTCCCACAGTTCTGCTTTAGTTTCCCCCCGTTTTGCTTCAGTTTTCCCCAGTTTTGCTTTAGTTTCCCACAGTTTTACTTCAGTTTCCCCCAGTTTTGCTTCAGTTACCCCCAGCTTTGCTTCAGTTTCCCCCAGTTTCCCACAGTTTTGCTCCAATTTCCCCCAGTTTTGCTTCACTTTCCCCCAGTTTTGCTCCAGTTTCCCACAGTTTTGCTTCAGTTTCCCCCAGTTTTGCTTCAGTTTCCCCCAGTTTTGCTTCAGTTTCCCCCAGTTTTGCTCCAGTTTCACCCTGCTTTGCTCCAGGTTTCCCCCAGTTTTGCTTCAGTTTCCCCCAGTTTTGCTCCAGTTTCCCACAGTTTTACTTCAGTTTCCCCCAGTTTTGATCCAGTTTTCCCCAGTTTTGCTTCAGTTTCCCCCAGTTTTGCTTTAGTTTCCCACACCTTTGCTTCAGTTTCAACCAGTTATGCTCCAGTTTCCCTCAGTTTTTCTCCAGTTTCCCACAGTTTTGCTTCAGTTTCCCCCAGTTTTGCTTCAGTTTCCCCCAGTTTTGCTCCAGTTTCCCCCAGTTTTGCTTCAGTTTCCCCCAGTTTTGCTCCAGTTTCCCACAGTTTTGCTTCAGTTTCCCCCAGTTTTGCTCCAGTTTCCCCCAGTTTTGCTTCCGTTTTACCCTGTTTTGCTCCAGGTTTACCCCAGTTTTGCTTCAGTTTCCCACAGTTTTTAGTCCAGTTTCCCCCAGTTTTGCTCCAGGTTTCCCCCAGTTTTACTCCAGTTTCCCCCAATTTTGCTTCACTTTCCCCCAGTTTTGCTCCAGTTTCCCCCAGTTTTGCTTCAGTTTCCCCCAGTTTTGCTCCAGTTTCCCCCAGTTTTGCTCCAGTTTCCCCCAGTTTTGCTTCAGTTTCCCCCAGTTTTGCTTTAGTTTCCCCCAGTTTTGCTTCAGTTTCAACCAGTTTTGCTCCAGTTTCCCCCAGTTTCCCCCAGTTTTGCTTCAGTTTCCCCCAGTTTTGCTCCAGTTTCCAACAGTTTGGCTTCAGTTTCCCACAGTTTTGCTCCAGTTTCCCCCAGTTTTACTCCAGTTTCCCCCAGTTTTGCTCCAGGTTTCCCCCAGTTTTACTCCAGTTTCCCCCAGTTTTGCTCCAGTTTCCCCCAATTTTGCTTCACTTTCCCCCAGTTTTGCTCCAGTTTCCCCAGTTTTGCTTCAGTTTCCCCCAGTTTTGCTCCAGTTTCCCCCAGTTTTGCTTTAGTTTCCCCCAGTTTTGCTTTAGTTTCCCCCAGTTTTGCTTCAGTTTCAACCAGTTTTGCTCCAGTTTCCCCCAGTTTTACTCCAGTTTCCCCCAGTTTTGCTCCAGTTTCCCCCAGTTTTGCTTCAGTTTCCCCCAGTTTTGCTCCAGTTTCCAACAGTTTGGCTTCAGTTTCCCACAGTTTTGCTCCAGTTTCCCCCAGTTTTGCTTCAGGTTCCCCCAGTTTTACTCCAGTTTCCCCCAGTTTTGCTCCAGGTTTCCCCCAGTTTTACTCCAGTTTCCCTGAGTTTTGCTACAGTTTCCATTGTTCTTTCCTTGATAAATAATACAGATTATTTTATTTCTTTCAGATGTTTGTCTCGCATATCACATAAGTAATTACAACACGTCACTGCACGACAGCCAAACTGAGTATGGAATATACCAAATAAACTCTGAATGGTGGTGCGATGATGGAGCGACACCCGGAAGGATGAACCTGTGCGGGATGCTGTGCACTGGTAAGACTGCAAAACTGCTAAATTTTCCTCTGCTTTTCTTAAAGTGGACCAACACCCAGGATTTTGACTATCCTGGGTCTTGGTCCACTTCAGTGGGGCACCCCCGCTGTGTGAAACCCCCCCGAACCCCCCGAAAAACTCACCTCTCCCCGCTCCCAGCGCCGACGGACAAGCCGCGGACAAGCGGCTCCTCCGCCGCCGCCTCCCGCGCGTCACTCTTGACACGCCTGCGCGCCTGCGCCGGCCATTCACAGACGGCCGGCGCGGGCGCGCGCACGTCTAGAGGGGCGCGAGGGAGGCAGCGGCGGCCGGCCGCCGCCGAAGATAAGGTAAGGAGTTTGGGGGGGTTTCACCCCGCGGGACATCCCGATCTCGGATGTCCCGCGGGGAGGGAGGTGATCGGCCCGGGAATCTTATAGATTCCCGGGCCGTTCACCCGTGGGTGTTGGTCCACTTTAAGAGAAGCTTTACAGAACTCGTAGCAAGCAGTGCTAATGCACCAAAAAGTAAGGGAGAAATAAGACTTGGTTGTAAAAGCAGGGCCTCATTCCCCAGGGGGTAAGAAAGTAGTGTAAGGTCACGTCCTATTTATGGAAATTCACAACTAATGTCAAATTGTTTTATACAAAGTAATCCAATGTAGCAAGTCATAAAACTATGTAACCATGTAACTATATAACTATGTAACTATTTAACTATATAACTATGTAACTATATAACTATGTAACTATATAACTATGTAACTATATAACTATGTTACTATATAACTATGTAACTATGTAACTTTGTAACTATGTAACTATATAACTATGTTACTATATAACTATGTTACTATATCACTATGTAACTATATAACTATGTAACTATTTAACTATATAACTATGTTACTATATAACTATGTAACTGTATAACTTTGTAACTATGTAACTATTTAACTATATAACTATGTAACTATATAACTATGTAACTATATAACTATGTTACTATATAACTATGTAACTATGTAACTATATCACGATGTAACTATGTAACTATATAACTATGTAACTATACAACGATGTAACAATGTAACTCCATAACTATATATCTATGTAACTCTATAACTCTATAACTATGTAACTCTATAACTATGTAACTCTATAACTATGTAACTATATAACTATGTAACTATATAAATATGTAACTATACAACTGTAAAACTATGTAACTATGTAATTATGTAACTATATAACTGTATAACTATATAACTATGTAACTATATAACTCTATAACTATATAATTATGTAACTATGTAACTATATCACTATGTAACTATATAACGATGTAATAATGTAACTCCATAACTATATATCTATGTAACTCTATAACTATGTAACTATATAACTATGTAACTATATAACTATGTAACTATATAACTGTATAACTATATAATTATGTAACTATGTAACTATATCACTATGTAACTATATAACGATGTAATAATGTAACTCCATAACTATATATGTATGTAACTCTATAACTATATAACTATGTAACTATGTAACTATATAACTGTATAACTATATAATTATGTAACTATATAACTATGTAACATGGAGAACACACAAATTCCAAGTAGAATCCAGTGGCCTGGGGACCCCGTGGCCTGCTTGGACACACGCATGTGCCAGTCCCTTATGGACTTGCCTAATTTACCCACCTCTAAATCCAGGATTGACGATAATTCATGTTAATAATGTTATTTTTCGTTTTTTTTTCCAATATAGATTTGCTGAACAGAAATCTTAAGGATGATTTATGGTGTGTAAAGAGGATTGTACAGGACCCCAAAGGATTGGCAGCTTGGTAGGTGGCAGACAATTTCCAAAGTATTTTCCTGTTATTGTACATGTTTCTCAGTGCACCCCAAGGATAGTCCTAGAGATATGTAGGTGGGTGCAGACAGGGGCGGACTGGCCATAGGGAGATCCAGGACAATGCTCGGTGGGCCACACTGCTTTGGGGCCAGTTGAGCTGCTGCTTTTTACACCCGCATTCCGCCTTGGTCTCCCTTTCAGCCCCCTGTACCCACAAGCCAAGGAACCCATCCCCCAATGTTATAGGTTGGAGGGACCTCAGTCCCACTGTACCCACAAGCCAAGGAACCCATCCCCAAATGTTATAGGTTGGAGGGACCTCAGTCCCACTGTACCCACAAGCCAAGGAACCCATCCCCAAATGTTATAGGTTGGAGGAGCCTCAGCCCCACTGTACCCACAAGCCAAGGAACCCATCCCCAAATGTTATAGGTTGGAGGGGCCTCAGTCCCACTGTACCCACAAGCCAAGGAACCCCATCCCCCAATGTTATAGGTTGGAGTAGCCTCAGCCCCACTGTACCCACAAACCAAGGAACCCATCCCCCAATGTTATAGGATGGAGGAGCCCTAGCCCCACTGTACCCACAAGCCAAGGAACCCATCCCCCAATGTTATAGGATGGAGAAGCCTCAGCCCCACTGTACCCACAAGCCAAGGAACCCATCCCCCAATGTTATAGGATGGAGGAGCCTCAGTCCCACTGTGCCCACAAGCCCAGGAACCCATCCCACAATGTTATAGGTTGGAGGAGCCTCAGTCCCACTGTACCCACAAGCCAAGGAACCCATCCCCCAATGTTATAGGTTGGAGGGGCCTCAGCCCCACTGTACCCACAAGCCAAGGAACCCATCCTCCAATGTTTTAGGTTGGAGGGGCCTCAGCCCCACTGTACCCACAAGCCAAGGAACCCATCCCCCAATGTTATAGGTTGGAGGAGCCTCAGTCCCACTGTACCCACAAGCCAAGGAACCCATCCCCCAATGTTATAGGTTGGAGGGGCCTCAGCCCCACTGTACCCACAAGCCAAGGAACACATCCTCCAATGTTATAGGTTGGAGGAGCCTCAGCCCCACTGTACCCACAAGCCAAGGAACCCATCCTCCAATGTTATAGGTTGGAGGAGCCTCAGCCCCACTGTACCCACAAGCCAAGGAACCCATCCCCCAATGTTATAGGATGGATCAGGGTGGACCTCTTTCCAATTGGCCACCATGATCATTTCCTCTATTTTGGTTCCACATCGGCTATTCAGATCTCTCCGTCTAGCATTTTGGTGAGCAGAGGAGTAGCTGGGCTTTCTCATCCCCCAATCAGCTCAGCACAGCAAGACAGGATTGCTGGTCCCTCCCGTCAAGTGGCCTGAACAAGTGGACACTCAACTGAGCATGAGCGAATGCATTAGCAACCGATTGACCAATGAATCTTTGGCTGGTCGCTCAATGGCAGAAGATTTTTATGATCAATAGCTTGCTGAATCCGGATGCCCCCACTGAGAGAAACAACACTCCGAAAAGTGAACATCGGGTGTTTTGTTCCTCTTTAATGACTTTTCATTGTCAGCAATTCTAGCTCCCCTCTTTCCAATTGGTTGCCCTGATCATTTAGGTGAGCAGAGGAGTAGCTGGTATTTCTCGTCCCCCAATCAGCTCAGCAGAGCGGGACAGGATTGCCGGTCCCTCCCGTCAAGTGGCCTGAACAAGTGGACACTCAACTGAGAATGAGCAAATGCATTAGCAACCAATGAATATTCGGCGCCTGTACAAGGTCACACAGTCGCAGAAGATTTTTATGATTGATCGATTGCTCGCTGAACGAACAGCCAATTGACCCTCCCGTCAAGTGGCCTGAGCAAGCGGACACTCATCTGAGCATGAGCAAATGCATTAGCAACCGATTGGCCAATGAATCTTTGTATGGTCGCTCAATCGCAGAAGAATTTTATGATCGATCGCTCGCTCGCTGAACGAACAGCCAATTGATCTGCTCCTGATCGGCGTTAGCTTTGTGTTATTGGCTTAAATGTTATTTATTGTGGTGATACATTCTTATTGGCTGATAATCTACAAGCACTGATTTGTATATTTATTTGCAGGCCGGCCTGGGAGCAAAAGTGTCAGGGGAAAGATTTGTCTCAGTTTACCGATAAATGTTAACACCAAACGCTGACAATAAAGTAGAATTAGAAGCATCTCTTGTGTTATTATGAAAATTAAAGCAGACCTTCACACTGAATAAGAGCCTATCTTGTATGTTTCCCCCCTGTAAATACAGATTGCCCACATTAATCCAGACCTTGACCCTGAATAAGAGCCTATCTTGTATGTCCCCCCTATACATACAGATTGCCCACATTAATCCGGACCTTCACCCTGAATAAGAGCCTATCTTGTATGTCCCCCCACTGTACATATAGATTGCCCACATTTATCCGGACCTCCTTACCTAGACCCTGAATAAGAGCCTACCTTGTATGCCCCCCCCCTTGTACATACAGATTGCCAGCATTAATCCGGACCTTCACCCTGAATAAGAGCGTATCTTGTATGTCCCCACGTACATACAGATTGCCCACATTCATCCGGAACTTTACCCTGGATAAGAGCCTATCTTGTATGCCCCCCCCCCCCGTACATACAAATTGCACACATTAATCCGGACCCTCACCCTGAATAAGAGCCTATCTTGTATGCCCCCCCCTGTACATAAAGTTTGCCCACATAAATCCGGACCTTCAACCTGAATAAGAGCCTATCTTGTATGTCCCCCCTCTACATACAGATTGCCCACATTAATCCGGACCTTCACTCTGAATAAGAGCCTATCTTATATGTTTCCCACACACTGTACATACAGATTGCTCACATTAATCCGGATCTTCACCCTGAATAAGAGTCTGTCTTATATATTTCCCACACCCTGTACATACAGATTGCTCACATTAATCCGGACCTTCACCCTAAATAAGAGTCTTTCTTATATGTTTCCCACACCCTGTACATACAGATTGCCCACATTAATCCGGACCTTCACCCTGAATAAGAGTCCCATATAAGATATGAAGCCACACTCTCTCATTGAGGGATAGATGAAGCCACGCCCCCTCATTGAGGGATAGATGAAGCCACGCCCCCTCATTGAGGGATAGATGAAGCCACACTCTCTCATTGAGGGATAGATGAAGCCACACCCCCTCATTGAGGGATAGATGAAGCCACACTCTCTCATTGAGGGATAGATGAAGCCACACTCTCTCATTTAGGGATAGATGAAGCCACGCCCCCTCATTGAGGGATAGATGAAGCCACGCCCCCTCATTGAGGGATAGATGAAGCCACACTCTCTCTTTGAGGGATAGATGAAGCCACGCCCCCTCATTGAGGGATAGATGAAGCCACGCTCTCTCATTGAGGGATAGATGAAGCCACGCCCCCTCACTGAGGGATAGATGAAGCCACGCCCCCTCATTGAGGGATAGATGAAGCCACAATCTCTCATTGAGGGATAGATGAAGCCGCGCTCTCTCATTGAGGGATAGATGAAGCCACGCTCTTTCATTAAGGGATAGATGAAGCCACGCCCCCTCACTGAGGGATAGATGAAGCCACGCCCCTCATTGAGGGATAGATGAAGCCACACTCTCTCATTGAGGGATAGATGAAGCCACACTCTCTAATTGAGGGATAGATGAAGCCACGCTCTCTCATTGAGGGATAGATGAAGCCACACTCTCTCATTGAGGGATAGATGAAGCCACGCCCCCTCACTGAGGGATAGATGAAGCCACGCCCCTCATTGAGGGATAGATGAAGCCACACTCTCTCATTGAGGGATAGATGAAGCCACACTCTCTAATTGAGGGATAGATGAAGCCACGCCCCCTCATTGAGGGATAGATGAAGCCACGCCCCTCATTGAGGGATAGATGAAGCCACACTCTCTCATTGAGGGATAGATGAAGCCACGCCTCCTCATTGACGGATAGATGAAGCCACGCTCTCTCATTGAGGGATAGATGAAGCGACACTCTCTCATTGAGGGATAGATGAAGCCACGCCCCCTCATTGAGGGATAGATGAAGCCACGCCCTCTCATTGAGGGATAGATGAAGCCACACTCTCTCATTGAGGAATAGATGAAGCCACGCCCCCTCATTGAGGGATAGATGAAGCCACGCCCCTCATTAAGGGATAGATGAAGCCACACTCTCTCATTGAGGGATAGATGAAGCCACACTCTCTCATTGAGGGATAGATGAAGCTACGCCCCCTCATTGAGGGATAGATGAAGCCACGCTCTCTCATTGAGGGATAGATGTAGCCACGCTCTCTCATTGAGGGATAGATGTAGCCACGCTCTCTCATTGACGGATAGATGAAGCCACGCTCTCTCATTGAGGGATAGATGTAGCCACGCTCTCTCATTGAGGGATAGATGTAGCCACGCTCTCTCATTGAGGGATAGATGAAGCCACACACTCTCATTGAGGGATAGATGAAGCCACACTCTCTCATTGAGGGATAGATGAAGCCACGCCCTCTCATTGAGGGATAGATGAAGCCACACACTCTCATTGAGGGATAGATGAAGCCACACTCTCTCATTGAGGGATAGATGAAGCCACGCCCCCTCATTGAGAGATAGATGAAGCCACGCTCTCTCATTGTGGGATGGATGAAGCCACGCCCCATCATTGAGGGATAGATGAAGCCACGCTTTCTCATTGACGGATAGATGAAGCCACGCTCTCTCATTGAGGGATAGATGAAGCCACGCTCTCTCATTGACGGATAGATGAAGCCACACTCTCTCATTGAGGGAAAGATGAAGCCACACTCTCTCATTGAGGGATAGATGAAGCCACACTCTCTCATTGAGGGATGGATGAAGCCACGCTCTCTCATTGAGGGACAGATGAAGCCACACTCTCTCATTGAGGGAAAGATGAAGCCACACTCTCTCATTGAGGGATGGATGAAGCCACGCTCTCTCATTGAGGGATGGATGAAGCCACGCTCTCTCATTGAGGGAAAGATGAAGCCACACTCTCTCATTGAGGGATGGATGAAGCCACGACCTCTCATTGAGGGATGGATGAAGCCACACTCTCTCATTGAGGGAAAGATGAAGCCACGCTCTCTCATTGAGGGATGGATGAAGCCACGCTCTCTCATTGAGGGATAGATGAAGCCACACTCTCTCATTGAGGGAAAGATGAAGCCACACTCTCTCATTGAGGGATGGATGAAGCCACGCTCTCTCATTGAGGGATGGATGAAGCCACGCTCTCTCATTGAGGGATGGATGAAGCCACACTCTCTCATTGAGGGATAGATGAAACCACGCTCTCTCATTGAGGGATAGATGAAGCCACGCTCTCTCATTTAGGGATAGATGAAGCCACGCTCTCTCATTGACGGATAGATGAAGCCACGCTCTCTCATTGACGGATAGATGAAGCCACGCTCTCTCATTGAGGGATGGATGAAGCCACGCTCTCTCATTGAGGGATGGATGAAGCCACACTCTCTCATTGACGGATAGATGAAGCCATGCTCTCTCATTGAGGGATGGATGAAGCCACGCTCTCTCATTGAGGGATGGATGAAGCCATGCTCTCTCATTGACGGATAGATGAAGCCACGCTCTCTCATTGAGGGATAGATGAAGCCACACTCTCTCATTGAGGGAAAGATGAAGCCACACTCTCTCATTGAGGGATGGATGAAGCCACACTCTCTCATTGAGGGAAAGATGAAGCCACACTCTCTCATTGAGGGAAAGATGAAGCCACACTCTCTCATTGAGGGATGGATGAAGCCACACCATCTCATTGAGGGATAGATGAAGCCAAGCTCTCTCATTGAGGGAAAGATGAAGCCACGCGCTCTCATTGAGGGATGGATGAAGCCATGCTCTCTCATTGAGGGAAAGATGAAGCCACACTCTCTCATTGAGGGAAAGATGAAGCCACACTCTCTCATTGAGGGAAAGATGAAGCCACACTCTCTCATTGAGGGATGGATGAAGCCACACCATCTCATTGAGGGATAGATGAAGCCAAGCTCTCTCATTGAGGGATGGATGAAGCCACGCTCTCTCATTGAGGGAAAGATGAAGCCACGCTCTCTCATTAAGAGATGGATGAAGCCATGCTCTCTCATTGAGGGAAAGATGAAGCCACACTCTCTCATTGAGGGAAAGATGAAGCCACACTCTCTCATTGAGGGAAAGATGAAGCCACACTCTCTCATTGAGGGATGGATGAAGCCACACCATCTCATTGAGGGATAGATGAAGCCAAGCTCTCTCATTGAGGGATGGATGAAGCCACGCTCTCTCATTGAGGGAAAGATGAAGCCACGCTCTCTCATTGAGGGATGGATGAAGCCATGCTCTCTCATTGAGGGATAGATGAAGCCACACCATCTCATTGAGGGATAGATGAAGCCAAGCTCTCTCATTGAGGGAAAGATGAAGCCACGCGCTCTCATTGAGGGATGGATGAAGCCATGCTCTCTCATTGAGGGAAAGATGAAGCCACACTCTCTCATTGAGGGAAAGATGAAGCCACACTCTCTCATTGAGGGAAAGATGAAGCCACACTCTCTCATTGAGGGATGGATGAAGCCACACCATCTCATTGAGGGATAGATGAAGCCAAGCTCTCTCATTGAGGGATGGATGAAGCCACGCTCTCTCATTGAGGGAAAGATGAAGCCACGCTCTCTCATTAAGAGATGGATGAAGCCATGCTCTCTCATTGAGGGAAAGATGAAGCCACACTCTCTCATTGAGGGAAAGATGAAGCCACACTCTCTCATTGAGGGAAAGATGAAGCCACACTCTCTCATTGAGGGATGGATGAAGCCACACCATCTCATTGAGGGATAGATGAAGCCAAGCTCTCTCATTGAGGGATGGATGAAGCCACGCTCTCTCATTGAGGGAAAGATGAAGCCACGCTCTCTCATTGAGGGATGGATGAAGCCATGCTCTCTCATTGAGGGATAGATGAAGCCACGCTCTCTCATTGAGGGATAGATGAAGCCACGCTCTCTCATTGAGGGATAGATGAAGCCACATCCTCTCATTGAGGGATAGATGAAGACACGCCCCCTCATTGAGGGATAGATGAAGCCACACTCTCTCATTGAGGGATAGATGAAGCCACGCCCCCTCATTGAGGGATAGATGAAGCCACACTCTCATATTGAGGGATGGATGAAGCCACGCCCTCTCATTGAGGGTAAGATGAAGCCACACTCTCTCTTAATAAGGGATGGATGAAGCCACGCCCCCTCATTGAGTGATGGATGAAGCCACACCCCCTCATTGAGGGATGAATGAAGCCACACTCTCTCATTGAGGGATAGATGAAGCCACGCCCCCTCATTGAGGGATAGATGAAGCCACACTCTCTCATTGAGGGATAGATGAAGTTACGCTCTCTCATTGAGGGATGGATGAAGCCACGCCCCTTCAATGAGGGATAGATGAAGCCACGCTCTCTCATTGAGGGATAGATGAAGCCACACTCTCTCATTGAGGGATGGATGAAGCCACGCTCTCTCATTGAGGGATAGATGAAGCCACGCCCCTTCAATGAGGGATAGATGAAGCCACACTCTCTCATTAAGGGATAGATGAAGCCACGCTCTTTCATTGAGGGATAGATGAAGCCACACTCTCTCATTGAGGGATGGATGAAGCCACGCCCTTCAATGAGGGATAGATGAAGCCACGCTCTCTCATTGAGGGATAGATGAAGCCACACTCTCTCATTGAGGGATGGATGAAGCCACGCTCTCTCACTGAGGGATGGATGAAGCCACGCCCTCTCATTGAGCCACACCCTCTCATTGAGGGATGGATAAAGCCACGCTCCCTCATTGAGGGATAGATGAAGCCACACTCTCTCATTGAGGGATAGATGAAGCCACGCCCCCTCATTGAGAGATAGATGAAGCCACGCCCTCTCATTGAGGGATGGATGAAGCCACACTCTCTCATTGAGGGATAGATGAAGCCACACTCTCTCATTGAGGGATAGATGAAGCCACGCTCTCTCATTGAGGGATAGAAGAAGCCACGCTCTCTCATTGAGGGATAGATGAAGCCACACTCTCTCATTGAGGGATGGATGAAGCCATGCTCTCTCATTGAGGGATAGATGAAGCCATGCCCCCTCATTGAGGGATAGATGAAGCCACACTCTCTCATTGAGGGATAGATGAAGCCACGCCCCCTCATTGAGGGATAGATGAAGTTACGCTCTCTCATTGAGGGATGGATGAAGCCACGCTCTCTCATTGAGGGATAGATGAAGCCCCGCTCTCTCATTGAGGGATAGATGAAGCCACGCCCCCTCATTGAGGGATAGATGAAGCCACACTCTCTCATTGAGGGATAGATGAAGCCACGCCCCCTCATTGAGGGATAGATGAAGTTACGCTCTCTCATTGAGGGATAGATGAAGCCACGCCCCCTCATTGAGGGATAGATGAAGTTACGCTCTCTCATTGAGGGATAGATGAAACCACACTCTCTCATTGAGGGATAGATGAAGCCACGCTCTCTCATTGAGGGATAGATGAAGCCACGCCCCCTCATTGAGGGATAGATGAAGTTACGCTCTCTCATTGAGGGATAGATGAAGCCACGCCCCCTCATTGAGGGATAGATGAAGTTACGCTCTCTCATTGAGGGATAGATGAAACCACACTCTCTCATTGAGGGATAGATGAAGCCACACTCTCTCATTGAGGGATAGATGAAGCCACACTCTCTCATTGAGGGATAGATGAAGCCACGCCCCCTCATTGAGGGATAGATGAAGTTACGCTCTCTCATTGAGGGATAGATGAAGCCATGCTCTCTCATTGAGGGATAGATGAAGCCACGCTCTCTCATTGAGGGATAGATGAAGCCACGCTCTCTCATTGAGGGATGGATGAAGCCACACCCTCTCATTGAGGGATAGATGAAGCCACACCCTCTCATTGAGGGATAGATGAAGCCACGCCCTCTCATTGAGGGATAGATGAAGCCACGCCCTCTCATTGAGGGATAGATGAAGCCACACTCTCTCATTGAGGGATAGATGAAGCCACGCTCTCTCATTGAGGGATGGATGAAGCCACGCCCCTTCATTGAGGGATAGATGAAGCCACGCTCTCTCATTGAGGGATAGATGAAGCCACGCCCTCCCATTGAGGGATAGATGAAGCCACGCCATCTCATTGAGGGATAGATGAAGCCACGCCCTATCATTGAGGGATAGATGAAGCCACGCCCTCTCATTGAGGGATAGATGAAGCCACACTCTCTCATTGAGGGATAGATGAAGCCACGCTATCTCATTGAGGGATAGATGAAGCCACGCCCCCTCATTGAGGGATAGATGAAGCCACACTCTCTCATTGAGGGAGAGATGAAGCCACGCCCCCTCATTGAGGGATAGATGAAGTTACGCTCTCTCATTGAGGGATAGATGAAGCCACGCCCCCTCATTGAGGGATAGATGAAGTTACGCTCTCTCATTGAGGGATAGATGAAGCCACACTCTCTCATTGAGGGATAGATGAAGCCACGCCCTCTCATTGAGGGATAGATGAAGCCACACTCTCTCATTGAGGGATAGATGAAGCCACGCCCCCTCATTGAGGGATAGATGAAGCCATGCTCTCTCATTGAGGGATAGATGAAGCCACGCCCCCTCATTGAGGGATAGATGAAGCCACGCCCCCTCATTGAGGGATAGATGAAGCCACACTCTCTCATTGAGGGATAGATGAAGTTACGCTCTCTCATTGAGGGATGGATGAAGCCACGCCCCTTCAATGAGGGATAGATGAAGCCACGCTCTCTCATTGAGGGATAGATGAAGCCACACTCTCTCATTGAGGGATGGATGAAGCCACGCTCTCTCATTGAGGGATAGATGAAGCCACGCCCCTTCAATGAGGGATAGATGAAGCCACGCTCTCTCATTGAGGGATAGATGAAGCCACACTCTCTCATTGAGGGATGGATGAAGTCACGCCCCTTCAATGAGGGATAGATGAAGCCACGCTCTCTCATTGAGGGATAGATGAAGCCACACTCTCTCATTGAGGGATGGATGAAGCCACGCTCTCTCATTGAGGGATAGATGAAGCCACACTCTCTCATTGAGGGATGGATGAAGCCACGCTCTCTCACTGAGGGATGGATGAAGCCACGCCCTCTCATTGAGCCACACCCTCTCATTGAGGGATGGATAAAGCCACGCTCCCTTATTGAGGGATAGATGAAGCCACACTCTCTCATTGAGGGATAGATGAAGCCACGCCCCCTCATTGAGAGATAGATGAAGCCACGCCCTCTCATTGAGGGATGGATGAAGCCACGCCCCTTCAATGAGGGATATATGAAGCCACACTCTCTCATTGAGGGATAGATGAAGCCACACTCTCTCATTGAGGGATAGATGAAGTTACGCTCTCTCATTGAGGGATGGATGAAGCCACACTCTCTCATTGAGGGATAGATGAAGCCCCGCTCTCTCATTGAGGGATAGATGAAGTTACGCTCTCTCATTGAGGGATGGATGAAGCCACGCTCTCTCATTAAGGGATGGATGAAGCCCCGCTCTCTCATTGAGGGATAGATGAAGCCACGCCCCCTCATTGAGGGATAGATGAAGCCACACTCTCTCATTGAGGGATAGATGAAGCCACGCCCCCTCATTGAGGGATAGATGAAGCCACACTCTCTCATTGAGGGATAGATGAAGCCACGCCCCCTCATTGAGGGATAGATGAAGCCACACTCTCTCATTGAGGGATAGATGAAGCCACGCTCTCTCATTGAGGGATAGATGAAGCCACGCCCCCTCATTGAGGGATGGATGAAGCCACACTCTCTCATTGAGGGATAGATGAAGCCACGCTCTCTCATTGAGGGATGGATGAAGCCACGCTCTCTCATTGAGGGATAGATGAAGCCCCGCTCTCTCATTGAGGGATAGATGAAGCCACGCCCCCTCATTGAGGGATAGATGAAGCCACACTCTCTCATTGAGGGATAGATGAAGCCACGCCCCCTCATTGAGGGATAGATGAAGTTACGCTCTCTCATTGAGGGATAGATGAAGCCACGCCCCCTCATTGAGGGATAGATGAAGTTACGCTCTCTCATTGAGGGATAGATGAAGCCATGCTCTCTCATTGAGGGATAGATGAAGCCACGCCCCCTCATTGAGGGTTAGATGAAGCCACGCTCTCTCATTGAGGGATAGAAGAAGCCACACTCTCTCATTGAGGGATAGATGAAGCCATGCTCTCTCATTGAGGGATAGATGAAGCCACGCCCCCTCATTGAGGGATAGATGAAGCCACACTCTCTAATTGAGGGATAGATGAAGCCACACCCCCTCATTGAGGGATGGATGAAGCCACACTCTCTCATTGAGGGATAGATGAAGCCACACTCTCTCATTTAGGGATAGATGAAGCCACGCCCCCTCATTGAGGGATAGATGAAGCCACGCCCCCTCATTGAGGGATAGATGAAGCCACACTCTCTCCTTGAGGGATAGATGAAGCCACGCCCCCTCATTGAGGGATAGATGAAGCCACGCCCCCTCATTGAGGGATAGATGAAGCCACGCTCTCTCATTGAGGGATAGATGAAGCAACGCCCCCTCACAGAGGGATAGATGAAGCCACGCCCCCTCATTGAGGGATAGATGAAGCCACAATCTCTCATTGAGGGATAGATGAAGCCGCGCTCTCTCATTGAGGGATAGATGAAGCCACGCTCTTTCATTAAGGGATAGATGAAGCCACGCCCCCTCACTGAGGGATAGATGAAGCCACGCCCCTCATTGAGGGATAGATGAAGCCACACTCTCTCATTGAGGGATAGATGAAGCCACACTCTCTAATTGAGGGATAGATGAAGCCACGCTCTCTCATTGAGGGATAGATAAAGCCACACTCTCTCATTGAGGGATAGATGAAGCCACGCCCCCTCACTGAGGGATAGATGAAGCCACGCCCCTCATTGAGGGATAGATGAAGCCACACTCTCTCATTGAGGGATAGATGAAGCCACACTCTCTAATTGAGGGATAGATGAAGCCACGCCCCCTCATTGAGGGATAGATGAAGCCACGCCCCTCATTGAGGGATAGATGAAGCCACACTCTCTCATTGAGGGATAGATGAAGCCACGCCTCCTCATTGACGGATAGATGAAGCCACGCTCTCTCATTGAGGGATAGATGAAGCGACACTCTCTCATTGAGGGATAGATGAAGCCACGCCCCCTCATTGAGGGATAGATGAAGCCACGCCCTCTCATTGAGGGATAGATGAAGCCACGCCCTCTCATTGAGGAATAGATGAAGCCACACCCCCTCATTGAGGGATAGATGAAGCCACGCCCCTCATTAAGGGATAGATGAAGCCACACTCTCTCATTGAGGGATAGATGAAGCCACACTCTCTCATTGAGGGATAGATGAAGCCACGCCCCCTCATTGAGGGATAGATGAAGCCACGCTCTCTCATTGAGGGATAGATGTAGCCACGCTCTCTCATTGACGGATAGATGAAGCCACGCTCTCTCATTGAGGGAAAGATGTAGCCACGCTCTCTCATTGAGGGATAGATGTAGCCACGCTCTCTCATTGAGGGATAGATGAAGCCACACTCTCTCATTGAGGGATAGATGAAGCCACGCCCTCTCATTGAGGGATAGATGAAGCCACACACTCTCATTGAGGGATAGATGAAGCCACACTCTCTCATTGAGGGATAGATGAAGCCACACTCTCTCATTGGGGGATAGATGAAGCCACGCCCCCTCATTGAGAGATAGATGAAGCCACGCTCTCTCATTGTGGGATGGATGAAGCCACGCCCCATCATTGAGGGATAGATGAAGCCACGCTTTCTCATTGACGGATAGATGAAGCCACGCTCTCTCATTGAGGGATAGATGAAGCCACGCTCTCTCATTGACGGATAGATGAAGCCACACTCTCTCATTGAGGGAAAGATGAAGCCACACTCTCTCATTGAGGGATAGATGAAGCCACACTCTCTCATTGAGGGATGGATGAAGCCACGCTCTCTCATTGAGGGATAGATGAAGCCACACTCTCTCATTGAGGGAAAGATGAAGCCACACTCTCTCATTGAGGGATGGATGAAGCCACGCTCTCTCATTGAGGGATGGATGAAGCCACGCTCTCTCATTGAGGGAAAGATGAAGCCACACTCTCTCATTGAGGGATGGATGAAGCCACGCTCTCTCATTGAGGGATGGATGAAGCCACGCTCTCTCATTGAGGGATGGATGAAGCCACACTCTCTCATTGAGGGATATATGAAACCACGCTCTCTCATTGAGGGATAGATGAAGCCACGCTCTCTCATTTAGGGATAGATGAAGCCACGCTCTCTCATTGACGGATAGATGAAGCCACGCTCTCTCATTGACGGATAGATGAAGCCACGCTCTCTCATTGAGGGATAGATGAAGCCACGCTCTCTCATTGAGGGATAGATGAAGCCACGCCCCCTCACTGAGGGATAGATGAAGCCACGCCCCCTCATTGAGGGATAGATGAAGCCACAATCTCTCATTGAGGGATAGATGAAGCCGCGCAATCTCATTGAGGGATAGATGAAGCCATGCTCTTTCATTAAGGGATAGATGAAGCCACGCCCCCTCACTGAGGGATAGATGAAGCCACGCCCCTCATTGAGGGATAGATGAAGCCACACTCTCTCATTGAGGGATAGATGAAGCCACACTCTCTAATTGAGGGATAGATGAAGCCACGCTCTCTCATTGAGGGATAGATGAAGCCACACTCTCTCATTGAGGGATAGATGAAGCCACGCCCCCTCACTGAGGGATAGATGAAGCCACGCCCCTCATTGAGGGATAGATGAAGCCACACTCTCTCATTGAGGGATAGATGAAGCCACACTCTCTAATTGAGGGATAGATGAAGCCACGCCCCCTCATTGAGGGATAGATGAAGCCACGCCCCTCATTGAGGGATAGATGAAGCCACACTCTCTCATTGAGGGATAGATGAAGCCACGCCTCCTCATTGACGGATAGATGAAGCCACGCTCTCTCATTGAGGAAGAGATGAAGCGACACTCTCTCATTGAGGGATAGATGAAGCCACGCCCCCTCATTGAGGGATAGATGAAGCCACGCCCCTCATTGAGGGATAGATGAAGCCACACTCTCTCATTGAGGGATAGATGAAGCCACACTCTCTAATTGAGGGATAGATGAAGCCACGCTCTCTCATTGAGGGATAGATGAAGCCACACTCTCTCATTGAGGGATAGATGAAGCCACGCCCCCTCACTGAGGGATAGATGAAGCCACGCCCCTCATTGAGGGATAGATGAAGCCACACTCTCTCATTGAGGGATAGATGAAGCCACACTCTCTAATTGAGGGATAGATGAAGCCACGCCCCCTCATTGAGGGATAGATGAAGCCACGCCCCTCATTGAGGGATAGATGAAGCCACACTCTCTCATTGAGGGATAGATGAAGCCACGCCTCCTCATTGACGGATAGATGAAGCCACGCTCTCTCATTGAGGAAGAGATGAAGCGACACTCTCTCATTGAGGGATAGATGAAGCCACGCCCCCTCATTGAGGGATAGATGAAGCCACGCCCTCTCATTGAGGGATAGATGAAGCCACACTCTCTCATTGAGGAATAGATGAAGCCACGCCCCCTCATTGAGGGATAGATGAAGCCACGCCCCTCATTAAGGGATAGATGAAGCCACACTCTCTCATTGAGGGATAGATGAAGCCACACTCTCTCATTGAGGGATAGATGAAGCCACGCCCCCTCATTGAGGGATAGATGAAGCCACGCTCTCTCATTGAGGGATAGATGAAGCCACGCTCTCTCATTGACGGATAGATGAAGCCACGCTCTCTCATTGAGGGATAGATGAAGCCACGCTCTCTCATTGACGGATAGATGAAGCCACACTCTCTCATTGAGGGAAAGATGAAGCCACACTCTCTCATTGAGGGATAGATGAAGCCACACTCTCTCATTGAGGGATGGATGAAGCCACACTCTCTCATTGAGGGATAGATGAAGCCACACTCTCTCATTGAGGGATGGATGAAGCCACGCTCTCTCATTGAGGGATAGATGAAGCCACACTCTCTCATTGAGGGATAGATGAAGCCACGCCCCCTCACTGAGGGATAGATGAAGCCACGCCCCCTCACTGAGGGATAGATGAAGCCACACTCTCTCATTGAGGGATAGATGAAGCCACACTCTCTAATTGAGGGATAGATGAAGCCACGCCCCCTCATTGAGGGATAGATGAAGCCACGCCCCTCATTGAGGGATAGATGAAGCCACACTCTCTCATTGAGGGATAGATGAAGCCACGCCTCCTCATTGACGGATAGATGAAGCCACGCTCTCTCATTGAGGAAGAGATGAAGCGACACTCTCTCATTGAGGGATAGATGAAGCCACGCCCCCTCATTGAGGGACAGATGAAGCCACGCCCTCTCATTGAGGGATAGATGAAGCCACACTCTCTCATTGAGGAATAGATGAAGCCACGCCCCCTCATTGAGGGATAGATGAAGCCACGCCCCTCATTAAGGGATAGATGAAGCCACACTCTCTCATTGAGGGATAGATGAAGCCACACTCTCTCATTGAGGGATAGATGAAGCCACGCCCCCTCATTGAGGGATAGATGAAGCCACGCTCTCTCATTGAGGGATAGATGTAGCCACGCTCTCTCATTGAGGGATAGATGTAGCCACGCTCTCTCATTGACGGATAGATGAAGCCACGCTCTCTCATTGAGGGATAGATGTAGCCACGCTCTCTCATTGAGGGATAGATGTAGCCACGCTCTCTCATTGAGGGATAGATGAAGCCACACTCTCTCATTGAGGGATAGATGAAGCCACGCCCTCTCATTGAGGGATAGATGAAGCCACACACTCTCATTGAGGGATAGATGAAGCCACACTCTCTCATTGAGGGATAGATGAAGCCACACTCTCTCATTGAGGGATAGATGAAGCCACG
Organism: Gastrophryne carolinensis; assembly: GCA_027917425.1. NCBI lineage: Eukaryota > Metazoa > Chordata > Amphibia > Anura > Microhylidae > Gastrophryne > Gastrophryne carolinensis. The sequence goes on from CM051243.1 coordinate 2,430,840, forward strand.
CCCCCTCATTGAGAGATAGATGAAGCCACGCCCCATCATTGAGGGATAGATGAAGCCATGCTTTCTCATTGACGGATAGATGAAGCCACGCTCTCTCATTGAGGGATAGATGAAGCCACGCTCTCTCATTGACGGATAGATGAAGCCACGCTCTCTCATTGAGGGAAAGATGAAGCCACACTCTGTCATTGAGGGATAGATGAAGCCACACTCTCTCATTGAGGGATGGATGAAGCCACGCTCTCTCATTGAGGGAAAGATGAAGCCACACTCTCTCATTGAGGGATAGATGAAGCCACACTCTCTCATTGAGGGATGGATGAAGCCACACTCTCTCATTGAGGGATAGATGAAGCCACACTCTCTCATTGAGGGATGGATGAAGCCACGCTCTCTCATTGAGGGATAGATGAAGCCACACTCTCTCATTGAGGGATAGATGAAGCCACACTCTCTCATTGAGGGAAAGATGAAGCCACACTCTCTCATTGAGGGATGGATGAAGCCACGCTCTCTCATTGAGGGATGGATGAAGCCACGCTCTCTCATTGAGGGAAAGATGAAGCCACACTCTCATTGAGGGATGGATGAAGCCACGCTCTCTCATTGAGGGATGGATGAAGCCACACTCTCTCATTGAGGGAAAGATGAAGCCACACTCTCTCATTGAGGGATGGATGAAGCCACGCTCTCTCATTGAGGGATAGATGAAGCCACACTCTCTCATTGAGGGAAAGATGAAGCCACACTCTCTCATTGAGGGATGGATGAAGCCACGCTCTCTCATTGAGGGATGGATGAAGCCACGCTCTCTCATTGAGGGATGGATGAAGCCACACTCTCTCATTGAGGGATAGATGAAACCACGCTCTCTCATTGAGGGATAGATGAAGCCACGCTCTCTCATTTAGGGATAGATGAAGCCACGCTCTCTCATTGACGGATAGATGAAGCCACGCTCTCTCATTGACGGATAGAGGAAGCCACGCTCTCTCATTGAGGGATGGATGAAGCCACGCTCTCTCATTGAGGGATGGATGAAGCCACACTCTCTCATTGACGGATAGATGAAGCCACGCTCTCTCATTGAGGGATGGATGAAGCCACGCTCTCTCATTGAGGGATGGATGAAGCCATGCTCTCTCATTGACGGATAGATGAAGCCACGCTCTCTCATTGAGGGATAGATGAAGCCACACTCTCTCATTGAGGGAAAGATGAAGCCACACTCTCTCATTGAGGGATGGATGAAGCCACACTCTCTCATTGAGGGAAAGATGAAGCCACACTCTCTCATTGAGGGAAAGATGAAGCCACACTCTCTCATTGAGGGATGGATGAAGCCACACCATCTCATTGAGGGATAGATGAACCCAAGCTCTCTCATTGAGGGAAAGATGAAGCCACGCGCTCTTATTGAGGGATGGATGAAGCCATGCTCTCTCATTGAGGGAAAGATGAAGCCACACTCTCTCATTGAGGGAAAGATGAAGCCACACTCTCTCATTGAGGGAAAGATGAAGCCACACTCTCTCATTGAGGGATGGATGAAGCCACACCATCTCATTGAGGGATAGATGAAGCCAAGCTCTCTCATTGAGGGATGGATGAAGCCACGCTCTCTCATTGAGGGAAAGATGAAGCCACGCTCTCTCATTAAGAGATGGATGAAGCCATGCTCTCTCATTGAGGGAAAGATGAAGCCACACTCTCTCATTGAGGGAAAGATGAAGCCACACTCTCTCATTGAGGGAAAGATGAAGCCACACTCTCTCATTGAGGGATGGATGAAGCCACACCATCTCATTGAGGGATAGATGAAGCCAAGCTCTCTCATTGAGGGATGGATGAAGCCACGCTCTCTCATTGAGGGAAAGATGAAGCCACGCTCTCTCATTGAGGGATGGATGAAGCCATGCTCTCTCATTGAGGGATAGATGCAGCCACACCATCTCATTGAGGGATAGATGAAGCCAAGCTCTCTCATTGAGGGAAAGATGAAGCCACGCGCTCTCATTGAGGGATGGATGAAGCCATGCTCTCTCATTGAGGGAAAGATGAAGCCACACTCTCTCATTGAGGGAAAGATGAAGCCACACTCTCTCATTGAGGGAAAGATGAAGCCACACTCTCTCATTGAGGGATGGATGAAGCCACACCATCTCATTGAGGGATAGATGAAGCCAAGCTCTCTCATTGAGGGATGGATGAAGCCACGCTCTCTCATTGAGGGAAAGATGAAGCCACGCTCTCTCATTAAGAGATGGATGAAGCCATGCTCTCTCATTGAGGGAAAGATGAAGCCACACTCTCTCATTGAGGGAAAGATGAAGCCACACTCTCTCATTGAGGGAAAGATGAAGCCACACTCTCTCATTGAGGGATGGATGAAGCCACACCATCTCATTGAGGGATAGATGAAGCCAAGCTCTCTCATTGAGGGATGGATGAAGCCACGCTCTCTCATTGAGGGAAAGATGAAGCCACGCTCTCTCATTGAGGGATGGATGAAGCCATGCTCTCTCATTGAGGGATAGATGAAGCCACGCTCTCTCATTGAGGGATAGATGAAGCCATGCTCTCTCATTGAGGGATAGATGAAGCCACATCCTCTCATTGAGGGATAGATGAAGACACGCCCCCTCATTGAGGGATAGATGAAGCCACACTCTCTCATTGAGGGATAGATGAAGCCACGCCCCCTCATTGAGGGATAGATGAAGCCACACTCTCATATTGAGGGATGGATGAAGCCACGCCCTCTCATTGAGGGTAAGATGAAGCCACACTCTCTCATTGAGGAATGGATGAAGCCACGCCCCCTCATTGAGTGATGGATGAAGCCACACCCCCTCATTGAGGGATGAATGAAGCCACACTCTCTCATTGAGGGATAGATGAAGCCACACCCCCTCATTGAGGGATAGATGAAGCCACACTCTCTCATTGAGGGATAGATGAAGTTACGCTCTCTCATTGAGGGATGGATGAAGCCACGCCCCTTCAATGAGGGATAGATGAAGCCACGCTCTCTCATTGAGGGATAGATGAAGCCACACTCTCTCATTGAGGGATGGATGAAGCCACGCTCTCTCATTGAGGGATAGATGAAGCCACGCCCCCTCATTGAGAGATAGATGAAGCCACGCCCTCTCATTGAGGGATGGATGAAGCCACGCCCCTTCAATGAGGGATATATGAAGCCACACTCTCTCATTGAGGGATAGATGAAGCCACACTCTCTCATTGAGGGATAGATGAAGTTACGCTCTCTCATTGAGGGATGGATGAAGCCACGCTCTCTCATTGAGGGATAGATGAAGCCCCGCTCTCTCATTGAGGGATAGATGAAGTTACGCTCTCTCATTGAGGGATGGATGAAGCCACGCTCTCTCATTAAGGGATGGATGAAGCCCCGCTCTCTCATTGAGGGATAGATGAAGCCACGCCCCCTCATTGAGGGATAGATGAAGCCACACTCTCTCATTGAGGGATAGATGAAGCCACGCCCCCTCATTGAGGGATAGATGAAGCCACACTCTCTCATTGAGGGATAGATGAAGCCACGCCCCCTCATTGAGGGATAGATGAAGCCACACTCTCTCATTGAGGGATAGATGAAGCCACGCTCTCTCATTGAGGGATAGATGAAGCCACGCCCCCTCATTGAGGGATGGATGAAGCCACACTCTCTCATTGAGGGATAGATGAAGCCACGCTCTCTCATTGAGGGATGGATGAAGCCACGCTCTCTCATTGAGGGATAGATGAAGCCCCGCTCTCTCATTGAGGGATAGATGAAGCCACGCCCCCTCATTGAGGGATAGATGAAGCCACACTCTCTCATTGAGGGATAGATGAAGCCACGCCCCCTCATTGAGGGATAGATGAAGTTACGCTCTCTCATTGAGGGATAGATGAAGCCACGCCCCCTCATTGAGGGATAGATGAAGTTACGCTCTCTCATTGAGGGATAGATGAAGCCATGCTCTCTCATTGAGGGATAGATGAAGCCACGCCCCCTCATTGAGGGTTAGATGAAGCCACGCTCTCTCATTGAGGGATAGAAGAAGCCACACTCTCTCATTGAGGGATAGATGAAGCCATGCTCTCTCATTGAGGGATAGATGAAGCCACGCCCCCTCATTGAGGGATAGATGAAGCCACACTCTCTAATTGAGGGATAGATGAAGCCACACCCCCTCATTGAGGGATGGATGAAGCCACACTCTCTCATTGAGGGATAGATGAAGCCACACTCTCTCATTTAGGGATAGATGAAGCCACGCCCCCTCATTGAGGGATAGATGAAGCCACGCCCCCTCATTGAGGGATAGATGAAGCCACACTCTCTCCTTGAGGGATAGATGAAGCCACGCCCCCTCATTGAGGGATAGATGAAGCCACGCCCCCTCATTGAGGGATAGATGAAGCCACGCTCTCTCATTGAGGGATAGATGAAGCCACGCCCCCTCACAGAGGGATAGATGAAGCCACGCCCCCTCATTGAGGGATAGATGAAGCCACAATCTCTCATTGAGGGATAGATGAAGCCGCGCTCTCTCATTGAGGGATAGATGAAGCCACGCTCTTTCATTAAGGGATAGATGAAGCCACGCCCCCTCACTGAGGGATAGATGAAGCCACGCCCCTCATTGAGGGATAGATGAAGCCACACTCTCTCATTGAGGGATAGATGAAGCCACACTCTCTAATTGAGGGATAGATGAAGCCACGCTCTCTCATTGAGGGATAGATAAAGCCACACTCTCTCATTGAGGGATAGATGAAGCCACGCCCCCTCACTGAGGGATAGATGAAGCCACGCCCCTCATTGAGGGATAGATGAAGCCACACTCTCTCATTGAGGGATAGATGAAGCCACACTCTCTAATTGAGGGATAGATGAAGCCACGCCCCCTCATTGAGGGATAGATGAAGCCAGGCCCCTCATTGAGGGATAGATGAAGCCACACTCTCTCATTGAGGGATAGATGAAGCCACGCCTCCTCATTGACGGATAGATGAAGCCACGCTCTCTCATTGAGGGATAGATGAAGCGACACTCTCTCATTGAGGGATAGATGAAGCCACGCCCCCTCATTGAGGGATAGATGAAGCCACGCCCTCTCATTGAGGGATAGATGAAGCCACGCCCTCTCATTGAGGAATAGATGAAGCCACACCCCCTCATTGAGGGATAGATGAAGCCACGCCCCTCATTAAGGGATAGATGAAGCCACACTCTCTCATTGAGGGATAGATGAAGCCACACTCTCTCATTGAGGGATAGATGAAGCCACGCCCCCTCATTGAGGGATAGATGAAGCCACGCTCTCTCATTGAGGGATAGATGTAGCCACGCTCTCTCATTGACGGATAGATGAAGCCACGCTCTCTCATTGAGGGAAAGATGTAGCCACGCTCTCTCATTGAGGGATAGATGTAGCCACGCTCTCTCATTGAGGGATAGATGAAGCCACACTCTCTCATTGAGGGATAGATGAAGCCACGCCCTCTCATTGAGGGATAGATGAAGCCACACACTCTCATTGAGGGATAGATGAAGCCACACTCTCTCATTGAGGGATAGATGAAGCCACACTCTCTCATTGAGGGATAGATGAAGCCACGCCCCCTCATTGAGAGATAGATGAAGCCACGCTCTCTCATTGTGGGATGGATGAAGCCACGCCCCATCATTGAGGGATAGATGAAGCCACGCTTTCTCATTGACGGATAGATGAAGCCACGCTCTCTCATTGAGGGATAGATGAAGCCACGCTCTCTCATTGACGGATAGATGAAGCCACACTCTCTCATTGAGGGAAAGATGAAGCCACACTCTCTCATTGAGGGATAGATGAAGCCACACTCTCTCATTGAGGGATGGATGAAGCCACGCTCTCTCATTGAGGGATAGATGAAGCCACACTATCTCATTGAGGGAAAGATGAAGCCACACTCTCTCATTGAGGGATGGATGAAGCCACGCTCTCTCATTGAGGGATGGATGAAGCTACGCTCTCTCATTGAGGGAAAGATGAAGCCACACTCTCTCATTGAGGGATGGATGAAGCCACGCTCTCTCATTGAGGGATGGATGAAGCCACGCTCTCTCATTGAGGGATGGATGAAGCCACGCTCTCTCATTGAGGGATAGATGAAACCACGCTCTCTCATTGAGGGATAGATGAAGCCACGCTCTCTCATTTAGGGATAGATGAAGCCACGCTCTCTTATTGACGGATAGATGAAGCCACGCTCTCTCATTGACGGATAGATGAAGCCACGATCTCTCATTGAGGGATAGATGAAGCCACGCTCTCTCATTGAGGGATAGATGAAGCCACGCCCCCTCACTGAGGGATAGATGAAGCCACGCCCCCTCATTGAGGGATAGATGAAGCCACAATCTCTCATTGAGGGATAGATGAAGCCGCGCTCTCTCATTGAGGGTTAGATGAAGCCATGCTCTTTCATTAAGGGATAGATGAAGCCACGCCCCCTCACTGAGGGATAGATGAAGCCACGCCCCTCATTGAGGGATAGATGAAGCCACACTCTCTCATTGAGGGATAGATGAAGCCACACTCTCTAATTGAGGGATAGATGAAGCCACGCTCTCTCATTGAGGGATAGATGAAGCCACACTCTCTCATTGAGGGATAGATGAAGCCACGCCCCCTCACTGAGGGATAGATGAAGCCACGCCCCTCATTGAGGGATAGATGAAGCCACACTCTCTCATTGAGGGATAGATGAAGCCACACTCTCTAATTGAGGGATAGATGAAGCCACGCCCCCTCATTGAGGGATAGATGAAGCCACGCCCCTCATTGAGGGATAGATGAAGCCACACTCTCTCATTGAGGGATAGATGAAGCCACGCCTCCTCATTGACGGATAGATGAAGCCACGCTCTCTCATTGAGGAAGAGATGAAGCGACACTCTCTCATTGAGGGATAGATGAAGCCACGCCCCCTCATTGAGGGATAGATGAAGCCACGCCCTCTCATTGAGGGATAGATGAAGCCACACTCTCTCATTGAGGAATAGATGAAGCCACGCCCCCTCATTGAGGGATAGATGAAGCCACGCCCCTCATTAAGGGATAGATGAAGCCACACTCTCTCATTGAGGGATAGATGAAGCCACACTCTCTCATTGAGGGATAGATGAAGCCACGCCCCCTCATTGAGGGATAGATGAAGCCACGCTCTCTCATTGAGGGATAGATGTAGCCACGCTCTCTCATTGAGGGATAGATGTAGCCACGCTCTCTCATTGACGGATAGATGAAGCCACGCTCTCTCATTGAGGGATAGATGTAGCCACGCTCTCTCATTGAGGGATAGATGTAGCCACGCTCTCTCATTGAGGGATAGATGAAGCCACACTCTCTCATTGAGGGATAGATGAAGCCACGCCCTCTCATTGAGGGATAGATGAAGCCACACACTCTCATTGAGGGATAGATGAAGCCACACTCTCTCATTGAGGGATAGATGAAGCCACACTCTCTCATTGAGGGATAGATGAAGCCACGCCCCCTCATTGAGAGATAGATGAAGCCACGCCCCATCATTGAGGGATAGATGAAGCCACGCTTTCTCATTGACGGATAGATGAAGCCACGCTCTCTCATTGAGGGATAGATGAAGCCACGCTCTCTCATTGACGGATAGATGAAGCCACACTCTCTCATTGAGGGAAAGATGAAGCCACACTCTCTCATTGAGGGATAGATGAAGCCACACTCTCTCATTGAGGGATGGATGAAGCCACGCTCTCTCATTGAGGGAAAGATGAAGCCACACTCTCTCATTGAGGGATAGATGAAGCCACACTCTCTCATTGAGGGATGGATGAAGCCACACTCTCTCATTGAGGGATAGATGAAGCCACACTCTCTCATTGAGGGATGGATGAAGCCACGCTCTCTCATTGAGGGATAGATGAAGCCACACTCTCTCATTGAGGGATAGATGAAGCCACACTCTCTCATTGAGGGAAAGATGAAGCCACACTCTCTCATTGAGGGATGGATGAAGCCACGCTCTCTCATTGAGGGATGGATGAAGCCACGCTCTCTCATTGAGGGAAAGATGAAGCCACACTCTCTCATTGAGGGATGGATGAAGCCACGCTCTCTCATTGAGGGATGGATGAAGCCACACTCTCTCATTGAGGGAAAGATGAAGCCACACTCTCTCATTGAGGGATGGATGAAGCCACGCTCTCTCATTGAGGGATAGATGAAGCCACACTCTCTCATTGAGGGAAAGATGAAGCCACACTCTCTCATTGAGGGATGGATGAAGCCACGCTCTCTCATTGAGGGATGGATGAAGCCACGCTCTCTCATTGAGGGATGGATGAAGCCACACTCTCTCATTGAGGGATAGATGAAACCACGCTCTCTCATTGAGGGATAGATGAAGCCACGCTCTCTCATTTAGGGATAGATGAAGCCACGCTCTCTCATTGACGGATAGATGAAGCCACGCTCTCTCATTGACGGATAGAGGAAGCCACGCTCTCTCATTGAGGGATGGATGAAGCCACGCTCTCTCATTGAGGGATGGATGAAGCCACACTCTCTCATTGACGGATAGATGAAGCCACGCTCTCTCATTGAGGGATGGATGAAGCCACGCTCTCTCATTGAGGGATGGATGAAGCCATGCTCTCTCATTGACGGATAGATGAAGCCACGCTCTCTCATTGAGGGATAGATGAAGCCACACTCTCTCATTGAGGGAAAGATGAAGCCACACTCTCTCATTGAGGGATGGATGAAGCCACACTCTCTCATTGAGGGAAAGATGAAGCCACACTCTCTCATTGAGGGAAAGATGAAGCCACACTCTCTCATTGAGAGATGGATGAAGCCACACCATCTCATTGAGGGATAGATGAACCCAAGCTCTCTCATTGAGGGAAAGATGAAGCCACGCGCTCTTATTGAGGGATGGATGAAGCCATGCTCTCTCATTGAGGGAAAGATGAAGCCACACTCTCTCATTGAGGGAAAGATGAAGCCACACTCTCTCATTGAGGGAAAGATGAAGCCACACTCTCTCATTGAGGGATGGATGAAGCCACACCATCTCATTGAGGGATAGATGAAGCCAAGCTCTCTCATTGAGGGATGGATGAAGCCACGCTCTCTCATTGAGGGAAAGATGAAGCCACGCTCTCTCATTAAGAGATGGATGAAGCCATGCTCTCTCATTGAGGGAAAGATGAAGCCACACTCTCTCATTGAGGGAAAGATGAAGCCACACTCTCTCATTGAGGGAAAGATGAAGCCACACTCTCTCATTGAGGGATGGATGAAGCCACACCATCTCATTGAGGGATAGATGAAGCCAAGCTCTCTCATTGAGGGATGGATGAAGCCACGCTCTCTCATTGAGGGAAAGATGAAGCCACGCTCTCTCATTGAGGGATGGATGAAGCCATGCTCTCTCATTGAGGGATAGATGCAGCCACACCATCTCATTGAGGGATAGATGAAGCCAAGCTCTCTCATTGAGGGAAAGATGAAGCCACGCGCTCTCATTGAGGGATGGATGAAGCCATGCTCTCTCATTGAGGGAAAGATGAAGCCACACTCTCTCATTGAGGGAAAGATGAAGCCACACTCTCTCATTGAGGGAAAGATGAAGCCACACTCTCTCATTGAGGGATGGATGAAGCCACACCATCTCATTGAGGGATAGATGAAGCCAAGCTCTCTCATTGAGGGATGGATGAAGCCACGCTCTCTCATTGAGGGAAAGATGAAGCCACGCTCTCTCATTAAGAGATGGATGAAGCCATGCTCTCTCATTGAGGGAAAGATGAAGCCACACTCTCTCATTGAGGGAAAGATGAAGCCACACTCTCTCATTGAGGGAAAGATGAAGCCACACTCTCTCATTGAGGGATGGATGAAGCCACACCATCTCATTGAGGGATAGATGAAGCCAAGCTCTCTCATTGAGGGATGGATGAAGCCACGCTCTCTCATTGAGGGAAAGATGAAGCCACGCTCTCTCATTGAGGGATGGATGAAGCCATGCTCTCTCATTGAGGGATAGATGAAGCCACGCTCTCTCATTGAGGGATAGATGAAGCCACGCTCTCTCATTGAGGGATAGATGAAGCCACATCCTCTCATTGAGGGATAGATGAAGACACGCCCCCTCATTGAGGGATAGATGAAGCCACACTCTCTCATTGAGGGATAGATGAAGCCACGCCCCCTCATTGAGGGATAGATGAAGCCACACTCTCATATTGAGGGATGGATGAAGCCACGCCCTCTCATTGAGGGTAAGATGAAGCCACACTCTCTCATTGAGGAATGGATGAAGCCACGCCCCCTCATTGAGTGATGGATGAAGCCACACCCCCTCATTGAGGGATGAATGAAGCCACACTCTCTCATTGAGGGATAGATGAAGCCACACCCCCTCATTGAGGGATAGATGAAGCCACACTCTCTCATTGAGGGATAGATGAAGTTACGCTCTCTCATTGAGGGATGGATGAAGCCACGCCCCTTCAATGAGGGATAGATGAAGCCACGCTCTCTCATTGAGGGATAGATGAAGCCACACTCTCTCATTGAGGGATGGATGAAGCCACGCTCTCTCATTGAGGGATAGATGAAGCCACGCTCTCTCATTGAGGGATAGATGAAGCCACACTCTCTCATTGAGGGATGGATGAAGCCACGCCCCTTCAATGAGGGATAGATGAAGCCACGCTCTCTCATTGAGGGATAGATGAAGCCACACTCTCTCACTGAGGGATGGATGAAGCCACGCTCTCTCACTGAGGGATGGATGAAGCCACGCCCTCTCATTGAGCCACACCCTCTCATTGAGGGATGGATAAAGCCACGCTCCCTCATTGAGGGATAGATGAAGCCACACTCTCTCATTGAGGGATAGATGAAGCCACGCCCCCTCATTGAGAGATAGATGAAGCCACGCCCTCTCATTGAGGGATGGATGAAGCCACACTCTCTCATTGAGGGATAGATGAAGCCACACTCTCTCATTGAGGGATAGATGAAGCCACGCTCTCTCATTGAGGGATAGATGAAGCCACGCTCTCTCATTGAGGGATAGATGAAGCCACACTCTCTCATTGAGGGATGGATGAAGCCACGCTCTCTCATTGAGGGATAGATGAAGCCCCGCTCTCTCATTGAGGGATAGATGAAGCCACGCCCCCTCATTGAGGGATAGATGAAGCCACACTCTCTCATTGAGGGATAGATGAAGCCACGCCCCCTCATTGAGGGATAGATGAAGTTACGCTCTCTCATTGAGGGATAGATGAAGCCACGCCCCCTCATTGAGGGATAGATGAAGTTACGCTCTCTCATTGAGGGATAGATGAAACCACACTCTCTCATTGAGGGATAGATGAAGCCACGCTCTCTCATTGAGGGATAGATGAAGCCACGCCCCCTCATTGAGGGATAGATGAAGTTACGCTCTCTCATTGAGGGATAGATGAAGCCACGCCCCCTCATTGAGGGATAGATGAAGTTACGCTCTCTCATTGAGGGATAGCTGAAACCACACTCTCTCATTGAGGGATAGATGAAGCCACACTCTCTCATTGAGGGATAGATGAAGCCACGCCCCCTCATTGAGGGATAGATGAAGTTACGCTCTCTCATTGAGGGATAGATGAAGCCATGCTCTCTCATTGAGGGATAGATGAAGCCACGCTCTCTCATTGAGGGATAGATGAAGCCACGCTCTCTCATTGAGGGATGGATGAAGCCACACCCTCTCATTGAGGGATAGATGAAGCCACACCCTCTCATTGAGGGATGGATAAAGCCACGCTCCCTCATTGAGGGATAGATGAAGCCACACTCTCTCACTGAGGGATAGATGAAGCCACGCCCCCTCATTGAGAGATAGATGAAGCCACGCTCTCTCATTGAGGGATGGATGAAGCCACGCCCCTTCATTGAGGGATAGATGAAGCCACGCTCTCTCATTGAGGGATAGATGAAGCCACGCCCTCCCATTGAGGGATAGATGAAGCCACGCCATCTCATTGAGGGATAGATGAAGCCACGCCCTCTCATTGAGGGATAGATGAAGCCACGCCCTCTCATTGAGGGATAGATGAAGCCACACTCTCTCATTGAGGGATGGATGAAGCCACGCCCCTTCATTGAGGGATAGATGAAGCCACGCTCTCTCATTGAGGGATAGATGAAGCCACGCCCTCCCATTGAGGGATAGATGAAGCCACGCCATCTCATTGAGGGATAGATGAAGCCACGCCCTATCATTGAGGGATAGATGAAGCCACGCCCTCTCATTGAGGGATAGATGAAGCCACACTCTCTCATTGAGGGATAGATGAAGCCACGCTATCTCATTGAGGGATAGATGAAGCCACACCCCCTCATTGAGGGATAGATGAAGCCACACTCTCTCACTGAGGGAGAGATGAAGCCACGCCCCCTCATTGAGGGATAGATGAAGTTACGCTCTCTCATTGAGGGATAGATGAAGCCACGCCCCCTCATTGAGGGATAGATGAAGTTACGCTCTCTCATTGAGGGATAGATGAAGCCACACTCTCTCATTGAGGGATAGATGAAGCCACGCCCTCTCATTGAGGGATAGATGAAGCCACACTCTCTCATTGAGGGATAGATGAAGCCACGCCCCCTCATTGAGGGATAGATGAAGCCATGCTCTCTCATTGAGGGATAGATGAAGCCACGCCCCCTCATTGAGGGATAGATGAAGCCACGCCCCCTCATTGAGGGATAGATGAAGCCACACTCTCTCATTGAGGGATAGATGAAGTTACGCTCTCTCATTGAGGGATGGATGAAGCCACGCCCCTTCAATGAGGGATAGATGAAGCCACGCTCTCTCATTGAGGGATAGATGAAGCCACACTCTCTCATTGAGGGATGGATGAAGCCACGCTCTCTCATTGAGGGATAGATGAAGCCACGCCCCTTCAATGAGGGATAGATGAAGCCACGCTCTCTCATTGAGGGATAGATGAAGCCACACTCTCTCATTGAGGGATGGATGAAGTCACGCCCCTTCAATGAGGGATAGATGAAGCCACGCTCTCTCATTGAGGGATAGATGAAGCCACACTCTCTCATTGAGGGATGGATGAAGCCACGCTCTCTCATTGAGGGATAGATGAAGCCACGCTCTCTCATTGAGGGATAGATGAAGCCACACTCTCTCATTGAGGGATGGATGAAGTCACGCCCCTTCAATGAGGGATAGATGAAGCCACGCTCTCTCATTGAGGGATAGATGAAGCCACACTCTCTCATTGAGGGATGGATGAAGCCACGCTCTCTCATTGAGGGATAGATGAAGCCACGCCCCTTCAATGAGGGATAGATGAAGCCACGCTCTCTCATTGAGGGATAGATGAAGCCACACTCTCTCATTGAGGGATGGATGAAGCCACGCTCTCTCATTGAGGGATAGATGAAGCCACACTCTCTCATTGAGGGATGGATGAAGCCACGCTCTCTCATTGAGGGATAGATGAAGCCACACTCTCTCATTGAGGGATGGATGAAGCCACGCTCTCTCATTGAGGGATAGATGAAGCCACACTCTCTCATTGAGGGATGGATGAAGTCACGCCCCTTCAATGAGGGATAGATGAAGCCACGCTCTCTCATTGAGGGATAGATGAAGCCACACTCTCTCATTGAGGGATGGATGAAGCCACGCTCTCTCATTGAGGGATAGATGAAGCCACACTCTCTCATTGAGGGATGGATGAAGCCACGCTCTCTCACTGAGGGATGGATGAAGCCACGCCCTCTCATTGAGCCACACCCTCTCATTGAGGGATGGATAAAGCCACGCTCCCTCATTGAGGGATAGATGAAGCCACACTCTCTCATTGAGGGATAGATGAAGCCACGCCCCCTCATTGAGAGATAGATGAAGCCACGCCCTCTCATTGAGGGATGGATGAAGCCACGCCCCTTCAATGAGGGATATATGAAGCCACACTCTCTCATTGAGGGATAGATGAAGCCACACTCTCTCATTGAGGGATGGATGAAGCCACGCTCTCTCATTGAGGGATAGATGAAGCCACGCCCCTTCAATGAGGGATAGATGAAGCCACGCTCTCTCATTGAGGGATAGATGAAGCCACACTCTCTCATTGAGGGATAGATGAAGCCACGCCCCCTCATTGAGGGATAGATGAAGCCACGCTCTCTCATTGAGGGATGGATGAAGCCACGCTCTCTCATTGAGGGATAGATGAAGCCCCGCTCTCTCATTGAGGGATAGATGAAGCCACGCCCCCTCATTGAGGGATAGATGAAGCCACACTCTCTCATTGAGGGATAGATGAAGCCACGCCCCCTCATTGAGGGATAGATGAAGTTACGCTCTCTCATTGAGGGATAGATGAAGCCACGCCCCCTCATTGAGGGATAGATGAAGTTACGCTCTCTCATTGAGGGATAGATGAAGCCATGCTCTCTCATTGAGGGATAGATGAAGCCACGCCCCCTCATTGAGGGATAGATGAAGCCACGCCCCCTCATTGAGGGATAGATGAAGCCACGCTCTCTCATTGAGGGATAGATGAAGCCACACTCTCTCATTGAGGGATAGATGAAGCCATGCTCTCTCATTGAGGGATAGATGAAGCCACGCCCCCTCATTGAGGGATAGATGAAGTTACGCTCTCTCATTGAGGGATAGATGAAGCCACGCCCCCTCATTGAGGGATAGATGAAGTTACGCTCTCTCATTGAGGGATAGATGAAGCCACGCCCCCTCATTGAGGGATAGATGAAGTTACGCTCTCTCATTGAGGGATAGATGAAGCTACACTCTCTCATTGAGGGATAGATGAAGCCACGCCCCCTCATTGAGGGATAGATGAAGTTACGCTCTCTCATTGAGGGATAGATGAAGCCACGCCCCCTCACTGACTGATGGATAGGAGATACATTGTAACAGTTACAACAATAGAAACACTTTGAATAGGCAAATGAATCATTTATTGCTGCAGATCTGCATGTTATACCTCAAAGAGGGACAAATGAGAACAACGAGGGACAGGGGGACATGGACTAAAAAGAGGGACAGTCCCTCCAAATCAGGGACACTTGGGAGGTATGATTATGCCAAACGGCATTGCATTTGAATGTTGGAGGCTACAAATAAGCCCAGGGGCCCACCAGGGTTTTTCATGGTAATCCTGTGGACCAGTCTAAGCCTTACTAATCACATGTTATTGTTATTATTATTATTAATAAAAATTAAAAATATAATTGATTGAAAGTGGGACAGCTGGGAGTCAGTGAGGAAGGAGGAGGAGGAAGGGGGATAATCATATGCAATTATTATTATTATTATTAATAATAATAATAATAATAATAATACAATTGATTGAACGAGGGACAGCTGCAAGTCAGTGAGGAAGGAGGAGGAGGAAGGGGGAAAATCATATGCAATTATTATATTATTATTAATAATAATACAATTGATTGAACGAGGGACAGCTGCGAGTCAGTGAATTATTATTAATAATAATAATAATAAAAATACAATTGATTCAAAGAGGGACAGCTGGGAGTCAGTGAGGGAAGAAGAAGGAGGAGGAAGGGGGATAATCATATGCAATTATTATTTTTATTAATAATAATAATAAAAATAATAATACAATTGTTTGAAAATGGGACAGCTGGGAGTCTGTGAGGGAAGGAGGAAGAGGAAAGGAAAAATCATATGCAATTATTATTATTCATAATAATAATAATACTACAATCGATGCGAGTCAGTGAGGGAAGGAGGAGGAAAATCATATGCAATTATTAGTATTATTAATAATATTAATAATAATACAATTGACTGAAAGTGGGACAGCTGCGAGTCAGTGAGGGAAGGAGGAGGAGTAAAATCATATGCAATTATTAGCATTATTATTATTAATAACAATAATAATAATACAATTGATTGAAAGTGGGACAGCTGCGAGTCAGTGAGGAAGGAGGAGGAGGAAGGGGGATAATCATATGCAATTATTATT
The DNA here is from genome assembly GCA_027917425.1 of Gastrophryne carolinensis. Lineage (NCBI taxonomy): Eukaryota > Metazoa > Chordata > Amphibia > Anura > Microhylidae > Gastrophryne > Gastrophryne carolinensis. The sequence continues at coordinate 2,446,918 of CM051243.1, forward strand.
ATTATTGATAATAATAATACAATTGATTGAACGAGGGACAGCTGCGAGTCAGTAAATTATTATTAATAATAATAAAAATACAATTTATTGAAAGAGGGACAGCTGCGAGTCAGTGAGGGAAGAAGAAGGAGGAAGGGGGATAATCATATGCAATTATTATTATTATTGATAATAATAATACAATTGATTGAACGAGGGACAGCTGCGAGTCAGTAAATTATTATTAATAATAATAATAATAATAATAATAATAATAAAAATACAATTTATTGAAAGAGGGACAGCTGCGAGTCAGTGAGAGAAGAAGAAGGAGGAAGGGGGATAATCATATGCAATTATTATTTTTAATAATAATAATAATACTACAAGTGATTGAAAGTGGGACAGCTGCGAGTCAGTGAGGGAAGGAGGAGGAGGAAAATAATATGCAAATATTAGTATTATTAATAATAATAATAACAATAATAATACAATTAATTGAACGAGGGCCAGCTGTGAGTCAGCGAGGGAAGGAGGAGGAGGAAAATCATATGCAATTAATATTATTATTATTAATAATAATAATAATAATATAATTGATTGAAAATGGGACAGATGGGAGTCTGTGAGGGAAGGAGGAGGAGGAAAGGGAAAAATCATATGCAACTATTATTATTATTATTAATTATTATTATGAGGGAAGGAGGAGGAGAAAAATAATATGCAAATATTAGTATTAATAATAATAACAACAATAATACAATTAATTGAATGAGGGCCAGCTGCGAGTCAGTGAGGGAAGGAGGAAAATCATATGCTATTATTATTATTAATAATAATACAATAGATTGAAAGAGGGACAGCTGCGAGTCAGTGAGGGAAGGGGGAGGATAATCATATCAAGTATTATTAATAATAATAAAATTGATTAAACGAGGGCCAGGAAGGAATCAGTGAGGGAAGGAAGAGGGTGAATGGCGCTGTATAACAACAATGAGCCCAGACACAACAGCAGCTCCTCGCTTTACGCCGCTAACCGCGCACGCGCCGTAACCGGCACGCTGCGCCAGAACGGCGCACGCCTGCGCAGTGCTGACAAAGACGGCGTCGGGAGCGCGCGCGCGTTTTTTGCGTCGTCGCGCAGGCGCGGTTGTGACGCGCCGCGGTTTCCGCGCCTGCGCAGTGGGACGCCTGAGCCGCTTCTATTGTGGAAGGATTTTTTCGGGCGTCGTGTTTTTGTTCGGTTGAGGCCGCGGCGGGTGATGTGACGATGCGACGTGTGAGGAGCTGAGCGCCTCCGCCGCCTCGTTACCTCAGCCTCCCCTTCCCCGAGTCTCCCGCCATCACCGCCGCCGCTTTCCCCTCACACAGCGGCCGCCCGCCGCCATGGAGCCCACCTTCCCCCCCAGCATGCTGATGTTCAGCCACCTCCCGCCCGTCACCACCTTCACCCGCCTGGGCTCCGACCTGCTGCAGCCTCCCGCCCCGGGCCCGACCACCGACATGATCCTGAAGAAAGAGCCCGGATCCCCGCCCGCCGCCAACACCGACTTTCTGCACGGGGCCCTCGGACACATCAAGCAGGAGAAGCCGCCCGAGCTCGAGCATTACCATCATTACTACGGAGAGAGGCCGCCCGACATCCTGGAGGTGACTGTGGGGGGCCCGGGCCTCATCCCTGACCTGGGCCTCAGCCGTGAGGTGAGCTCTGCTATCCATTACTAATGTCTGTACCCCGATCAGTGCCATCCCTGATCCATTATTAATGTCTGTACCTCACTGCCATCCCTGATACATTACCTGGGCCTCAGCCGAGAGGTGAGCTCTGCTATCCATTACTAATGTCTGTACCCCGATCAGTACCATCCCTGATCCATTATTAATGTCTGTACCTCACACTGCCATTCCTGATACATTACCTGGGCAGCTCTGCTATCTATTACTAATGTATGTACCCCGATCAGTGCCATCCCTGATCCATTACTAATGTCTGTACCTCACACTGCCATCCCTGATACATTACCTGGGCCTCAGCCGAGAGGTGAGCTCTGCTATCCATTACTAATGTCTGTACCCCAATCACTGCCATCCCTGATCTATTACCTGGGCAGCTCTGCCATCCATTACTAATATCTGTACCCCAATCACTGCCATCCCTGATCTATTACCTGGGCAGCTCTGCCATCCATTACTAATGTCTGTACCCCAATCACTGCCATCCCTGATGTATTACCTGGGCAGCTCTGCCATCCATTGCTAATGACTGTACCCCAATCACTGCCATCCCTGATCTATTACCTGGGCAGCTCTGCTATCCATTACTAATGTCTGTACCCCAATCACTGCCATCCCTGATCTATTACCTGGGCAGCTCTGCCATCCATTACTAATGTCTGTACCCCAATCACTGCCATCCCTGATCTATTACCTGGGCAGCTCTGCCATCCATTACTAATGTCTGTACCCCAATCACTGCCATCCCTGATCCATTATTAATGTCTGTAGCTCACACTGCCATCCGTGATCCATTACCTGGGCCTCAGCCGAGAGGTGAGCTCTGCTATCCATTACTAATGTCTGTACCCCGATCTGTGCCATCCCTGATCCATTACCAACACCCAGGATTTTGACTATCCTGGGTCTTGGTCCACTTCGGTGGGGCACCCCCGATCGGGGTGCCCCGCTATGTGAAACCCCCCCCCGATCACTCAAAAAACTCACCTCTCCCAGTGCCGACGGACAAGAGGTTTGACAGCCGCGGACAAGCGGCTCCTCCGCCGCCTCCCGCCGCCATCAAGGTAAGGGGGTTTGGGGGGGTTTCACCCCGCGGGACATCTGAGATCGGGAGATCACCCCGCGGGAGGTGATCGGCCCGGGAATCTTATAGATTCCCGGGCCGATCACCGGAGGGTGATGGTCCACTTTAATGTCTGTACCTCACACTGCCATTCCTGATATATTACCTGGGCAGCTCTGCCATCCATTACTAATGTCTGTACCCCAATCACTGCCACCCCTGATCCATTACCTGCGTCTAGAATGTCTGTACCCCAATCACTGCCACCCCTGACACATTACTAATGTCTGTACCCCAATCACTGCCACCCCTGACACATTACTAATGTCTGTACCCCAATCACTGCCATCCCTGACACATTACTAATGTCTGTACCCCAATCACTGCCACCTCTGACCAAATACTAATGTCTGTACCCCAATCACTGCCACCTCTGACCCATTGCTAATGTCTGTACCCCAATCACTGCCATCCCTGACACATTACTAATGTCTGTACCCCAATCACTGCCACCTCTGACCCATTGCTAATGTCTGTACCCCAATCACTGCCATCCCTGATCTATTACCTGCGTCTAGATTGTCTGTACCCCAATCACTGCCACCCCTGATCTGTTACTAATGTCTGTACCCCAATCACTGCCACCCCTGATACATTACCTGGGCATCAGCCGAGAGGTGAGCTCTGCCATCCATTATTAATGTCTGTACCCCGATCAGTGCCATCCCTGATCCATTATTAATGTCTGTACCTCACACTGCCATCCCTGATACATTACTAATGTCTGTACCCCAATCACTGCCATCCCTGACCTGGGCCTCAGCCGTGAGGTGAGCTCTGCAATCCATTACTAATGTCTGTACCTCAATCACTGCCATCCCTGATCTATTACCTGAGCTCTGCCATCCGTTACTAATGTCTGTACCCCAATCACTGCCATTACCTGGGCCTCAGCTGTGAGGTGAGCTCTGCTATCCATTATTAATGTCTGTACCTCAATCACTGCCATCCCTGATCTATTACCTGAGCTCTGCCATCCATTACTAATGTCTGTACCCCGATCACTGCCATCCCTGACCCCATTACCTGGGCCTCAGCCGTGAGGTGAGCTCTGCCATCCATTATTAATGTCTGTACCCCAATCACTGCCATTACCTAGGCCTCAGCCGAGAGGTGAGCTCTGCCATACATTATTAATGTCTGTACCTCAATCACTGCCATCCCTGATCTATTATCTGAGCTCTGCCATCCATTAATAATGTCTGTACCCCAATCACTAGATAATTATTAGTTAATTTAGGTTAAAATTGCACACCATACAAAAAACAATATAAGGAGCTTAGTAGGGGTTCAATTTGCAGCCAGCTGTGTCCGCTCCATATAAATGAGCTCCCATTACCATGCAATGCAGTTAGTGACTGATATTTTAATCAGCAAAGTGTCACAAAATATATACAGTGCTCAAACATATACATCAGGATAGAAAAATGTCGTACAGGAATAGACTGTGTCTTTAAGTATCAAGCGGTATCCCAAAATAATAAAGATCAAATGCATACAGATTGCAATTAATCATAAGCAGAGAATAACGCAGTTTGTCAAAACGCTATCAGACACTAGTGCATGCACATAAACGGCCAATCAAACGAGGAGCAGAGCACCTAAGGTGGATGACAGATTAGGCCCTCAACGTTTCAGTTCGAAAACCTTCATCAGGAGGGAGATCTGTAGCCTCTTCCCAGGGGAGGTTCCTTAAATAGTAATGCACTCCAGCAAGATGGCAGCCAGCATCGGCGCACATGTTCGGCACCAAATGATGACGTCATCAGCGATCGCGTCTATGGATCCTGACCAAAACCAGGACAACACGCTGAGAAATTGCCTGGATTGTCCCAGTGGCGCACGGGGTCCACCATGTACCCCAATCACTGCCATCACTGACCCATTGTCGTGAGCTCTGCCATCCATTACTAATGTCTGTACCCCAATTACTGCCGTTACCTGATCTATTACCTGGGCTCTGCCATCCATACTAATGTCTGTACCCCAATCACTGCCATCACTGACCCATTGTCGTGAGCTCTGCCATCCATTACTAATGTCTGTACCCCAATTACTGCCGTTACCTGGGCCTCAGCAGTGAGGTGAGCTCTGCCATCCATTAATAATGTCTGTACCCCAATCACTGCCATTGCCTGGGCCTCAGCCATGAGGTGAGCTCTGCTATCCATTACTAATGCCTGTACCCCAATCGCTGCCATCCCTGATCCATTACCTGGGCCTCTGCCATCCATTACTAATGTCTGTAACTCGATCACTGCCATCCCTGATCCATTACCTGGGCTTTGCCATCCATTGCTAATGTCAGTACCCCAATCACTGCCATCACTGACCCATTATCGTGAGCTTTGCTATCCATTATTAATGTCTGTACCCCAATCACTGCCATCCCTGATCTATTACCTGGGCCTCAGCTGAGAGGTGAGCTCTGCCATCCATTACTAATGTCTGTACCCCAATCACTGCCATCCCTGATCTATTAGCTGAGCCTCAGCCGAGATCCATTACTAATGTCTGTACCCCAATCACTGCCATCCCTGATCTATTAGCTGAGCCTCAGCCGAGAGGTGAGCTCTGCTATCCATTACTAATGTCTGTACCCCAATCAGTGCCATCCCTGATCTGTTACCTGTGCCTCAGCCGAGAGGTGAGCTCTGCTATCCATTACTAATGCCTGTACCCCAATCACTGCCATCCCTGATCCATTACCTGGGCCTCAACCGAGATCCATTACTAATGTCTGTACCCCAATCACTGCCACCCCTGATCCATTACCTGGGCCTCAGCCGAGAGGTGAGCCGTGCCATCCATTATTGTCTGTACCCCAATCAGTGCAATCCCTGATCCATTAGCTCTGCCTAGTTCCTGGAGGTGATTGTGGGGGCCCCGGACTCATCCCTAACCTGGGACTCAACCGAGAGTTGAGCTGTGCCATCCATTACTAATGCCTGTACCCCAATCAATGCCATCCCTGATCTATTAGCTCTGCCTGGATTGTCTGTACGCCAATTAATGGCATGCCCGATCCATTAGCTGCGTCTAGATTGTACCCCATTCGGTGCCATCCCTGATCCATTAGCTGCGTCTAGATTGTACCCCATTCGGTGCCATCCCTGATCCATTAGCTGCGTCTAGATTGTACCCCATTCGGTGCCATCCCTGATCCATTAGCTGCGTCTAGATTGCCTGTACCCCAATCAGTGTCATCCCTGATCCATTAGCTGCGTCTAGATTGCCTGTACCCCAATCAGTGTCATCCCTGATCCATTAGCTGCGTCTAGATTGCCTGTACCCCATTCGGTACCGTCCCTGATCCATTAGCTGCGTCTAGATTGCGTGTACCCCAGTCACTGCCATCCCTGATCCATTAGCTCTGCCTAGATCCCGGAGGTGACACTGGGCGACCTGGGCCTCACCTGAGAGGTGTGCTCTGCCATCCATTACGAATGTTTGTACCGCAACCCCTGCCATCCCTGATTAATTAGCCGCGTCTAGATCAGCAATACTCAACTGGCGGACCGGGGTCTGAATGTGGACCTCGGTGCCAGATTTCCGGCCTCCAGCCCTGCACTCAGTTGCCTCTGTGTTGCTGTGCTCAGAGCTGCCCCCTGATCGGTGATGTAGCGCTTAGTCTCCTGCCAGTGTCATGGCTCCCTGGCTTCTAGCATTGCAATATGAAGTACTGGGGGGGGGGGGGGCACTGCAAGGTGCACACAAACTTTCTCACTCTCTTTGGCCCATCCAGTCCTTTCCCCCAGCTCAGCCTCATCTATCCCTGTCCCAGTATCTCGGCCTCTCAGCTGTGCCCCGTCCGTCCGTCCCTGGCCCCCCTCAGCTGTGCCCCGTCCGTCCGTCCCTGGCCCCCCTCAGCTGTGCCCCGTCCGTCCGTCCCTGGCCCCCCTCAGCTGTGCCCCGTCCGTCCGTCCCTGGCCTCCCTCAGCTGTGCCCCGTCCGTCCGTCCCTGGCCTCCCTCAGCTGTGCCCCGTCCGTCCGTCCCTGGCCCCCCTCAGCTGTGCCCCGTCCGTCCGTCCCTGGCCCCCCTCAGCTGTGCCCCGTCCGTCCGTCCCTGGCCCCCCTCAGCTGTGCCCCGTCCGTCCGTCCCTGGCCCCCCTCAGCTGTGCCCCGTCCGTCCGTCCCTGCCCCCCCCTCAGCTTTGCCCCGTCCGTCCGTCCCTGGCCCCCCTCAGCTGTGCCCCGTCCGTCCGTCCCTGGCCCCCCTCAGCTGTGCCCGTCCGTCCGTCCCTGGCCCCCCTCAGCTGTGCCCCGTCCGTCCGTCCCTGGCCCCCCTCAGCTGTGCCCCGTCCGTCCGTCCCTGGCCCCCCTCAGCTGTGCCCCGTCCGTCCGTCCCTGGCCCCCCTCAGCTGTGCCCCGTCCGTCCGTCCCTGCCCCCCCCTCAGCTTTGCCCCGTCCGTCCCACCCTGCCCCCCCCCTCAGCTGTGCCCCGTCCGTCCCTGCCCCCCCCCCTCAGCTGTGCCCCGTCCGTCCGTCCCTGGCCCCCCTCAGCTGTGCCCCGTCCGTCCGTCCCTGGCCCTCCCCCTCAGCTGTGCCCCGTCCGTCCGTCCCTGGCCCTCCCCCTCAGCTGTGCCCCGTCCGTCCGTCCCTGGCCCTCCCCCTCAGCTGTGCCCCGTCCGTCCGTCCCTGGCCCTCCCCCTCAGCTGTGCCCCGTCCGTCCGTCCCTGGCCCCCCTCAGCTGTGCCCCGTCCGTCCGTCCCTGCCCCCCCTCAGCTGTGCCCCGTCCGTCCGTCCCTGCCCCCCCCCCCCCTCAGCTGTGCCCCGTCCGTCCGTCCCTGCCCCCCCCCCCCCCCTCAGCTGTGCCCCGTCCGTCCGTCCCTGGCCCCCCTCAGCTGTGCCCCGTCCGTCCCTGGCCCCCCTCAGCTGTGCCCCGTCCGTCCGTCCTTGCCCCCCCCTCAGCTGTGCCCCGTCCGCCCCTGGCCCTCCCCTCAGCTGTGCCCCGTCCGTCCCTGGCCCCCCTCAGCTGTGCCCCTTCCGTCCGCCCCTGGCCCCCCTCAGCTGTGCCCCTTCCGTCCGCCCCTGTCTCCCCTCAGCTGTGCCCCGTCCGTCCGTCCCTGCCCCCCCCTCAGCTTTGCCCCGTCCGTCCCACCCTGCCCCCCCCCCTCAGCTGTGCCCCGTCCGTCCCTGCCCCCCCCCTCAGCTGTGCCCCGTCCGTCCGTCCCTGGCCCCCCTCAGCTGTGCCCCGTCCGTCCGTCCCTGGCCCCCCTCAGCTGTGCCCCGTCCGTCCGTCCCTGGCCCCCCCTCAGCTGTGCCCCGTCCGTCCGTCCTTGCCCCCCCCCCCTCAGCTGTGCCCCGTCCGCCCCTGGCCCTCCCCTCAGCTGTGCCCCGTCCGCCCCTGGCCCTCCCCTCAGCTGTGCCCCGTCCGCCCCTGGCCCCCCCCCTCAGCTGTGCCCCTTCCGTCCGCCCCTGGCCCCCCCTCAGCTGTGCCCCGTCCGTCCGTCCCTGGCCCCCCTCAGCTGTGCCCCGTCCGTCCGTCCTTGCCCCCCCCCCTCAGCTGTGCCCCGTCCGCCCCTGGCCCCCCTCAGCTGTGCCCCTTCCGTCTGCCCCTGTCTCCCCTCAGCTGTGCCCCGTCCGTCCGCCCGCCCCCTGCCCCCCCCCTCAGCTGTGCCCCGTCCGTGAGCCCCTGTCCCCCCTCAGCTGTGCCCCTTCCGTCCGCCCCTGCCCCCCCTCAGCTGTGCCCCGTCCGTGAGCCCCTGTCCCCCCTCAGCTGTGCCCCGTCCGTGAGCCCCTGTCCCCCCTCAGCTGTGCCCCGTCCGTGAGCCCCTGTCCCCCCTCAGCTGTGCCCCGTCCGTGAGCCCCTGTCCCCCCTCAGCTGTGCCCCGTCCGTGAGCCCCTGTCCCCCCTCAGCTGTGCCCCGTCCGTGAGCCCCTGTCCCCCCTCAGCTGTGCCCCGTCCGTCCGCCCCCTGCCCCCCCCCTCAGCTGTGCCCCGTCCGTGAGCCCCTGTCCCCCCTCAGCTCTGCCCCACCCACCCCTCATACACCCCACACACAGCAATCTGCGATTGCTTAGCTCTGCCTAGATTGGCTGTACCCCTACACTGATCCCCACCCACAGCTTGCACTCTCACCCTCCCTGATCAATTAGCTCTGCCTAGATTGATCCCTGATCAATTAGCTCTGCCTAGATTGATCCCTGATCGATTAGCTCTGCCTAGATTGATCCCTGATCGATTAGCTCTGCCTAGATTGATCCCTGATCGATTAGCTCTGCCTAGATTGCCTGCACACACTGATCCCCACATACACCTTGTGATCTCGCACATCCAGATCGCCTCATGATGTGCAGTTCTTTGGCCAAGAGCCAATCCTACTGGGCGCCACCATTTTGGGCAGTCCAGGCATCACTAATCAATCTGTGCATCTCATTGATATCTCATCTATTTTGGGGGCGGGATTGCAGGCTAAGCTCCCGATAAAGCAGATGTAAATGAAGTGTCCCGGGCGCCTCCCCGGGCGCCTCCCTGATTGGATATGTTTTGTGTCGATTGGTCGTTAGGACATTGAAGTGTCCCGGGCGCCTCCCGGATTGGATATGTATTGTGTCGATTGGTTGTTAGGACATTGACTATACCGGGTTTTATTGACCCCCAATTTGGGATGCCTGGCTGGAAAGCCCCCAGAACGCCAGGTCTGCTTACCTCCGCCAACGATGCCACAACATGTGCGGGGTCTCCTCCAATCGGCTTTGGGATGCCCCGCTATGTGAAACCTCGGCGGTCACTCGCACTTTAACTATGCAACGAGCCCACGTCACGAATGCGCGTTCAGCTCGGGGTCAGAGGGATGGCAGGGGTGCTGCGCTCCAATACCGTGACCAATAGCGCGGCTAGGATCCTCATCGGCTTCTCCAGCCACACTTTGATATGTACAGTTGGAGGAGAGCTGGGTCTGAGCCATGGGCTACCTAAAGCACAGCCTTCACCCGGGGCATCCCGCTCTCGGAAACCTGCCACTGCGGGAAACCCCACCTCTCCTCCTCCAGTGGTGCATGCGTGGGCTCTCGTCCAATCAGAGCCGTTTGACATGACTGTCATTCGTGAAAGGGCTCTTTGTTTTCAGTGGGGGGCACAAGCGGCCACATCCCCTGCATCATCAGGGACTGTGCGCTCTCGCGCCAGCCATTCGGGGACTGTGCGCTCTCGCGCCAGCCATTCGGGGACTGTGCGCTCCCGCGCCAGCCATTCGGGGACTGTGCGCTCCCGCGCCAGCCATTCGGGGACTGTGCGCTCCCGCACCAGCCATTCGGGGACTGTGCGCTCCCGCGCCAGCCATTCGGGGACTGTGCGCTCCCGCACCCGCCATTCAGGGACTGTGCGCTCCCGCACCCGCCATTCAGGGACTGTGCGCTCCCGCACCCGCCATTCAGGGACTGTGCGCTCCCGCACCAGCCATTCGGGGACTGTGCGCTCCCGCACCCGCCATTCAGGGACTGTGCGCTCCCCGCACCAGCCATTCGGGGACTGTGCGCTCCCCGCACCAGCCATTCGGGGACTGTGCGCTCCCCGCACCAGCCATTCGGGGACTGTGCGCTCCCCGCACCAGCCATTCGGGGACTGTGCGCTCCCCGCACCAGCCATTCGGGGACTGTGCGCTCCCGCGTCAGCCATTCGGGGACTGTGCGCTCCCGCGTCAGCCATTCGGGGACTGTGCGCTCCCGCGTCAGCCATTCGGGGACTGTGCGCTCCCGCACCAGCCATTCGGGGACTGTGCGCTCCCGCACCAGCCATTCGGGGGCTGTGCGCTCCCGCGCCAGCCATTCAGAGACTGTGCGCTCCCGCGCCAGCCATTCGGGGACTGTGCGCTCCCGCGCCAGCCATTCGGGGACTGTGCGCTCCCGCGTCAGCCATTCGGGGACTGTGCGCTCCCGCACCAGCCATTCGGGGACTGTGCGCTCCCGTACCAGCCATTCGGGGACTGTGCGCTCCCGCGTCAGCCATTCGGGGACTGTGCGCTCCCGCGTCAGCCATTCGGGGACTGTGCGCTCCCGCGTCAGCCATTCGGGGACTGTGCGCTCCCGCACCAGCCATTCGGGGACTGTGCGCTCCCGCACCAGCCATTCGGGGACTGTGCGCTCCCGCACCAGCCATTCGGGGACTGTGCGCTCCCGGGCCAGCCATTCGGGGACTGTGCGCTCCCGGGCCAGCCATTCGGGGACTGTGCGCTCCCGGGCCAGCCATTCGGGGACTGTGCGCTCCCGCGCCAGCCATTCGGGGACTGTGCGCTCCCCGCGCCAGCCATTCGGGGACTGTGCGCTCCCCGCGCCAGCCATTCGGGGACTGTGCGCTCCCCGCGCCAGCCATTCGGGGACTGTGCGCTCCCCGCGTCAGCCATTCGGGGACTGTGCGCTGCCGGGGATGCGGCCACTTGCACTCTATTGAATGATTGGATAACGGCCAAGTCTGAATAACCCTCTGGAGAAGGATTGTCAGGGCACTTTCTCTCTAAAGAACTCCAGGTCTGCTTATGTCTCCAACAATCCTGCGATCATGTGCACGCTTCCCTGCAATCCGCATTCTATGTTAGTCTCCCTAAAGTGGAGTCTCCTGGGTTTTGGTTCTTTCCCCCGGGGCGCCCCGATTCCCGGTCCCACTGCATGTCTGACTGCCGCATCCTCCGCTTCCCTCTAACAGGGAGTACGCCTGCACCAGGCATTTGTGAATGGCCGCCGCGGGCAGGCACCCTGTTCCAGGGAAGCAGAGGATGCAGCCGTTGGCGCACTGTGGGACTGGAAAGGGCCGAGTTGCGATCTGCGGGGGGGTTCACACAGCGGGGCATCCCTGATTGGGGTGCCCCTGGGGGAAAGGTCCACTTTAAGCCAAGAGGGATGCCACTGTCTGGTGATTGCTCCTCTTTGTGGGGCATCCGGAGTTGGGTGTCAGGATATCTGTAAGAAGCCAAACTCGATACCATGGTGCACATGCAGATCTGGTCGCCGCCCTCTGTAACCCCCGGGGGGGGGGGGGAGTGGCCGTGGGATGTTTACCGGCCCCTTACATTCAACGCTTTGTCTCCTATGCATGTACACGGACTAGGCCGCTGATTGGAGGAGTGCACATGTGCCAAGGGATTTCTGTAGAGGCCAGTATAGTGGGCATTCGGGGGGGAGGGGTTAGTGTCACGCGAGGGGACATGCCAAATCCAGATGTTCGGATCAGGAGAGAAAGTGAGTAAAGTGAGTTCCTCTTGAAGAAATGGGCCAAAATCCCCAGATTGTACCCAAATCGGGACCCTCCTGATTTGAAACTCTCCCGGGATACATGACCTAGCGGTGGACCCACGGGCACGTGCCAGGCTCCAATCAGCTGCTTTGTTCATTACTTATAAATGATCAGCGGCGGCGGTGGCGTTCCCTTATGGCTGTGCACGCCCCGTGTATTTAACCAAACCTGTTTTTGGCCCTTTCCTCCCGCTGTGTGATACCCCCCAGTTCGCCGAACGCAACTCACTCTTCCCAGTCCTACTATGCATGCTCGGCCAATCAGCACGCTCGGAGCCGCTGACGCCACGTTGTCTAAAGGCCAGCAGCTCCGAGCGCACTGGCGGCCGCATCCCCCGCTTCCCTGTAACGGGGAGTGTGCTCGCGCCGGCCATTCACAAATGCCTGGCCCTGCTAGTGGGATAGAGGGGATGCAGCCCGCACATGCGCCATTGGACCGGGAAGTAAGGTAAGTGTATGGGGCGACCTGGGGGGGGGTTTTACACAGCGGGGCATCCCGATTTTGGATGCACCGAGGGGAGGGAATCGATTGCCCTGGGAATCTTATAGCTGGGTTTTGCTCCACTTTCACCAAACCCACAGCCTTGGATTCTATATCGGGTTTTGGTCCACTTTAAACCTGTTTTTCCCATTTTTTGTGTCATGCTTCTGGACATCCCGAATTGGGAAGCCCCGCTGTGTTAACCCCTCAGTTCACCCAGTAAAACTGACCTCTCATTGGTCCAACAGCGCATATGTGGGCTCTCATCCAATCAGAGTCCTCTGCCATGTTTACATCCTTCAGCAAAGGGTTCTGTCTGCCTTTAATGGCATCTGATTTGAACGTCTTTGGCGGGAGTGTGCGCATGTGCAGTTAGGGAGTGGCGAGTTATTACCCGCACCCTGGGGGTTTCACACAGCGGGGAATCCTAATTTGGGATGGCCCGGTGGGCCTGGATTTTGGATGGTTTTTTGTTCCGCTTCAAAGTGAGCTAAAAGTCAGACTTGGGCTGCCAGAGTTTAACACGCCGTAAAGTGGGCAAAAAACACAAGCTTCTCTCGCAGGAGCTTTCCATGAAAGGCGTCTCAATTTGGGATGCCCTGCGGTGGGTAAATGCTACCCAAACATAATGTGGTGTGCAGCAGCTTCACTGCCCCCTCAGGTCTGACAGGGGCGCGCTGAGAATGTGCGCGAATGCCGACCCTGTAGAGGAGAGTATGATGCTCGGGCACGGGGGTTAGCTGCTGGGTACCCGCTGTGGGACACTTTCCTAAGGGGCATGCCAAATCTAGGTGCCCTGCAGCATCTACCGTGAGCTCCCCCTGCCAGTCATGCAAATAGGAACACGCTACTATGGCAACCTGGACCGAGGTGGCAGGCAGTTTCCCACTGCAAGGTATATAAAAGTCTTAAAGGAGCCAAAGCACTCAAACCAGTTAGCTTGCTGACCAACCGACAATCTGTCTCTAAACTTGGTTAAAAACAGGGGGCTCTGTCACACACATCTGCAGAAGTAGCTTAAGCTGCACCACCAGCGCCAAGGTGCCTCTATGGGTGCAGTCCTAACTCTAATCTCTGAGAGCCCCATTTGGGACATACAATGCAATAGATAAATTGGGAGCAGGCTTACCGGAGGTTGCCGTAAACCTCAAGTGCAAGCCATGGGGTGGAAGGCCCCTTTAAGACTTTTGTATTCGAATTGCCCTGCTAATGTGCACCTCCCTGGTTAGTTATAAAATGGTCTGAGCGGCTGCCACCCCTCCTTTGCCACTGCAAGGTATATCAAATATATATATGTCCCCATACAGGCCAACATTGTGTCTGGTCCAAAATAGTTTAGTTTTCCGGTCCAGTAATAGTTTTTGGCCTTGCCTAGTTCCAGGATACCACAGCGTTCAGAAGCGGATTCATGCGAGCGGCATCTCTGATGGGTTGCCGACCCTGCCCCACACTCAGCTGCTCTCTTTTCTACCACCGCTGCGTCCCGTTGCCCTATAGCCTGGAAATGGTCTTTTTTTTTTTCCGATCTGCAGGGCATCCCAAATTGGTGGGCCCCATAGGAATCCATACTGGCAGTGAAGTTTAGCCCCCTTGTGGGTTATAGAGGACCCCCACTCAGTATAGACTGAAGGTCCTCTTATCCGTGGCATCCATGGATGCCCCCGGGGCAAAAGATTAGGCCGTCACATGGGAGCAGCAAACGTGTTGGGCTTTCCTGGAGGCTACGTGCAGCGGGGATGAATCGGGGATGCCCCTGTGCTGCCAATGTCAGAGGGCATCCGGTCTATTTTGATGGGCCGACCTCTAAATCCAAAAGGCTTTTTTGCCTTTTTGGCCATTTCACTGGAGAGGTTTCTCAAATGGGGGATGTTCATTGGAGTAAAAAGAAACCCTGTCCTGTCCTGTGCGGTGCCGGGTGCCTCTTGGCAATATCCTGCCTCCGCTCTTTACTGGACCCTGCGGCGCAGGTCAATTGTAGAATGCATATCGGCGCTAAAGCTGAGGCTGCTGCACCCTGTGGGATTGAGCCTGCCTAGTGACACCTGATCTATCTTTTTATTCTGCCTCGGCTGGAAATTGGGTCTGAGATGCACCACAATTGGTCAGAATTCTTCCTCCTCTTCCCACTGTGGCTGCGGCTGGCTTTCGATAGCGTTGTGATCACGTGGGAAGGCAAATAAGCCCTGACCTTTTAAAGTGGACCAAAACCCAGGATTTCTGACTATCCCGTGTTTTGGTCCTTGCCCCCGATCAGCGATGCCCCGCTGTGTGATCTCCGAGTGCAACTCACCTCTTCCAGGTCCTACGGCGCATGTGCGGCCGCTCATCCAATCATCGTGCTCTGAGCCGCTGATGTCACGTCGTCTAAGAGCAGCGGCTCCGAGCACACTGGCTGGCGCATCCCCCGCTTCCCTCTAACAGGGAGCGTCTCCACGACGGCCATTCACAAATGCCGGGCGTGGGCATGCACCCTGCTAAAGGGATAGCGGGGATGCGACTGGCGCATGCGCCATTGGACCATGATGCATGGTAAGTGTATGGGGTGACCTGAGGGGCATCCTGATTTTGGATACGGCCCAGGAATGCGCTTGGTTTTGGTCCACTTTAATGCCCACCCGGAAGCATCCGGCTAAAGATCACTCGAAAGCCCAGAATTTGCTGTCACACTTAAAGCTGGTCAAGACTCTCGCGCCCGGGAACTTGGAATCTCCTGCTGGCCTGCCCCCGGGGCATCCTACACTGGATGCCCCACTGTGTAGAAATCTCCCAGGCCCCGGTAATATTACCTGATCCCAGAGGGTCCCACACTTCGACTTCGCCGGCAGCACCTCGCTAAAACGGCATTTTTTAGAGCGACGTGGCACTGAGGGTTCGGCAGCGCGTTGTAAACAATGAGACAAAAAATGGCCTGCCTGGCCCTATAAAGCAGAACAAAACCCCCGAATTCGACTTTCCCGGATTTCGTTTCAGTCCTGAAATCAGGATTCCCCGCTGTGTGAAACCTCACAGAACGCCGCTTCCACTCAACTCTCCCTCGCTCCAACCGAGCATGTGCGGCTCTCGTCTAATGTAGCCGTGACTGTATCATTCAGCAACCGGCTCTCATTGGCTACAATGTGCAGCGCATCCCCCTGCGGCGGTGCACGTGCTCATCCTCCGGCCAATCAGAATGGCTGGGGCGGCAGCGCGCGATTTCCATTCACAACATTGAGACGCGATTTATGAATGGCGTAGTCGTGGTCATTGG
The DNA here is from genome assembly GCA_027917425.1 of Gastrophryne carolinensis. Taxonomy (NCBI): domain Eukaryota; kingdom Metazoa; phylum Chordata; class Amphibia; order Anura; family Microhylidae; genus Gastrophryne; species Gastrophryne carolinensis. Next base: position 2,462,710 of record CM051243.1, read on the forward strand.
ATGAGAGCCTTCATATGCGGGCGGGCGGGTGGGGGCCCGGACATAGCAGGGCATCCTGAATTGGGGTGAGGCCAGCCAGCCCTAGAATCTTCAAGATTCCATAACCGGGAGAAAGGACAAAAAACCCTGGGTTTAGGTCCACTTTAAAGTAAAGGCGAACCCTTGTATCATTCTAAGGACTCGCAATCTAAGCCGGGTGGAGTTTGGTTTCCCTGGATCGCAGAACTAGGCCCCATCCTGAATCTGCCGCTCGGTCACAGGAAGGTTTTACTGGGTGACTGCGGCTTTGGATTTCTCTGTGGCGGGTTGTGAAACGCCGGCTGCGCATTGTGCGATCTGATTGCTCATCCCTGAATCATCCGACCCCGGGGGGGCCGCCCTGAATCATTCGACCCCGGGGGGGGGGCCGCCCTGAATCATTCGACCCCGGGGGGGGGGGGGGCCGCCCTGAATCATTCGACCCCGGGGGGGGGGGAGCCGCCCTGAATCATCCGACCCCATCCTCGATCTGCTCTTCGGAGTCACTCTGAGTCGGGTTTCCCTTTGTATTGCAGTATAAAGCGGACCCACAGCCAGAAGTGACCGTCTCTCTTTAACATGCTCCCATCCTAGTTTGCGATGCCTCTGCGATTTAGGATCCTTAGGAAGCCACGACCGAGCATTAAACTCTTAATTTACTTTAACGGGTGTTGGTCCTGCTGTTTGGTGATTGCAAAAAGCTCGGGGGGCATCCAGAATGCTGGGGCCCCCCTTGCAGCTAACGCCACATTAATGTAAATAGGTGGAAAAAGGGGAGGGATCTGCTGCAACCTAAAGGTAAGGGACCACCTCATGTATTTTAATCTTGGAGCGAGGAGGGGAATTCTTTGTTCACTGAGATAGTGTCCCATTTTTAATCCAGACCTTCACCCTGAATAAGAGCCTATCTTGTATGTCCCCCCCCCCCCCCCCCTGTACGTACAGATTGCCCACATTAATCCGGACGCTGACCCTGAATAAGAGCCTATCTTATATGTTTCCCACACCCTGTACATACAGATTGCCCACATTAATCCGGACCCTCACCCTGAATAAGAGCCTATCTTATATGTTTCCCACACCCTGTACATACAGATTGCTCACATTAATCCGGACTTTCACCCTGAATAAGAGCCTATCTTGTATGTCTCCCCCCCCCCTGTACATACAGATTGCCCACATTAATCTGGACGCTCACACTGAATAAGAGCCTATCTTATGTTTCCCACACCCTGTACATACAGATTGCCCACATTAATCCAGACGCTCACCCTGAATAAGAGCCTATCTTGTATGTTCCCCCCCCCCCCCCCCCTGTACGTACAGATTGCCCACATTAATCCGGACGCTCACCCTGAATAAGAGCCTATCTTGTATGTTCCCCCCCCCCCCCCCCTGTACGTACAGATTGCCCACATTAATCTGGACGCTCACCCTGAATAAGAGCCTATCTTGTATGTTCCCCCATGCCCTGTACATACAGCTTTTAGATGCTCTGAAAAGTTTAAGGGTTTAGGCTTTTCATTAAATTATGCCAAAGGTCCTGTTTAAGAGATTTCCAATTCGGGATGCCCCGTAGTGTAAAACAAACACATACTCGCCTCGATCCCCTGGATGTGGCTAAGCTTAGGCACCCCCCTGAAGCACCAGCCTATGTGCTGTAGGTATGCAGACTAGGGATGTATACAGGGAAGCCTTATTCATTGTGGGGTATCCCAAACAGGAAGGAGCCAGACTAAAGTCTTTTTTTTTTCTTTTAGCCAGGATTTTTTTTCTTCTTAAAGCGGACCAAAACCCACCGCGATTGGCCCGGGAATTCGATTCCCTTCCCGAGGCATCCAAAATCGGGATGCCCTGCTATCTGAAACCCCCCCCCCCCCCCAGGTCGCCCCGTTCACTTAATTTGTTTGCTGGTCCAACGGTGCGAGCTGCAGCATCCCCGCTTCCCTGTAGCATTAGTGGACGGCCGGCGTGGGCACGCTCCTGTTACAGGGAGGTGCAGGCACGCACTAGAGGGACGGGGATGTGGCCGCTGTTCTTAGACGCGCTGTGGGACTGGGAAATGAGGTAAGTGGACCTGGGGGGTTTCACACAGCGGAGCATCCCAATTTCGTGGTGCTCGGGGGGGAACGAAACTCGGGAAAATTGAATTCCCGAGTTTTGTTCTGCTTTAAATGGCCAGGCTGTCCATTATTCACACAGCGGGGCCTCCCAATTTCGGGGGGGGGGGGGGGGGGGGGATTGAATTCCCGAGTTTTGTTCTGCTTTAAATGGCCAGGCTGTCCATTATTCACACAGCGGGGCCTCCCAATTCCGTGGTGCTCAGGGGGACTGAAACGAGATCTGGGAAAGTCGAATTCCTGGGTTTTGTTCTGCTTTAAGTGTTAGGTTTTACCTAGTGCTAAAGCAGGACTAAGGGGTTAAGCAACAGACACCTCGCCAATAATCCACTGTCACTGACCCCCCAGATCGCCCAAACAAATGCACCTCTTCCCAGTCCCATGGCGCGGGCACTCGTCCAATCAGCGCGCTGGCGGCCGCATCCCCCGCTTCCGTCCAACAGGGAGCGTGCCCATTCACAAATGCCTGGGGCGGCCGCGTGCCCTGCTAGAGGGATAGCGCCATTGACCAGGAAACAAGGTAAGTGAACGGGGCGACCTGGGGGTGTCACACAGGAAGTGGGAATCTTATAGATTGTCTGGCTGAAAGCACTGGGTTTTGGTCCGCTTTACAGTGGAACAAAACCTGGCAATGGAATCTTAAAGATTCTAGGGCCAGCTGCTGGGTGCCCTTATGTTTGATACCCAACCTGGCTCGCGCATGTGCCGTTAGACCGGGACGCAAGGTAAGTGAATGGCGCCACCTGGTGGTATCGGGCATTTTGGATGCCCCGGGGGAGGGAACCGATCATCCCGGGAATCTTATAGATCGTTCTTGGTTTTGGTCCACTTTAAATAACAAGGCCTGGGAGAGCCCGATCCTCTCCAGAATGACGCAGCTTTATCCGCAGTCATGTGACCCTTATTGTCCCCCAGCAGGTGCTACTTGGGGACTGTCCATTGTTTACTAGGAATCAGTGCTGGTTACTTTTGGGTTAATCATTGTCCAGTGAGGAGAACCTGTCGCCCGCTAAAGAAGCCGACAGACATTATGTGGGATGAATGGGGCAATGCGTCATCAGCGACTCACTGCTTCATTGTGAATTACTAAGCGGCTTTTCCGGCAATCGCCAGCGTTAGTCACCCCGCGGGGCCGCGCACATCGGCTTTCTATCTCCTTTTATGTTGTATTGTTAACTGGCTCATTTCATACGAGTTCTGTCTGCATTTCCATGCGTCTGCAACGCTATTGGATGGTCGTCTGCCCATTGATGGTGCCGGCACAAATCTCACTGGATGTATAGTGAAGCGGTGTCTCACCTTGTTATATAGCGAAGCGGTGTCTGACCTTGTTATATAGCGAAGCGGTGTCTCACCTGGTTATATAGTGAAGCGGCGTCTGACCTGGTTATATAGTGAAGCGGCGTCTGACCTGGTTATATAGTGAAGCGGTGTCTCACCTGGTTATATAGTGAAGCGGCGTCTGACCTGGTTATATAGTGAAGCGGCGTCTGACCTGGTTATATAGTGAAGCGGCGTCTCACCTGGTTATATAGTGAAGCGGCGTCTGACCTGGTTATATAGTGAAGCGGTGTCTCACCTGGTTATATAGCGAAGCGGCGTCTCACCTGGTTATATAGTGAAGCGGCGTCTGACCTGGTTATATAGCGAAGCGGCGTCTAACCTTGTTATATAGTGAAGCGGCGTCTGACCTGGTTATATAGGGAAGCGGTGTCTGACCTGGTTATATAGTGGAGCGGCGTCTCACCTGGTTATATAGCGAATCGGTGTCTCACCTGGTTATATAGCGAATCGGTGTCTCACCTGGTTATATAGCGAATCGGTGTCTCACCTGGTTATATAGGGAAGCGGCGTCTCACCTGGTTATATAGTGAAGCGGTGTCTGACCTGGTTATATAGTGAAGCGGCGTCTCACCTGGTTATATAGCGAAGCGGTGTCTCACCTGGTTATATAGGGAAGCGGCGTCTCACCTGGTTATATAGCGAAGCGGTGTCTCACCTGGTTATATAGCGAAGCGGTGTCTGACCTGGTTATATAGCAAAGCGGTGTCTCACCTGGTTATATAGGGAAGCGGCGTCTGACCTGGTTATATAGTGAAGCGGTGTCTCACCTGGTTATATAGCAAAGCGGTGTCTCACCTGGTTATATAGTGAAGCGGTGTCTGACCTGGTTATATAGTGAAGCGGCGTCTCACCTGGTTATATAGCAAAGCGGCGTCTCACCTGGTTATATAGTGAAGCGGTGTCTCACCTGGTTATATAGTGAAGCGGCATCTAACCTGGTTATATAGTGAAGCGGCGTCTCACCTGGTTATATAGTGAAGCGGTGTCTCACCTGGTTATATAGTGAAGCGGTGTCTCACCTGGTTATATAGGGAAGCGGCGTCTCACCTGGTTATATAGTGAAGCGGTGTCTCCCCTGGTTATATAGTGAAGCGGTGTCTCACCTGGTTATATAGTGAAGCAGTGTCTCACCTGGTTATATAGTGAAGCGGTGTCTGACCTGGTTATATAGTGAAGCGGTGTCTGACCTGGTTATATAGCAAAGCGGTGTCTGACCTGGTTATATAGTGAAGCGGCGTCTCACCTGGTTATATAGTGAAGCGGTGTCTCACCTGGTTATATAGTGAAGCGGTGTCTGACCTGGCTATATAGTGAAGCGGCATCTAACCTGGTTATATAGTGAAGCGGTGTCTGACCTGGTTATATAGCAAAGCGGTGTCTCACCTGGTTATATAGCAAAGCGGTGTCTCACCTGGTTATATAGTGAAGCGGTGTCTGACCTGGTTATATAGTGAAGCGGTGTCTCACCTGGTTATATAGCAAAGCGGTGTCTCACCTGGTTATATAGTGAAGCGGTGTCTCACCTGGTTATATAGCAAAGCGGTGTCTCACCTGGTTATATAGTGAAGCGGCGTCTCACCTGGTTATATAGCAAAGCGGCGTCTCACCTGGTTATATAGTGAAGCGGTGTCTCACCTGGTTATATAGTGAAGCGGCATCTAACCTGGTTATATAGTGAAGCGGCGTCTCACCTGGTTATATAGTGAAGCGGTGTCTCACCTGGTTATATAGCAAAGCGGCGTCTCACCTGGTTATATAGTGAAGCGGTGTCTCACCTGGTTATATAGTGAAGCGGCATCTAACCTGGTTATATAGTGAAGCGGTGTCTGACCTGGTTATATAGTGAAGCGGTGTCTCACCTGGTTATATAGTGAAGCGGTGTCTCACCTGGTTATATAGGGAAGCGGCGTCTCACCTGGTTATATAGTGAAGCGGTGTCTCACCTGGTTATATAGTGAAGCAGTGTCTCACCTGGTTATATAGTGAAGCGGTGTCTGACCTGGTTATATAGTGAAGCGGTGTCTGACCTGGTTATATAGCAAAGCGGTGTCTGACCTGGTTATATAGCGAAGCGGCGTCTCACCTGGTTATATAGCGAAGCGGTGTCTCACCTGGTTATATAGCGAAGCGGTGTCTGACCTGGTTATATAGCGAAGCGGCGTCTCACCTGGTTATATAGCGAAGCGGTGTCTCGCCTGGTTATATAGTGAAGCGGTGTCTCACCTGGTTATATAGTGAAGCGGTGTCTCACCTGGTTATATAGCGAAGCGGCGTCTCACCTGGTTATATAGCGAAGCGGTGTCTCACCTGGTTATATAGCGAAGCGGCGTCTCACCTGGTTATATAGGGAAGCGGCGTCTCACCTGGTTATATAGTGAAGCGGTGTCTCACCTGGTTATATAGCGAAGCGGCGTCTCACCTGGTTATATAGCGAAGCGGCGTCTCACCTGGTTATATAGGGAAGCGGCGTCTCACCTGGTTATATAGTGAAGCGGTGTCTCACCTGGTTATATAGTGAAGCGGTGTCTCACCTGGTTATATAGTGAAGCGGCGTCTCACCTGGTTATATAGGGAAGCGGCGTCTCACCTGGTTATATAGGGAAGCGGTGTCTCACCTGGTTATATAGGGAAGCGGTGTCTGACCTGGTTATATAGCGAAGCGGTGTCTCACCTGGTTATATAGCGAAGCGGCATCTAACCTGGTTATATAGTGAAGCGGTGTCTCACCTGGTTATATAGCGAAGCGGTGTCTCACCTGGTTATATAGTGAAGCGGCGTCTCACCTGGTTATATAGGGAAGCGGCGTCTCACCTGGTTATATAGGGAAGCGGCGTCTCACCTGGTTATATAGGGAAGCGGTGTCTGACCTGGTTATATAGTGAAGCGGTGTCTCCCCTGGTTATATAGGGAAGCGGTGTCTGACCTGGTTATATAGGGAAGCGGTGTCTCACCTGGTTATATAGCGAAGCGGTGTCTCACCTGGTTATATAGCGAAGCGGTGTCTCACCTGGTTATATAGGGAAGCGGCGTCTCACCTGGTTATATAGGGAAGCGGTGTCTCACCTGGTTATATAGGGAAGCGGCGTCTCACCTGGTTATATAGGGAAGCGGTGTCTGACCTGGTTATATAGTGAAGCGGTGTCTCCCCTGGTTATATAGTGAAGCGGTGTCTCACCTGGTTATATAGTGAAGCGGTGTCTGACCTGGTTATATAGCGAAGCGGCGTCTCACCTGGTTATATAGTGAAGCGGCGTCTCACCTGGTTATATAGCGAAGCGGCATCTAACCTGGTTATATAGTGAAGCGGTGTCTCACCTGGTTATATAGCGAAGCGGCATCTAACCTGGTTATATAGTGAAGCGGTGTCTCACCTGGTTATATAGCGAAGCGGCATCTAACCTGGTTATATAGTGAAGCGGTGTCTCACCTGGTTATATAGGGAAGCGGCGTCTCACCTGGTTATATAGTGAAGCGGTGTCTCCCCTGGTTATATAGCGAAGCGGCGTCTGACCTGGTTATATAGAGAAGCGGTGTCTCACCTGGTTATATAGGGAAGCGGCGTCTCACCTGGTTATATAGGGAAGCTGCGTCTCACCTGGTTATATAGCGAAGCGGTGTCTCACCTGGTTATATAGTGAAGCGGTGTCTCACCTGGTTATATAGTGAAGCGGTGTCTCACCTGGTTATATAGGGAAGCGGCGTCTGACCTGGTTATATAGCGAAGCGGTGTCTCACCTGGTTATATAGCGAAGCGGCGTCTCACCTGGTTATATAGCGAAGCGGCATCTAACCTGGTTATATAGTGAAGCGGTGTCTCACCTGGTTATATAGCGAAGCGGTGTCTGACCTGGTTATATAGTGAAGCGGCGTCTCACCTGGTTATATAGTGAAGCGGTGTCTCACCTGGTTATATAGGGAAGCGGCGTCTCACCTGGTTATATAGCGAAGCGGTGTCTCACCTGGTTATATAGGGAAGCGGCGTCTCACCTGGTTATATAGCGAAGCGGTGTCTCACCTGGTTATATAGCGAAGCGGCGTCTCACCTGGTTATATAGCGAAGCGGTGTCTCACCTGGTTATATAGGGAAGCGGCGTCTCACCTGGTCATATAGCGAAGCAGCCTCTGACCTGGTTATATAGCGAAGCGGCGTCTCACCTGGTTATATAGCGAAGCGGCGTCTCACCTGGTTATATAGCGAAGCGGTGTCTCACCTGGTTATATAGTGAAGCAGCCTCTAACCTGGTTATATAGCGCAGCGGCGTCTCACCTGGTTATATAGCGAAGCGGTGTCTCACCTGGTTATATAGGGAAGCGGCGTCTCACCTGGTTATATAGCGAAGCGGCGTCTCACCTGGTTATATAGCGAAGCGGTGTCTCACCTGGTTATATAGGGAAGCGGTGTCTCACCTGGTTATATAGCGAAGCGGTGTCTCGCCTGGTTATATAGTGAAGCGGTGTCTCACCTGGTTATATAGCGAAGCGGTGTCTCACCTGGTTATATAGCGAAGCGGTGTCTCACCTGGTTATATAGTGAAGCGGTGTCTCACCTGGTTATATAGCGAAGCGGTGTCTCACCTGGTTATATAGTGAAGCGGTGTCTCACCTGGTTATATAGTGAAGCGGTGTCTCACCTGGTTATATAGTGAAGCGGCGTCTCACCTGGTTATATAGTGAAGCGGTGTCTCACCTGGTTATATAGTGAAGCGGTGTCTCACCTGGTTATATAGTGAAGCGGTGTCTCACCTGGTTATATAGTGAAGCGGTGTCTCACCTGGTTATATAGCGAAGCGGTGTCTCACCTGGTTATATAGTGAAGCGGTGTCTCACCTGGTTATATAGCGAAGCGGTGTCTGACCTGGTTATATAGCGAAGCGGCGTCTCACCTGGTTATATAGCGAAGCGGCGTCTCACCTGGTTATATAGCGAAGCGGTGTCTCACCTGGTTATATAGAGAAGCGGCGTCTCCCCTGGTTATATAGCGAAGCGGTGTCTGACCTGGTTATATAGTGAAGCGGTGTCTCATCTGGTTATATAGCGAAGCGGCGTCTCACCTGGTTATATAGCGAAGCGGTGTCTCACCTGGTTATATAGTGAAGCGGTGTCTCACCTGGTTATATAGTGAAGCGGTGTCTCACCTGGTTATATAGTGAAGCGGTGTCTCACCTGGTTATATAGCGAAGCGGCGTCTCACCTGGTTATACAGCGAAGCGGTGTCTCACCTGGTTATATAGAGAAGCGGTGTCTCACCTGGTTATATAGCGAAGCGGTGTCTCACCTGGTTATATAGTGAAGCGGTGTCTCACCTGGTTATATAGTGAAGCGGTGTCTCACCTGGTTATATAGCGAAGCGGCGTCTCACCTGGTTATATAGCGAAGCGGTGTCTCACCTGGTTATATAGTGAAGCGGTGTCTCACCTGGTTATATAGTGAAGCGGTGTCTGACCTGGTTATATAGCGAAGCGGTGTCTCACCTGGTTATATAGCGAAGCAGCCTCTGACCTGGTTATATAGTGAAGCGGTGTCTCACCTGGTTATATAGCGAAGCAGCCTCTGACCTGGTTATATAGTGAAGCGGTGTCTCGCCTGGTTATATAGTGAAGCGGTGTCTCACCTGGTTATATAGCGAAGCGGTGTCTCACCTGGTTATATAGTGAAGCGGTGTCTCACCTGGTTATATAGTGAAGCGGTGTCTCACCTGGTTATATAGCGAAGCGGCGTCTCACCTGGTTATACAGCGAAGCGGTGTCTCACCTGGTTATATAGAGAAGCGGTGTCTCACCTGGTTATACAGCGAAGCGGTGTCTCACCTGGTTATATAGCGAAGCGGTGTCTCACCTGGTTATATAGTGAAGCGGTGTCTCACCTGGTTATATAGTGAAGCGGTGTCTCACCTGGTTATATAGCGAAGCAGCCTCTGACCTGGTTATATAGTGAAGCGGTGTCTCGCCTGGTTATATAGTGAAGCGGTGTCTCACCTGGTTATATAGCGAAGCGGTGTCTGACCTGGTTATATAGCGAAGCGGTGTCTGACCTGGTTATATAGCGAAGCGGTGTCTCACCTGGTTATATAGCGAAGCGGCGTCTCACCTGGTTATATAGCGAAGCGGTGTCTCACCTGGTTATATAGCGAAGCGGTGTCTCACCTGGTTATATAGCGAAGCGGTGTCTCACCTGGTTATATAGCGAAGCGGTGTCTCACCTGGTTATATAGCGAAGCGGCGTCTCACCTGGTTATATAGCGAAGCGGCGTCTCACCTGGTTATATAGCGAACCGGCGTCTCACCTGGTTATATAGCGAAGCGGCGTCTCACCTGGTTATATAGCGAAGCGGTGTCTCACCTGGTTATATAGCGAAGCGGTGTCTCACCTGGTTATATAGCGAAGCGGTGTCTCACCTGGTTATATAGCGAAGCGGCGTCTCACCTGGTTATATAGCGAATCGGTGTCTCACCTGGTTATATAGCGAAGCAGTGTCTCACCTGGTTATATAGCGAATCGGCGTCTCACCTGGTTATATAGCGAAGCGGCGTCTCACCTGGTTATATAGCGAAGCGGCGTCTCACCTGGTTATATAGCGAAGCGGTGTCTCACCTGGTTATATAGCGAAGCGGTGTCTCACCTGGTTATATAGCGAAGCGGTGTCTGACCTGGTTATATAGCGAAGCGGTGTCTGACCTGGTTATATAGGGAAGCGGTGTCTGACCTGGTTATATAGGGAAGCGGTGTCTGACCTGGTTATATAGCGAAGCGGCGTCTGACCTGGTTATATAGAGAAGCGGTGTCTCACCTGGTTATATAGTGAAGCGGTGTCTCACCTGGTTATATAGTGAAGCGGTGTCTCACCTGGTTATATAGTGAAGCGGTGTCTCACCTGGTTATATAGTGAAGCGGTGTCTCACCTGGTTATATAGTGAAGCGGTGTCTCACCTGGTTATATAGCGAAGCGGTGTCTCACCTGGTTATATAGCGAAGCGGTGTCTCACCTGGTTATATAGCGAAGCGGTGTCTCACCTGGTTATATAGCGAACCGGCGTCTCACCTGGTTATATAGCGAACCGGCGTCTCACCTGGTTATATAGCGAACCGGTGTCTCACCTGGTTATATAGCGAACCGGTGTCTCACCTGGTTATATAGCGAACCGGTGTCTCACCTGGTTATATAGCGAACCGGTGTCTCACCTGGTTATATAGCGAAGCGGCGTCTCACCTGGTTATATAGCGAAGCGGCGTCTCACCTGGTTATATAGCGAAGCGGCGTCTCACCTGGTTATATAGCGAAGCGGTGTCTCACCTGGTTATATAGCGAAGCGGTGTCTCACCTGGTTATATAGAGAAGCGGTGTCTCACCTGGTTATATAGAGAAGCGGTGTCTCACCTGGTTATATAGTGAAGCGGCGTCTCACCTGGTTATATAGTGAAGCGGCGTCTCACCTGGTTATATAGTGAAGCGGCGTCTCACCTGGTTATATAGTGAAGCGGCGTCTCACCTGGTTATATAGTGAAGCGGTGTCTCACCTGGTTATATAGAGAAGCGGTGTCTCACCTGGTTATATAGCGAAGCGGTGTCTCACCTGGTTATATAGCGAATCGGCGTCTCACCTGGTTATATATTGAAGCGGCGTCTATGGGAGAAGTGTTGAGTGTGTAATGATCAGTGATCCCCATGATGGGAAGAAGGTACAGGTTAAAGCGGACCAAAACCCGGGATTTTGGCTCTCCCAGGTTTCGGTCCACACCCCGGGGCACCTGCTGTGTGAAGCCCACAGATTGCCCAGAAAAACTCACCATTCCCCAGTCCTACGGCGTATGTGCAGCCAGTTGGTACTGTTTTTTTTAATTTTTTTTATTTCTATTTATTTTTTTTTATATAATGGACCTTCACCATAAAATCCTAATTGCAAATAACCCAGCGACTGCTAGAAGTTTGCTTGCGAGGATAAGTCACGTGACACTAAAATAAAGAGATGTGGGCAGACGGCGTGCACCTGCCTGGAATAGAAGCGGAAGAGAAGCTCGTCTCCTAAAAATCGCTTCCCTCTCGGTTATTTTCACTATATCTAGTCGTATCTAGTCTAGGTGCATATTGTCCCTCCTAAAGCGGCTAAAAGGAAGCAGGGTGATTTATTTCGGCTGAGAGACTTGTCTTTCCTGAGCAGGCCCATTTTTCTAATATGGTCTTCAAGGAGTGGGAAAGGCCTAAAAAGCTACCGTCGGTGCCTAAGGGCCTGGACAGGCGGTATCCCTTCCCTGAGGAGCTGGTCTGTCTGTGGTCCCGTCCCCCTGAAGTGGATTCCCCTGTGTCGGGGTTATCCAACACTACGGTTATGCCGTCACCCGATTCTGCTTCCTTGCGTGATCCAGCTGACAGGCGTATGGATCAGCTAGTTTGTCATGCCTTCACCCTGCTGGTGCTGGGTTTCGCCCTGTGTGTGCCGCGGCTATTGTCTCCTTAGCCATCAGAAAGAAGGTGAGACGTCTTGTGGATATTGCTAAGTCTCGCAAGCAGGCAGAGGAGTATAAAGAACTCAAAGCTTGTGTGGATTTTATTGCCTTGTTGCCTCTACCATGGATGATGGTGTCCGGCTCGGTGCCAGGGTTTCGGCTTTGCTTGTTGCGCTCCTTCGCTCGCTCTGGTTGCGGCAATGGTCGGCTGACGCCACGGCCAAGAAGTCGCTCACTAGTATCCCCTTCGTGGGCCACAGGTTGTTTGGGGAGCTTCTGGACCTCCTGATCAAGGATGGTAGACTCCCTCAGCGATGGAGCCCTGCGCGGCCCTTTCGGGGGTTCTTCTGCCTATCGCTCCTTTCGAGGAGTAAGGGGCTTTTCATTTTTAGGTGGCTGCAGAGAATTTTGGGGACAAGGTAGGTCCCGCGGTCGACCCAATCCCTCCTGGGGATCCAAGTCCAAGCCCCCTGCCAAAGCCCCTCAGGCATGAGGAGGCGCCCTCACCCATCCGGGTGGGGGGACGGCTTCTGCTATTTGCTCACGTCTGGAGACAACGCGTCTCTGTGGATTCAGGAGGTGGTGTCCTCCGGTTAAAAAATAGAGCTGGCAGTCAGGCCGCCCTCAAGATTTCTTCAGTCTCGAATATCCCAGAACCCAGTGCAGGCACAGGGCCTGAGAATGGCCGTGCAGCACCTCCTGCGCGTCTCGGTGGATTCAGGAGGTGGTGTCCTCCGGTTAATTTGCCCTGTGCCTCGTCAGGAACAGGGCCAAGGCTTCTACTCCAGTCTCTTTACAGTTCCCAAGAAGGACGGTACATTACGCCCTATCCTGGACCTGAAGGGTCTCAACAGGCTTGTAAGAGTCAGAGATTTCCGCATGGAAACCTTACGGTCAGCGGTGAGCTCGCTTCGGCCCGGCTTCATGGCCACGGTGGACATCAGGGATGCCTATTTGCACATCCCGATTTTCCAGGGACATCAGAAGTTCCTGAGATTTGCTCTGGAAGACCAGCATTACCAGTTTGTGGCTCTGCCATTCGGGATATCCTCAGCCCCCCGGGTTTTCACCAAGGTGCTGGCGGGCATCATGGCTATTCTGAGGATTCAGGGCATTCGTGTGTTGCCTTATCCGGACGATTTACTGATTGTGGCTCAGTCCCTTCAGCAGGCCGAGAGCGACACACGGATGGTGTTATCCACTCTAGAGGCCTTCGGATGGGTAATAAATTACCCCAGGTCATTCCCTCAATGGTGAGGTCCTTCCTGGGCTTGACGTTGGACATCTCTCAGCTCAAGGTTTTCCTGCCACAGCAGAAGGTGTTGGGCCTTCAGATGCAGGCGCAGAGCCTTGCTGTCTTGTCAGCGGCCGTCGATACGTCTGGGGATGCAGCTGGTGGGCCTGATGGTGTCATGCTTCGAGGCTGTGCCCTTCGCCCAATTCAATATGAGACCTCTTCAATTGAACCTGTTGGCCGGCTGGGATCGGAGGCACGAGTCGCTGGAACGGGAGTTCTCATTGTCCCCCCTGACAAGACAGTCCCTTGAGTGGTGGCTGGACCCCAGAAAACTGTTGGGGGGGGGCAAGTCCTTTCTGACTCCCCGGTGGGAGATAGTAACCACAGATGCCAGTCTGACTGGCCGGGGAGGTGTTTGGCAGACACAGAGACTCCAGGGTCAGTGGGGTCCGCAGGAGAACCACTTGGCCATCAGTCTCCTGGAACTGAGAGTGATCCGGTTGGTGCTTCTTCACTTGACTCCCCATTTAATGGGTCGTGTGATCCAGGTTCGCTCGGACAATCAGGCGGCTGTTGCCTACATCCATCGCTAGGGTGGGACTCGGCAAGCGAGCCCTCAAGGAGGTGACCCAGATTCTGACTTGGGCAGCGGAGAATGTTCCCTGCATCTCGGCGGTTTACATCCCGGAGTAGAAAACCAGGAGGCAGATGCCCTGAGCAGGGGGGCCTCTCGTCTGGGGGAATGGTCTCTCAGCAGCAAGACTTCTCACACTCTGTGTCTCCGCTGGGGTCAGCCGGACGTGGACCTGTTTGCGTCCAGACACAATCACAAGCTCCCAAGCTTTGTCTCCCTGTCAAGAGATCCTCTGGCCATTGCCACAGACGCTCTGGCCATTCCCTGGATGGAGTTCAGGCTCTTTTATGCATTCCCTCCGTTTCCACTCCTGGGCTGAGTGCTGCGCAAGATACCCCAGGAGGGGGTACCAACCATCCTTGTGGCTCCTCGCTGGCCGAGAAGGAGTTGGTTTGCGGACATAGTTCAGATGTCAGTGGATCATGCGCGACGACCCAGGGCTTCTCACACAGGGGTCGCTGCGGCACCCTAATTTACAGACGCTGGCTTGATGGCCTGGCTATTAAGACCTCGATCCTGATGGAAAAGCGGCTGTTGGCCACTGTTGTACATACCATGATTCAGGAGCGGAAGAAGTCTTCTTCCATGATATATTAGAGTTTGGCATGCCTACATTGCTTGGTGTGAATATAAGAGTCTCCCTTGTCACACTTTCTCTATCTCTAGGATCTTGGAGTTTTTACTTGGGTCTCCAGCTGAGCACCCTCAAGGGCCAGGTCTCTGCCTTGGCTATTTTTTCCCAGAGATCCTTTGCCAGTCATAGACTGATCAAGACCTTTTTCCAGGGTGTTCCAGCCTGTGTTACCGGTGTGGGACTTTATGCTCTCCAGGGTCCTCCCTTTCAGCCCCTGTGCGATGCTGCCTTGCCTATTTTGACCCTCAAGGTGGTCTTTTTGGTAGCGATAACCTCGGTGCGTCGCGTGTCTGAGCTGGCCGCACCTTCTATGAAGCCTCATTATTTTGAGCTGCATAAGGATAAGGTGGTTTTTTCGTTTTAAACCTGATTTTTTTGCCTAAGGTCGTGTCTCCCTTTCATCTTAATGAGGAAGTTGTCCTGCCTTCCTTGTGTCCAGCGCCGACTAAGGCTAAGCAATGTGCTCAGAGCCGTTAAGCAAAGGCCATTTGTGAATGGCCGGCTGCTCCCTTTTATTGGGAAGCGGGGTAATGCGGCCATCAGCGCGCTCAGAGCCGATCGCATTAGACGAGCTCCTGGATGAAGGGGCGGGAGTGGATCAGAGCGCGCTGATTGGACGAGCGGCTGCGCGTACGTCGTAGGACCAGGAAGAGGCACCAGAACCCAGGATGGTCAAAATCCTGGGTTTTAGTCCACTTTAATGGTCTAACGGGAGCGCACAGAGCTGCATGGACCGTGCCAATGTTCCAGGGCCAGGTGGGGCCTTCGGTCGATCTGGGTGAGCTAACACAGTGGGGCGTGCTGAATCGACATGGCCGGTCCTAGAGTCTTTTAGACTCCAGGGCCAGCATTGGGGCTGGCAGATTATAGTCCACTTTCATTACATTGTGTTTCGTGCGCTTGTATTTTTAACAGTGTCCCAGCAGATGCGCTTGTGTACATTGTGCGGGGGAGTTTAGTCCACACTTGTATTTTTAGCAGTGGCCGTGGAGCTTGTGTACAAAGTGACCTTAACTGACTCCAGGGCCGGCATTGTGGGGGGGGGGGGGAGAGATTAGTCCACACGTGTATGTTTAGCAGCGGCCGTTGCGCTTCTGTACAAAGTGACCTTAACTGACTCCAGGGCCGGCATTGTGGGGGGGAGATTAGTCCACAGTTGTATGTTTAGCAGCGGCCGTTGCGCTTGTGTACAAAGTGACCTTAACTGACTCCAGGGCCGGCATTGTGGGGGGGGGGGGAGAGATTAGTCCACACGTGTATGTTTAGCAGCGGCCGTTGCGCTTCTGTACAAAGTGACCTTAACTGACTCCAGGGCCGGCATTGTGGGGGGGAGATTAGTCCACAGTTGTATGTTTAGCAGCGGCCGTTGCGCTTGTGTACAAAGTGACCTTAACTGACTCCAGGGCCGGCATTGTGGGGGGGGGGGGGAGAGATTAGTCCACACGTGTATGTTTAGCAGCGGCCGTTGCGCTTCTGTACAAAGTGACCTTAACTGACTCCAGGGCCGGCATTGTGCGGGGGAGATTAGTCCACACTTGTATGTTTAGCAGCGGCCATTGCGCTTGTGTACAAAGTGACCTTAACTGACTCCAGGGCCGGCATTGTGCGGGGGAGATTAGTCCACACTTGTATGTTTAGCAGCGGCCGTTGCGCTTGTGTACAAAGTGACCTTAACTGACTCCAGGGCCGGCATTGTGCGGGGGAGATTAGTCCACAGGTGTATGTTTAGCAGTGGCCGTTGCGCTTGTGTACATAACGTGACCTTAACTGACTCCAGGGCCGGCATTGTGCGGGGGAGATTCGTCCACACGTGTATGTTTAGCAGCGGCCGTTGCGCTTGTGTACATAACGTGACCTTAACTGACTCCAGGGCCGGCATTGTGCGGGGGAGATTCGTCCACACTTGTATGTTTAGCAGCGGCCGTTGCGCTTGTGTACATAACGTGACCTTAACTGACTCCAGGGCCCGACATAGGAGGAAGTGGGGCAATTTATGAATCGCGCTCCTGCGCTGAGCCACAGACACTTTGTCAGACCAGGGAGGCAGCTCCACCTCTGGCGTTTCGCTGGTCGGCGTGTTAATCAGGGGCCGTATTAACATGACAACAAGCGATCTGGCAGAATTTTTTTCTCCTACTGATGTCGACTTAAGAGACTTGTCGCCCGTTTTCTTCTCGCCCCGTCCGCCTTTGTGCAAGAAAATGAGCCAGACCCAAAAAAAAAAGTGTGTTCGCGTGGCAGGTGTCGCAACCTCAGAGACGCTGGCAGCAGGAGACGCTGGACGTCTTGGTCCCATGCAAATCGCCATTCACGGCTCTCCGGGGATTAAGAATTGGGGGAACAATGGGCCTGAATGGTTTATGTCGGCGCGGGGACCTGACAAAAGGGTCGCACCAACATAAACCATTCAGCCCATTGTTCCCTCAATAAATCTTCTCTCCAATCGGATCTAACGCTGCCGGCGGCCTCCCACCGAGATATTTAAATGCCCCGAGATTGTCCGCGCGTCCTCTCCATATCCGTGACTGAAGGGATGGAGAAAGGAAATCCCAGCATATTGTGTGTATATATATATATATATATATATATATATTGTAGGGGACTGCAGTGGTGGTGCTAGTGTTTTGGGTTTTTTTTTTTATCACCCCACATATGTTATTCAGGAATTATAAGGGAACATGTGTATAAGACAATAAGTCATTATATATGTATATGACAATAAGTTGTTATATATGTATATAAGACATTAAGACACTATTAATATATATGACAATAAGTGGTTATATATGTGTATAAGACAATAAGTGGTTATATATGTATATAAGACAATAAGTCGTTATATATGTATATAAGACAATAAGTCGTTATTGAGCCTAGTTAAAGTTGCCTTACGGCAACGAAACGCGTCGGCAGGTGGCGAGCGGTGGATCCAGGATATTCTATTTTTAGCCATATTCATCATTTGGAACAGTATTGCCCGGCATATGGGACGCAGAGAGTGACTGTTGGATTCCAGCGTCGGTGAGATCGTTACTATGTCTAATGCTTTTTCCCATTCTTTTATCATGTGAGTGTATTTCCTGAGATTTTATTAAAGGAGAGAAATTTTGCAGTATTACACTATTTTTCCCTTTCTTTGCTTTTTTACATCATTGGAATGAATTTTCATCAATTGAGTCATATCTGATCATTATTGAGATTGCGGTCCCTTTGAATTGGCACCTTGTATATATATTAATTGGAATAATTTTACCAAGTTTGAGCACCGTTTGAGTTTTCAACTTACATCGACGCCCACTGGGGGTAGTGATGCTGAATATTACCATTTGAAGGCTCTCTTTTGCTGTGAAGTCGGTAAGAGTTTGCACGTTTGGTGGAGGATCTCTCTTTCTTTGCACTAGTACATGTGAAGTGCATGCACCGTGGGATACCTATCTTTTTTCAATTTTTGAATATATTTTTTCGAATTTCTTTCTTATTTGGACTTTTTTTGAAGATTTATGTATGTTCCACTATTAGAAAGTTGGAATTTGTATTTATTTATTTTTGTGCTCTGTGTTTTTCACTTTTTATTGATCATATTGGGTTCTTTCTGAGATAAGGACTTTATCACGTTGAGCATTTTTCCCTTTGTATTACATTTGGTTTAGAAATCTAGCGCGGTTCTGGGTCTTTGGTATAACCACTGACATCACTTTATAAGTCGTTATATATGTATATAAGACAATAAGTCGTTATATATGTATATAAGACAATAAGTCGTTATATATGTATATAAGACAATAAGTCGTTATATATGTATATAAGACAATAAGTCGTTATATATGTATATAAGACAATAAGTCGTTATATATGTATATAAGACAATAAGTCGTTATATATGTATATAAGACAATAAGTCGTTATATATGTATATAAGACAATAAGTCGTTATATATGTATATAAGACAATAAGTCGTTATATATGTATATAAGACAATAAGTCGTTATATATGTATATAAGACAATAAGTCGTTATATATGTATATAAGACAATAAGTCGTTATATATGTATATAAGACAATAAGTCGTTATATATGTATATAAGACAATAAGTCGTTATATATGTATATAAGACAATAAGTCGTTATATATGTATATAAGACAATAAGTCGTTATATATGTATATAAGACAATAAGTCGTTATATATGTATATAAGACAATAAGTCGTTATATATGTATATAAGACAATAAGTCGTTATATATGTATATAAGACAATAAGTCGTTATATATGTATATAAGACAATAAGTCGTTATATATGTATATAAGACAATAAGACACTATTGTATATAAGACAAGAAGACATTATTAATTTTTTTAAGGCAATAAGACACTATTGTATATAGGACACTATTAATGTATATAAGACGTTGTTAATGTATATGACAATAAGACGTTAAGGTATATAAGACAATAACACATTATTAATGTATATAAGGCAATAAGACGTTATTATTGTATATTAGGAAATAAGTAATTATATATGCATATAAGACAATAAGACATTAATGTATATAAGACATTAAGACACTATTAATGTATATAAGACTATAAGTCGTTATATATGTATATAACACAATAAGACATTATTAATGTATATAAGACAATAAGACATTAATGCATATAAGACTATAAGTCGTTATATATGTATATAAGGCAATAAGACATTGTTAATGTATATAGTGAATTATAAGTGAACACAGACATCCCAAAAAACCAATATCCTAAGTCTCCCCAGTGTCAGATTTGGGTTTCTCATCCGGGTCCACTTAGGAGGCAACTGCTTCTCCTCGATTGGTACAATCACATAAGAAATTGTTCAAAGGCCCCGGAACTGCCAAATACCCCAAGTCCTGTGCCCTGCCCCGGAGAACTACAAATACCTGGCGCCTCACTAACAGCCTTCAAGGTATTATCACCACACATTTTTTTTTTTTTTTTTTTTTTTACTAAGGGAGTTATATAGGAAGGAATAGCGGCAGGCAGCGTCCGGTGAACGCCGGGCGCTGTACGCAAAACCACATTTATGACAGCAAATCTGGTGAGTGCCTCTAACAGCGCCACCTAGTGTCACATGTATTACAAATAACCGTTCCATGTAGCGTCACATGTATTACTACATATAACAGCGCCATGTAGCGTCACATGTATTATTACATATAACAGCGCCATGTAGCGTCACATGTATTACAAATAACCGTTCCATGTAGCGTCACATGTATTACTACATATAACAGCGCCATGTAGCGTCACATATATTACTACATATAACAGCACCATGTAGCGTCACATGTAGTATTACACATAACAGCGCCATGTAGCGTCACATGTATTATTACATATAACAGCGTCATGTAGTGTCACATGTAGTATTACATATAACAGCGCCATGTAGCGTCACATGTATTACATATAACAGCGCCATGTAGCGTCACATGTATTATTACATATAACAGCGCCATGTAGCGTCACATGTATTATTACATATAACAGCGCCATGTAGCGTCACATGTATTGCATATAACAGAGCCATGTAGCGTCACATGTATTATTACATATAACAGCGTCATGTAGCGTCACATGTATTATTACATATAACAGCGCCATGTAGCGTCACATGTATTATTACATATAACAGCGTCATGTAGCGTCACATGTATTATTACATATAACAGCGCCATGTAGCGTCACATGTATTATTACATATAACAGCGCCATGTAGCGTCACATGTATTATTACATATAACAGCGCCATGTAGCGTCACATGTATTATTACATATAACAGCGCCATGTAGTGACACATGTATTATTACATATAACAGCGCCATGTAGCGTCACATGTATTATTACATATAACAGCGTCATGTAGCGTCACATGTATTATTACATATAACAGAGCCATGTAGCGTCACATGTATTATTACATATAACAGCGCCATGTAGCGTCACATGTATTACATATAACAGCGCCATGTAGCGTCACATGTATTACATATAACAGCGCCATGTAGCGTCACATGTATTATTACATATAACAGCACCATGTAGCGTCACATGTATTATTACATATAACAGCTCCATGTAGCGTCACATGTATTAGATATAACAGCGCCATGTAGCGTCACATGTATTATTACATATAACAGCGCCATGTAGCGTCACATGTATTATTACATATAACAGCGCCATGTAGCGTCACATGTATTATTACATATAACAGCGCCATGTAGTGTCACATGTATTATTACATATAACAGCACCATGTAGCGTCACATGTATTATTACATATAACAGCGCCATGTAGCGTCACATGTATTATTACATATAACAGCGCCATGTAGCGTCACATGTATTATTACATATAACAGCGCCATGTAGCGTCACATGTATTATTACATATAACAGCGCCATGTAGTGACACATGTATTATTACATATAACAGCGCCATGTAGCGTCACATGTATTATTACATATAACAGCGCCATGTAGCGTCACATGTATTATTACATATAACAGCGTCATGTAGCGTCACATGTATTATTACATATAACAGAGCCATGTAGCGTCACATGTATTATTACATATAACAGCGCCATGTAGCGTCACATGTATTACATATAACAGCGCCATGTAGCGTCACATGTATTACATATAACAGCGCCATGTAGCGTCACATGTATTATTACATATAACAGCACCATGTAGCGTCACATGTATTATTACATATAACAGCTCCATGTAGCTTTACATGTATTATTAGATATAACAGCGCCATGTAGCGTCACATGTATTATTACATATAACAGCGCCATGTAGCGTCACATGTATTATTACATATAACAGCGCCATGTAGCGTCACATGTATTATTACATATAACAGCGCCATGTAGTGTCACATGTATTATTACATATAACAGCACCATGTAGCGTCACATGTATTATTACATATAACAGCGCCATGTAGCGTCACATGTATTATTACATATAACAGCGCCATGTAGTGTCACACGTATTATTACATATAACAGCGCCATGTAGCGTCACATGTATTATTACATATAACAGCGCCATGTAGCGTCACATGTATTATTACATATAACAGCGCCATGTAGCGTCACATGTATTATTACATATAACAGGGCCATGTAGCGTCACATGTATTACATATAACAGCGCCATGTAACGTCACATATATTATTACATATAACAGCGCCATGTAGCGTCACATGTGTTACATATAACAGAGCCATGTAGCGTCACATGTATTATTACATATAACAGCGTCATGTAGCGTCACATGTATTATTACATATAACAGCGCCATGTAGCGTCACATGTATTTTTACATATAACAGCGTCATGTAGCGTCACATGTATTACATATAACAGAGCCATGTAGCGTCACATGTATTATTACATATAACAGCGCCATGTAGCGTCACATGTATTATTAGATATAACAGCGCCATGTAGCGTCACATGTATTATTACATATAACAGAGCCATGTAGTGTCACATGTATTATTACATATAACAGCGCCATGTAGTGTCACATGTATTATTACATATAACAGCGCCATGTAGCGTCACATGTATTATTACATATAACAGCGCCATGTAGCGTCACATGTATTATTACACATAACAGCACCATGTAGCGTCACATGTATTATTACATATAACAGCGCCATGTAGCGTCACATGTATTATTACATATAACAGCGCCATGTAGCGTCACATGTATTATTACATATAACAGCGCCATGTAGCGTCACATGTATTACATATAACAGCGCCATGTAGCGTCACATGTATTATTACATATAACAGCGCCATGTAGTGACACATGTATTATTACATATAACAGCGCCATGTAGCGTCACATGTATTATTACATATAACAGCGCCATGTAGCGTCACATGTATTATTACATATAACAGCGTCATGTAGCGTCACATGTATTATTACATATAACAGCGCCATGTAGCGTCACATGTATTATTACATATAACAGCGCCATGTAGCGTCACATGTATTATTACACATAACAGCACCATGTAGCGTCACATGTATTATTACATATAACAGCGCCATGTAGCGTCACATGTATTATTACATATAACAGCGCCATGTAGTGTCACATGTATTATTACATATAACAGCGCCATGTAGCGTCACGTGTATTATTACATATAACAGCGCCATGTAGCGTCACATGTATTACATATAACAGCACCATGTAGCGTCACATGTATTATTACATATAACAGCGCCATGTAGCGTCACATGTATTATTACATATAACAGCGCCATGTAGTGACACATGTATTACATATAACAGCGCCATGTAGTGTCACATGTATTATTACATATAACAGCACCATGTAGCGTCACATGTATTACATATAACAGCGCCATGTAGCGTCACATGTATTATTACATATAACAGCGCCATGTAGCGTCACATGTATTATTACATATAACAGCGTCATGTAGCGTCACATGTATTATTACATATAACAGCGCCATGTAGCGTCACATGTATTATTACATATAACAGCGCCATGTAGCGTCACATGTATTATTACACATAACAGCACCATGTAGCGTCACATGTATTATTACATATAACAGCGCCATGTAGCGTCACATGTATTATTACATATAACAGCGCCATGTAGTGTCACATGTATTATTACATATAACAGCGCCATGTAGCGTCACGTGTATTATTACATATAACAGCGCCATGTAGTGTCACATGTATTACATATAACAGCGCCATGTAGCGTCACATGTATTATTAGATATAACAGCGCCATGTAGCGTCACATGTATTATTACATATAACAGCGCCATGTAGCGTCACATGTATTATTACATATAACAGCGCCATGTAGTGTCACATGTATTACATATAACAGCACCATGTAGCGTAACATGTATTACATATAACAGCGCCATGTAGCGTCACATGTATTATTACATATAACAGCGCCATGTAGTGTCACATGTATTATTACATATAACAGCGCCATGTAGCGTCACATGTATTACATATAACAGCGCCATGTAGCGTCACATGTATTATTACACATAACAGCACCATGTAGCGTCACATGTATTATTACATATAACAGCGCCATGTAGCGTCACATGTATTATTACATATAACAGCGCCATGTAGTGTCACATGTATTATTACATATAACAGCGCCATGTAGCGTCACGTGTATTATTACATATAACAGCGCCATGTAGTGTCACATGTATTATTAGATATAACAGCGCCATGTAGCGTCACATGTATTATTACATATAACAGCGCCATGTAGCGTCACATGTATTATTACATATAACAGCGCCATGTAGTGTCACATGTATTACATATAACAGCACCATGTAGCGTAACATGTATTACATATAACAGCGCCATGTAGTGTCACATGTATTATTACATATAACAGCGCCATGTAGCGTCACATGTATTATTACATATAACAGCGCCATGTAGCGTCACATGTATTATTACATATAACAGCGCCATGTAGCGTCACATGTATTATTACATATAACAGCGCCATGTAGTGTCACATGTATTACATATAACAGCACCATGTAGCGTAACATGTATTACATATAACAGCGCCATGTAGTGACACATGTATTATTACATATAACAGCGCCATGTAGCGTCACATGTATTATTACATATAACAGCGCCATGTAGCGTCACATGTATTATTACATATAACAGCGCCATGTAGTGTCACATGTATTATTACATATAACAGCGCCATGTAGCGTCACATGTATTATTACATATAACAGCGCCATGTAGCGTCACATGTATTATTACATATAACAGCGCCATGTAGCGTCACATGTATTATTACATATAACAGCGCCATGTAGCGTCACATGTGTTATTACATATAACAGCGCCATGTAGCGTCACATGTGTTACATATAACAGAGCCATGTAGCGTCACACGTATTATTACATATAACAGCGCCATGTAGCGTCACATGTGTTATTACATATAACAGCGCCATGTAGCGTCACATGTATTATTACATATAACAGCGCCATGTAGTGTCACATGTATTATTACATATAACAGCGCCATGTAGCGTCACGTGTATTATTACATATAACAGCGCCATGTAGTGTCACATGTATTACATATAACAGCGCCATGTAGCGTCACATGTATTATTAGATATAACAGCGCCATGTAGCGTCACATGTATTATTACATATAACAGCGCCATGTAGCGTCACATGTATTATTACATATAACAGCGCCATGTAGTGTCACATGTATTACATATAACAGCACCATGTAGCGTAACATGTATTACATATAACAGCGCCATGTAGCGTCACATGTATTATTACATATAACAGCGCCATGTAGTGTCACATGTATTATTACATATAACAGCGCCATGTAGCGTCACATGTATTATTACATATAACAGCGCCATGTAGCGTCACATGTATTATTACACATAACAGCACCATGTAGCGTCACATGTATTATTACATATAACAGCGCCATGTAGCGTCACATGTATTATTACATATAACAGCGCCATGTAGTGTCACATGTATTATTACATATAACAGCGCCATGTAGCGTCACGTGTATTATTACATATAACAGCGCCATGTAGTGTCACATGTATTACATATAACAGCGCCATGTAGCGTCACATGTATTATTAGATATAACAGCGCCATGTAGCGTCACATGTATTATTACATATAACAGCGCCATGTAGCGTCACATGTATTATTACATATAACAGCGCCATGTAGTGTCACATGTATTACATATAACAGCACCATGTAGCGTAACATGTATTACATATAACAGCGCCATGTAGCGTCACATGTATTATTACATATAACAGCGCCATGTAGTGTCACATGTATTATTACATATAACAGCGCCATGTAGCGTCACATGTATTATTACATATAACAGCGCCATGTAGCGTCACATGTATTATTACATATAACAGCGCCATGTAGCGTCACATGTATTATTACATATAACAGCGCCATGTAGCGTCACATGTGTTATTACATATAACAGCGCCATGTAGCGTCACATGTGTTACATATAACAGAGCCATGTAGCGTCACACGTATTATTACATATAACAGCGCCATGTAGCGTCACATGTGTTATTACATATAACAGCGCCATGTAGCGTCACATGTATTATTACATATAACAGCGCCATGTAGCGTCACATGTATTATTACAGGCAGGTCAGTGTATAGCGCCGGCGCTCTAGGCTCAGCAGCGCCATGTAGTACCTGTCGCTCAGTGTCGCTCTCCCATACATTTCAATGGCCGTTCATTAGTTGTGTATAAACAGCGTGTTGGACATTTTTTTTGCTCCAATCATTGTGTGACGTCTCCTGGCTGCAAACAAACACTTTTATACATTTATGTGACTTTATATATTTTATGCAGAATTGTCATTACAGGTCTGGTAGTAAAGTGTTAATGTCACAGTGTTATAACAATGTCATTCCGTGTGTTTTCGCTTTACCGGTGGATATGTGATCAGAAACAGACTTTAATCACACAGCGTCTGACACTCTATGCTACAGCGCCCAGCTTTAGAGCGCCCACGCTGTGTGTGTGTAATGTTTTGTTCTATATGGTGTGGAGGGGCGAGTGCTGGAGGCACTGAGCTGGCGCTACCCCTCTCTCCCTGCAGCGCTGTACTGGTGTTACAGCGCCCAACACACATCACATTCATCAATGCCGGCCAGGTTACTACGACTGAGATGCTCTGTTACAGAGCCCGATACCCCTCTTACAGTGCCTACTAGTGGTCGCTCTAAGCGCCGCTATACAGACGCTCACATGCTTATACCTGGCGCTAGAAGTGAATCGGCCTCTTAGTATTTTTCTGCCCATCCCACAGGAGGGTAGATTTTCTTTCTCTGGATGTAAAGGGAATCAGGGGCCTCTTTTGATCCCGGGCAGTGGGGCGGCAGCAGCACATGGCCTTTGTGAATGGAGGGGCATTAGGAATGCGCGCCCCCTCTGCTGGGTGGTCTTTAGTCACAGAGGTGCAATGCTCCCAATTGTCTCTGTGATTCATATGCGCGACTCTCCAGATGGCGACACAACAACAACGGCCTGAAGCCATTCTGTGCGCATAAACTATTGTGCGTCTGTTTCTTATTCATTCTTTTCTGACTGATGGGCTTAGGAAATTCAGGTTTCCTACAATAAGCTCAAGAAGACATTAATGTGTATAAGGCACGAAGACCTTATTAATGTATATAAGACAAGAAGACATTAATGTATATAAGACACTAAGACCTTATTAATGTATATAAGGCACGAAGACCATATTAATGTATATAAGGCAATAAGACCTTATTAATGTATATAAGGCAATAAGACCTTATTAATGTATATAAGGCAATAAGACCTTATTAATGTATATAAGGCACTAAGACCCTATTAATGTATATAAGGCACTAAGACCTTATTAATGTATATAAGGCACGAAGACCTTATTAATGTATATAAGGCACTAAGACCTTATTAATGTATATAAGGCACTAAGACCCTATTAATGTATATAAGGCACTAAGACCTTATTAATGTATATAAGGCGCTAAGACCTTATTAATGTATATAAGGCACTAAGACCTTATTAATGTATATAAGGCACTAAGACTTTATTAATGTATATAAGGCACTAAGACCTTATTAATGTATATAAGGCACTAAGACCTTATTTATGTATATAAGGCACTAAGACCTTATTAATGTATATAAGGCACTAAGACCTTATTAATGTATATAAGGCACTAAGACCTTATTAATGTATATAAGGCACTAAGACCTTATTAATGTATATAAGGCACTAAGACCTTATTAATGTATATAAGGCACTAAGACCTTATTAATGTATATAAGGCACTAAGACCTTATTAATGTATATAAGGCAATAAGACCTTATTAATGTATATAAGGCAATAAGGCCTTATTAATGTATATAAGGCAATAAGACCTTATTAATGTATATAAGGCAATAAGACATTATTAATATATATTAGGGGTGTGAATTGGCAAGAATCTTTCTATACGATATGTATCACGATACACATGAAGATACAATATATCCCGATTCTGTTGACAATATATTGGGATGTTAATGTATACACAGCTTTGGTAAACCTAATCTACACATGAATACAATGCAGCGCGTCTCTCGCAGGATCTCGCTGTTTCTCTGCTGCTGAATAACAGGCTCTTGTGCGCTGCCAACTAGTGGTCAGGAGTAAATGTTACTTATAAATAGTTTATAAAAGATCGATACAAACATATTTTGAATCGATGCTGATATTGTCTAATGAAATATCACAATATTTGACAGAATTGATTTTTTTCTGACACCCCTAATGTGTATAAGACAATAAGACATTATTAATGGATACGAGACTATAAGACATTATTAATGGATACGAGACTATAAGACATTATTAATGGATACGAGACTATAAGACATTATTAATGGATACGAGACTATAAGACATTATTAATGGATACAAGACTATAAGACATTATTAATGGATACGAGACTATAAGACATTATTAATGGATGCAGGATATTATTAATGAATAGAAGACAATAAAACATTAATAGTTTATAAAGCACCATCGTATTCCGTGGTGCGGCACAAGTACAGAGGTAGGACAAGTAGATTGTACAATGACAACAATACAAATAAAAGACATAATCGCAGCCTTTGAGGGGCCGATCCTAAATGCTTGGGTTCGGGTGCCGAGGTTTCCATGTGCTAACTTGGTGTACCTGACCATTCTCTATATTAGCAGTGTCGTCTGCACGCACGAGGTACAGATTCCTCGTGGTTAGCGATGGGTGAGATGATCCAGAAATATTAGATCCCGCCCATACGAATAGGAAACTGTCATCCAATAGGTTGGCTGCAGCGATCAGCGTTGTGTTTGTTTTTAGGATTTGAATTGCAGTCAGACGGTGGGCGCATAGGTTTATATTGTCTGTTATATAATATAATATATACAATAATATATATAATATATATTGTATATATCATATTATATATTGTATATATTAAAAAAAAAAAAAAAAAAAAATATATATATATATATATATATATATATATATATATATATATATATATATATATATATATATATATATATATTATACAATATTAATTATATATTTTTTATTGCCTATTATATGGGGTGGGGCTGCCCCTTTAGTTGCGTCACACCCACCCACCCCTTTATATTATATAATATTTATATATATTTATATTATATAATATTTATATATTTATATAATATTTATATATTTATATAATATTTATATATTTATATTATATAATTATATATTTATATTATATAATTATATATTTATATTATATAATATTTATATATTTATATATTATATTATATAATATTTATATATTATATTATATAATATTTATATATTATATTATATAATATTAATTATATATTTTTTATTGCCTATTATATGGGGGGTGGGGCTGCCCCTTTAGTTGCGTCACACCCACCCACCCGTTTATATTATATAATATTTATATAATATTTATATATGTTTATATTATATAATATTTATATAATATTTATATATTTATATAATATTTATATATTTATATAATATTTATATATTTATATAATATTTATATATTTATATTATATAATATTTATATATTTATATTTATATATTATAATATTTATATATTATATTATATAATATTTATATATTATATATTAATTATATATTTTTTATTGCCTATTATATGGGGGGTGGGGCTGCCCCTTTAGTTGCGTCACACCCACCCGTACAGGCTCCTCCTAACCGTCCATTGTTTTCCGACACTGACCGCACAGGAGCGCGGTGGCGGCGGTGTCGCGCCTCTTCCATGAGATTGTGAAAGCTAATCTCCCACCTGTCTCCTCACAGCTGTTAATAAGAACGGAGAGAAACGGCTTCGACCCCAAACAGAACCCGTCCATGAAGAAGTCCCGGCGCCCAAGCTCCGAAGCTCAGGAAGCCAAATCCAAACGCAGGCGGAGTGACTCTAAAGTAAGAGCATCGCTGTGCATGATGGGGGGGGGGATCCCGAGTGGGCGCGCTCCTGGGTGTGCATGCATTGCTGTGGTTGCGTCCCGCCTCCCTGTCCTCACACCTGGTGTTTCTTTATCACTCTTGGCATCAATATTAAAGTGGACCAAAACCCAGGATTTTGACTATCGTGGGTCTTGGTCCTTTCCCTCGGGGAACCCTGATCGGGGATGCCCCACTGTGTGAAAGCCCCCACATTGCCGAGTGCAAATCACCTCTTCCTACGGCGCATGCGCGGCCTCTCGTCCAATCAGTGCGCTCTGAGCCTCTGACGTCTAAGGTCAACTGCTCCGAGCGCGCTGGCGGCCG
Source organism: Gastrophryne carolinensis (assembly GCA_027917425.1). Classification (NCBI taxonomy): domain Eukaryota; kingdom Metazoa; phylum Chordata; class Amphibia; order Anura; family Microhylidae; genus Gastrophryne; species Gastrophryne carolinensis. Next base: position 2,492,678 of record CM051243.1, read on the forward strand.
CATCCCTGGCTTCCCTCTAACAGGGAGTGAGCCCACACCGGCCATTCACAAATGCCTGACCCTGCTAGAGGGATAGCGGGGATGCGGCTGGCGCATGTGGTGTTGGACCGGGAAGCGAGGTAAGTGACCTGGGGGGTGTCACACAGCACGGCATCCTGATTTTGGTTGGGAATTGATCGACCCGGGAATCTTATATATTCTCAGGTTGATCGGCGTGTGTTTTGGTCCACTTTAAAGGGGGCTTTAAAGTGGACCAATACCCGGGATTATGGCTGAGTTTTGGTCCCAGATTCGGGATGCCCCGATGTGTGAAACCACCTCAGGTCGCCCAGTAAACTCACCCTCCCCCCGGTCCTACGGCACATTCACGGGTTCTCGTCCAAAATCGGCCGTCCTCTAGCAGTTCTCGCAAATTTCCTGGTGTGGGTGCGCTTACTGGTAAAGGCAGACGATGGCCGTAGCTCGCGCATGCGCCGTTGGACCGGGATGAGGGGAATTGGCATCCATGATCCGACCGAGGACCCCCAGGGGAGAGGACCAAGACCCAGGATAGTCAAAATCCTGGGTTTTGGTCCACTTTAAAGGGATAGCGTTGCCTTCCATGTAATGCTTGGAAGGGTACATGTTACCGGGATGGGGGGCGGAGCTTGGCTGGGCTTCTGTTTGATGTTTGGTAGGGTACGTTACCGGGATGGGGGGCGGAGCTTGGCTGGGCTTCTGTGTGATGTTTGGAAGGGTACATGTTACCGGGATTTGGGGGTGGGGGGGGCGCGGAGCATGGCTGGCCTGTGTGATGTTTGATAGGGTACAGGTTATTGAGGGGGCGGAGCTTGGCTGGCCTTTTGTGTGGGGATCCCCTCTGTGTGAAACCCCCAGGGGTCCAATAAACAGTCGCCTTTTCCCAGTCCAACAGCGCATGTGCGGGCTCCCGTCCAATCAGAGCCGCTCAAAGACGTGATTTGGCAAATGGCTCCAATTGTTGATAATGGTGAGCGCGCGCTCCTGCGTCCCCGACATTGTGCAAGCGATCCCACTGGACAGCCCATTAAAGCGGACCAAAACCCACATTTTTAACTAGCATCCCCTGTATTGCTTCCCCCATGAAGAGAACCTTTTGCCAATTTCCACGGCTCCCGCTTCACTCTAATCCCAGATAATGGCGCCTGTTTTCCTATTGCATGGCACGGCCTGCTTCAAGAAGTCCTTACGTATGGGATATTCCGCCACAAGGTGGCGCAGTGTACTGCAGAAGAGTTGTGGCTCCTCCCGGCCCCATATAAAAACAGGATCACCAATAAACCTCCCCAGTGTTTCCTCTGCAGTGATTCTGCGAAGATAGGAGATGGCTCTTTATATTGCGCAGGTGAGCGGGGCAACCAAGCCTGCGACCCTGCATGGCTATTTCCACCCGTTTCTGGACCCTCTGTGCCTCCCAGCCTCGGCTGACAGATCGGGGGAGGGTAGAGGAGCACTAGGGTCAGGTGATCGGGGAGCGCTGCTCCAAGCCGCAGACCCTGTACCACAAAGGGGAGCCGGCCATAGGCTTTATGGTGAGCCTGCTGAGGGATGCGGAGTTCCTGTCATAGCTTCTGAGGGGGTGAGTGTTTTGGGGACTGTGTGCCTTGTTTCTCTGGTGTCCTCCCCCCCCCCCCCTTACCCTGGCTCGGCTTCTGCCCCTGCCCCTGCCTGCTCGCTCTCCTCCCCCCTCTCCCCGACGTTGTTCGGGGCGGGTGGTAGCGGCCGTTGCCGCTTTGTACTCCGCTCGTGGCGGGCGCCGCTATAACTTGAGGCGTTTGTTGTATTGTGATGGCGCAGCGTGGTCACGCGAGCGCCATTTTCGCGCTCTCCGGGGGGCGGGGCTGGGGATGACGCGTATCGCGTCATCGCCCTGCGGCCCGCCCCTTGAGGTTCTTCTGCCGGCACCATTTTGAGTCTGCTGCGCAGCCGGGGCCCCTCTTCCTCCCTGGGCTGCGGCAGTGATAGTTTCCTGTGTCGCTTCCTCCTGTGGTCTGCCGGCTTGGTGATTCTTCGGTCTCCTTGGTCCGTGAGTCCCCTTTGGGGGTTTTGTTTCCTTGGGGCATGTGCTGTGGGATGCTTATGTGCATGTTACTTATGTCTTTCAGGCGGGACAACTGTGGGTTGTGGTTTCTCCCGGTTCTGCCCCCCCTCATCTCCCCCTTCCCTTACTGGCTTCTGGGGCATCCCGGGTGCCTTTTATTAGCTTTTACCCTGTGCTGGCCTATTGCGCCTGTGTTAATCACCATATGGAGGCTTCTGGGGATAGCGTGCTCCGGGGTCCTTTGGGGGAAATCTCGCCTTTGTGCCATGTGCGGGGTATCCCCCTTTGAGTAACAGTGCCGTGGTGTGCGTGCCGTGTGCCCAAGGTATCATTGCGGCCCAAGCTGGGCTGCCCACTTCTCTTCCCAGTTCTGCGCCCCTTCGGCATTGCCTACCCCCCCCCGCGCCTGCATTTAGCCCCCAGTGAGGGGGATACTAGCAAGGGGTCACAATCTGATCTGGCACTTCGTGTGGCCAGCATTGAAAGGCCGCTTGCCAGGCCTGTTCCACGTAAGGCCTCTGGCAAGAAGCGGCACCTGGCTCCCACGCCTGACCTGTTTACTGAGGAGGCTGAGGGAACTGATACCTTTGGTGGCCGTTACTCCCTGGAGGAGGGGGAGCTTTTCCAGGATTCTGACTCCTCTGGGGACCAGCAGGAGGGGTACGACAGTGACCCTGGGTCTGCGGCCGGGGAGGACTCATGGTTCCCTGATGACACTGATAGACTGTTTTCTGGCGTTTTTGAAATCTTGCACATTGTCCCCCCTGAGGTGGCTAAGAGGAAGCAGGGTGAGCTCTTTTGTCCTGATAAACAGCGTCTGGAGTTCCCTGAGCAGAGCCATTTCGTCCTAGTAGATTGCCCGCAGTGTCTAAAGGGTTGGATAATAGGTATCCCTTCCCTGCTGATCTGGTTAAGCGATGGTCGTGTCCCCCTGAGGTGGACGCTCCCATTCTAGGGCTGTCCAACACCTCGGTCATACCTTCCCCTGACACTACTACACTGCGGGACAGCGAGGACCGTCGTATGGATCAGCTGGACTTCCATGTTATTCCAAGTGTGACATACACTCCGCTTCAACTCTTCATGACATTTGGGTTATTCTCCAGTAGAGGGCGAACTTCTGCAGAGATGAATGCAAAAAAGGAGCTCCTCCCAGTCCATAAATACCTGGGACCTCCCACCAATTCCTCAGTTTCTTCTCTGCAGGAAGGTGAGCAAGACAGAAGCTGAAGACTTCTCTTACTTGCAGGTAAGGCGGGCTCGCGCCCGGCCATTTTTGTCCCTATTGCTGCCAGGACCTTTCCTAAATTATCCCTATTTGAGCCTCCCAGCCTTGGCTGCGGGTCCTGGTGAGCTTAGGTAGCACCTTATGTGGGTGTGCAAGGCCCCTTGCTCCACCGTGAGACCCCATTACAAGGGGTGGGTGGTTGCCCGGGTTTGGTGATCCTGGTGTGGGATGCCCTGTCCCTTTCATTCCTATGGCCAGATTCTGGCTGGGATTCCCCCCTTCTGGGTCCCTTTATACTCGGTTGTTTTTTTTTGGTTTTATGTGTGTGTGACACTGTGTGTGTGTGTGTGCGTTTTTTCACTTGTGTTGGTGCTGACAGGTGTTTGCCTTGTACATGGAGCCATAACTGTACTGGCCTCCTTCATTCAGCCTGGGGAGCTTCTCCCCCTCAGGCTTTGTTCGGGGAGGGGGCGGGCTCTCTGCGTGGCTGCGGTAGCCCCGCCCCCTCGTTTGGTGCGATGCTGCGGGCCAGCCCATGGCTGGGATCCGCGTTGCTGGGAGGGGAGCGTGGCCTGGCAAGCGCATTCTGCGCTGGCCCGCCCCCTTCTCTCCCTCCTCTTCTCATGAGGCTCTTCTCCGGGGGCCATCTTGGTGCTGCTGTGGCTGATCCTGCGTGCTCCTGGCCGGTAAGGGCCTGTCGGCCACTTCCTTAGCTTTTTTCTCGCATGTGTGTATATAGGTAAATATGGAGATATATGTAATATATATATTTTGAGGCGATTGTGACTTATGATGCCTTCATTGTGTGTTTCAGATTGCATTGTTTATGTGCATGATAAGGGGATCCTCCTGGTCCTGGGGTCCCTAGTCTTAAAATAGTTCACCACAAATCTTCCCACTGGGACTTTTAAGGGGCATCCCGGGTTGCTTATTGCTTAAATTCCCTGCGGTCTTGCGACTGACCACAAGAATCACCATATGGAGGCTCCGCAGGATACCGGGCTCGGGCTCCCTCTGGGACAATCCCGGCCATGTGTGGGTTGTGGGGCATCCCTTACGGGTGAGAATGTGCTTATTTGTATACCATGTGCACAAAAGGCCATATCGCGGCAGTCGGGTGCCCGGCCTTCTGGGTCGGCGCCCCCCGCTTCATCTCCTTCCCCTCCCTGCCTTATCCGTACCCCAAGTGACATTGGTGCCAGCGGGGAGTCGCATTCCGATGTTTGTGCTAGGTTGGCCAGCATCGAGAAATTTATGGTTAGCGCGGTGGGCAAGAAGGCCCAGGCTAAAAAGAGACATTTGTCGTCGGTCCAGGCGACTTGGGATATTGATGATGATTCATTTGATATGTCGGATTATTCCCCGTTGGAGTAGGGGGAATTGTATGAGGAGTCAGAGGCTGACGATGTACGGTTTGGCGAGGCTGATGTTGGGCAGGCGATGGGGGATGCTGTTGACACGGCCACTGTTTTGTCACGTCTCTTGGAGGTTTTAGACATTGCGCCGCCTGAGGCGCCCCCTCTCAAGAGGGGGGAATTTTTTGGGGCCCACAAGCCTCGTTTGGAGTTCCCTACCCAGGGTCATTTTGATGCACTGATCCTTAAAGAATGGGAGAAACCTAGTCGGCTTCCGGGTGTTCCTCAAGGATGGGATAAGAAGTATCCTTTCCCGGTGGAAGCGGTTAAGCGCTGGGCTTCTCCTCCCGAGGTCGATGCGCCAGTTTTGGGGTTGACAACTCCTCCGTGCTTCACACCCCAGACGCCACTTCCCTAAAGGATGGTGAGGATAGGCGCCTTGATCAGATGGCATGCCATGCCTTTGCCAGTGTTGGCTCGGCCTTGCGGCCTGTTTGTGCATCTGCGCTAGTGTCTGTGGCTGCTAGGTCTCTGATTAGGGACTGGTTAAATGACGCTCACCTTGATCCGGCCAGTTCACTACGCTTAAAAGATTTGAATTGTTCATGGATTTTGTCTTGGCTGCTATGGAAGACACTATTGTCATGTGTAGTAGGACTTAAGCCTTATTGGACGGCGGACTTTGCGGCCAAGAAATCGCTCACGCGGCTGTTTGGAGATAAGTTGGATGCTGTGGCAAAGGGAGGTAATTTACCTCAGCGGAAGAAACGGCGCCGTCCCTTTCGGGGGGCAGGCTCTTTCAATCCTTCCTTTCGAGGTGCCAGAGCTGGCAGAGGTTTGGCCTTCTCTGGTGTCAGAGGCTCTTCCTGGAACAGGGGCAGAGGGTCGGGCCCGTCCCGCTTCTGCCTGGGGTTCCAAGCCCAAGCCTGCGGGTAAACCAGCTCAGCAATGAAGGAGCGCCCTCACCCGTACGGGTGGGGGGGGGGGGGGGCGGCTGTGGCTCTTCTTCCAGGTCTGGGCCCGGGTGGTCACAGACAATTGGATCTTGGAAGTGGTCTCCTCCGGGTACAAACTGGAGTTCGAGTACTGGCCTCCTCCAAGATTTTTAAGGTCTTGGGTGCCCTTGGACCCTCAGGCTGCACAGGGGCTCCTGTTAGCAGTGAAAAACCTTCTGGACATGGGAGTTGTATGCCCGGTGCCTCCGTCGGAGAGAGGCAGGGGTTTCTACTCCAATCTTTTTTTTTTTTTTTTTTTTTTTTTTTTTTCACGGTCCCCAAAAAAGAAGGTTCTGTAAGACCCATTCTGGACCTCAAGGTCCTCAACAGATTCATCAGAACCAAGAAGTTCCGCATGTAGACTCTGCGCTCGGCCATCAATTCCCTTCGTCAAGGGGATTTCATGACATCCGTAGACATCAAGGATGCGTATTTGCATGTCCTCAGGTTCACGGTGGACGATCAACATTTTCAGTTTGTAGCCCTTCCCTTCGGGTTGACCTCAGCGCCGAGGGCCTTCACCAAGGTTCTGGCGGGCATAATGGCCCTATTCAGAGCTCAGGGAATTCGCATTGTGCCGTATTTGGACGACCTATTGGTTTCAGCTTCTTCCCTCCGTCAGGCGGAGCTGGACACCCACCAGGTGGTGTCGACCCTGGAGAGGTTCGGGTGGGTGATCAACCGCCCCAAGTCCTTTCTCTCGCCATCACGGGTGATTTCATTCCTGGGCATGAATCTGGATACCATTCAGGCCAGAGTGTTTCTACCCCAGACCAAGGTGCAGGGGATTCAGGATCTGATCCGCCTTCTTCTGGCCAATCCTTGCCCCTCTATCCGACAGGGGATGAAACTGGTGGGATTGATGGTGGCCTCCTTCGAGGCGGTCCCGTTTGCGCAGTTTCACATGAGATCTCTTCAACTTCATCTATTGACGCATTGGGACAGGTGTCCGCTGTCATTGGATCAACCGTTCAGGATGTCTCCCAGGGTTCGGCAGTCCCTTCGGTGGTGGCTGGAGTCGAGCAACCTGTTGAGGGGCAGGTCCTTTCTGGTTCCTCGCTGGGAGACGGTTACCACGGATGCCAGCCTGTCGGGCTGGGGAGGTCGCACTTACAGGGTCTTCCGGTTCAGATTCGATCAGAAAATCGGATGGCGGTATCCTACATCAATCACCAAGGAGGGACTCGCAGCAGGAGTGCCCTTAGGGAAGTCTCTCTGATCCTGCACTGGGCAGAGAGCAATGTTCCTTGCATTTCGGCAATCTACATTCCGGGAGTGGAGAACACGTAGGCGGACTCCCTGAGCAGGGGGGTCCTCTCGCCAAGGAGAGTGGTCTCTCAACCTGTTTTTTCGGTCTCTTTGTCGCAAGTGGGGGACTCCGGAGGTGGATCTCTTTGCCTCACGGCACAATCACAAACTCCCGACCTTTGTGTCTCTATCTCAGGATCCTCTAGCTCTGGCAGTGGATGCCTTGTCCCTTGCTTGGAAGGATCTGGGGTTTCTGTACCTGTTTCCTCCTTTCTCCATGCTGGGCAAGGTAGTTTGCAAACTGGCTCTGGAAGGGGCACCAGCAATTCTGGTGGCTCCAAGGTGGCCAAGAAGGGTTTGGTACGCAGACGTTGTAAGGCTGGCGGTGGATCAGTACCGGCTTCCCATGTTTCCGGATCTGTTATCTCAGGGTCAACTACTTTATCCCAATTTACCAACGCTGGCTTTGACGGCTTGGCTGCTGAAACCTTCATTCTGAAGGAGGAAGGTTTGTCTGAGGCTGTTGTTCAGACCTTGATTAGAGCTAGGAAGTGGTCCTCTTCTGTCATTTACTATAGGACTTGGCGGTCCTATATTGACTGGTGTGAGGCTAGGGCCTTGCCTTGCAGGGTGTTTTCGATCCCTAGGATTTTGGAGTTTCTTCAGCACGGTCTGGATCTTTCATTCCAGCTTAGTACCTTGAAAGGGCAGGTCTCTGCTCTGTCTGTTTTCTTCCAAAGATCTTTTGCCTTACACCCGCTGGTTAAGACTTTTTTCCAGGGGGTCACTCATGTTCGACCCCCTTGGAAGGCTATGGTTCCTGTTTGGGATTTGAATTTGGTTCTTTCGGCTCTCCAGGGTCCTCCTTTTGAGCCGTTACATGATATTGTTTTTTCTGTTTTCACTCAGAAGGTTGCCTTCTTGGTGGCTATTACCTCTGTTCGGCATGTCTCTGAGTTGGCGGCTCTGTTGATTCAGGCCCCTTACTTTGAGAGACACCAGGACAAGGTGGTCTTTCGCTTTAAAGTGGACCATCACCCTCGGGTGATCAGCCCGGGAATCTATAAGATCACCTCCCTCCCCGCGGGACATCCGAGATCGGGATGTCCCGCAGGGTGAAACCCCCCCCAAAACCCCCTTACCTTAGTCTGTGAATGGCCGGCGCGGGGGCGCGCGCGTCAAGAGGGACGCGCGGGAGGCAGCGGCGGAGGAGCCACGGACAAGCGGCTGTCAAACCGCTTGTCCGTCGGCGCGGGGAGAGGTGAGTTGTTAGGGTGATCGGGGGGGTTTCACACAGCGGGGCACCCCGATCGGGGGTGCCCCACCGAAGTGGACCAAGACCCAGGATAGTCAAAATCCTGGGTGTTGGTCCACTTTAAGCCAGATTTCCTTCCTAAGGTGGTTTCTGCTTTCCATCTCAATCAGGATATTGTTCTCCCTTCCTTGTGTCCTAAGCCCAGCAATGACAGGGAGAGGGTTTTGCACAATTTGGATGTTGTTCGCTGTGTGAAGTACTATTTGGTGACTACTTCTTCGTTCCGCAAGACGGACGCTTTTTTCGTTGTGCCCTGCGGGCCCAGGAAAGGTTTGGCGCCCACCAAGTCTACCATTAGCAAATGGATTTGTCAGGCCATTGTTGGGGCCTATTCTGCTAAGGGGAGGACTCCCCCTTTTAGGGTCACTGCGCATTCTACTCGCGCTGTTGGTGCGTCCTGGGCTTTTCAGCACCAGGCTTCTGTTGAGCAGGTTTGTAAGGCCGCTACTTGGTCTTCCTTTCATACTTTTTCCAAGTTTTATAAGGTTGATGTGCGGGCTTCAGCGGATGCCGTTTTTGCTGCAAGGTTCTGCAGGCTGCAGTGGTTTAAGTTGGTGCATTCTTTACTGTTTCTGGTTCCCACCCATGACGGACACTGCTATTGGATGTCCCAAATGTCATGAAGAGTTGAAGCGGAGTGTATGTCACACTTGGAATAATACCGTTTGTGAGGACTCGCCTTTAAAACGGATATTGTTAGTGTGACATACACTCCGCTTCACCCACCCTTTTTGGTATTCCGGATCCTTTATATGGTGAACCATTGTTTCTTGGTTGTTAGTATTGTTATATTTGGTTCTTCCTGGTCCCCTTACTGCTTTCTTACACGGGGGAATTGGTGGGAGGTCCCAGGTATTTATGGACTGGGAGGAGCTCCTTTTTTTGCATTCATTTCTGCAGAAGTTCGCCCTCTACTGGAGAATAACCCAAATGTCATGAAGAGTTGAAGCGGAGTGTATGTCACACTTACAATATCCGTTTTAAAGGTGAGTACTCACAAAACGGTATTTTTACATTTGTGGGGGCTGTGCTGCGTCTGGTCTGCGCCGCTGCCATTACAGCTATTGCCCTTAAGAAAAAGCTCAACCGTCTCACTGGTGGCGCTATGGCTGGTAGGAGGAGGGAGGATTATAGGGCCCTCTTGCTTTGCTCTGATTTTGTTGCCTTTGTCCTTACTGCCATGGATGATGCGGTACGGCTGGGTGGTAGGGCCTCTGCCCTCTTGGTGGCTATGCGCCGCTCTGTTTAGTTGCGTCAGTGGGCAGCTGACGCTGCTGCTAAGAAGGCCCTCACTGGGCTCCCCTTTGCGGGGCTGCGGCTCTTTGGTGAGCGTTTGGATGTTCTAGCCAAGGATGGTAGGCTACCTCAGCGTAGGAAGCAGCCTCGGCCTTTTCGAGGGCCCTCCGCTTCCCTCCCCTCCTTTCATGCTCCCAGAGGAGGTCGTGGCTCCCTCTTCTCGGGTACCCACAGGGATTCTTGGGGTCGTGGCAGATGCCGTGGTCGTCCTGGTCTCTCATGGAGTTCCAAGCCCAAACCCCCTCCCAAGCCTCCTCAGCCATGAGGAGGCGCCTTCACCCATCCGGGTGGGGGGACAGCTTCGGCTCTTTGCTCACGTCTGGAGGCGCCGCATCTCAGACCGGTGGATTCAGGAGGTAGTGTCCTCCGGTTACAAGCTAGAGTTTGCAGCCTGCCCCCCCCCCCCCCCCCCCCCCCCCCCAAGATTCCTCAGATCCCGGATGTCTCAAAACCCTCAGTCAGCTCAGGGTTTGCGCCTTGCAGTTCAATGTCTGTTGGAGTCAGGAGTCATTTGCCTGGTGCCTTCCCAGGAACAGAGTCAGGGGTTCTACTACAATCTTTTCACGGTTCCCAAAAAGGACGGGTCTTTGAGGCCCATCCTGGACTTGAAGAGTCTCAACAAGTTTGTCAGGTTCAAGCACTTTCGCATGGTGACGCTACGCTTGGCTGTCAGTACCCTTTGCCCGGGCGACTTCATGACCTCCGTGGACATCAAGGATGCCATTCTTCATGTGCCAATCTTTCCGGGTCATCAGAGACTTCTGAGGTTCGCTCTAGAGGATCAGCATTACCAGTTTGTGGCTTTACCGTTCTGTATCGCCTCGGGTGTTCACCAAGGTGCTGGCGGGCGTGATGGCTCTGCTGCGGAATCGGGACATTCGCATCCTCCCTTATCTGGACAACATCCTGATTGTGGCTCAGTCTCTTCATCAGGCCGAAAAGGACACTCAGGTGGTGACCTCCACTCTCGAGTCCTTCGGCTGGGTGATCAACTTTCCAAGTCCTTTCTGGGCATGACTCTGGATACCTCTCAGGTCAAGGTGTTCCTGCCTCAGCAGAAAGTGGAGGGCCTTCAGAAGCAGGCACGGGCTCTGCTCTTGTGTCCCCATCCCTCCATCCAGCAAGGGATGCAGTTAGTGGGCCTGATGGTGTCCTGCTTTGAGGCGGTCCCCTTTGCTCAGTTTCACATGAGACCTCTTCAGGTGCACCTCTTATCAGTTTGGGATCGGGACCCTGTGTCCCTGAATCAGGAATTTGCTCTGTCCCCACTGGCCAGACGGTCCCTCTCGTGGTGGCTGGACTCCAGGAACCTTCTAGTGGGCAGGACTTTTCTGCCTCTGTGCTGGGAGACTGTCGCCACAGATGCCAGTCTGACCGGTTGGGGGGGCTTTTGGAAGTCTCTGAAGTTCCAGGGTCGGTGGGGCCCCCAGGAGGCCCATGCTCCCATCAATGTCCTGGAACTGAGGGCGATCAGGTTGGTTCTTTCTCAGCTGACCACACATCGGGGTCGGGCTGTTCAGATCACATCAATCATCAGGGAGGGACTCGGAGCAAGCGAGCCCTCAAGGAAGTGTCTCTGATACTGTCTTTGGCGGAAGAGAATGTCCCTTGCATCTCGTCGGCCTACATTCCGGGGGTGGAGAACCAGGAGGCAGACTCCCTGAGCAGGGGGACGTCTGGGCTGGGGGAATGGACTTGGACGGAGTTTCGGCTTCTGTGTTCCCTCCTTTTCCTCTGCTGGGCAGGGTGCTGCGCAAGATAGCCCAGGAGGTGGTACCAGCTGTCCTGGTGGCCCCCTGTTGGCCAAGGAGGGTGTGGTTCGCGGACGTCGTGCAGGCAGTAGATCGGTATGTCTTGCCCAAGGATCCAGATCTTCTCACTCAGGGACAGCTGCGCCATCCCAATTTACAAACGCTGGCTTTAACGGCTTGGCTGCTGAAACCTCCATCTTGATGGAAAAGGTGCTGCCGGCCTCTGTTGTTGATACTATGATTCGGGCTAGGAAGAAGTCCTCGTCCTTTATCTACTACAGGGTCTGGCATGCTTACATTGCCTAGTGTGAGTCCAAGTCTCTTCCTTGTCGGGTGTTTTCTATCCCCAGGATTCTGGAATTTTTGCAACATGGATTGGATTCGGGCCTTCAGCTTGGTACCCTCAAGGGACAGGTGTCGGCTCTGGCAATTTTTTTCCAAAGATCCTTTGCCAATCACCGGTTGGTTAAGACTTTTTTTTCCAGGGAGTTACTCATGTGTGTCCGCCACATAAGCCTATGCTACCGGTTTGGGACCTGAATCTGGTGTTGTCTGCTCTGCAGGGTCCTCCCTGTGAGCCTATCCGTGGGGCTGTGTTGCTCATTCTGACTCTTAAGATAGCCTTTTTGGTGGCCATTACTTCGGTCAGGCGAGTTTCTGCGCTGGCGGCGCTTTCCATCAAACCTCCTTATTTTGACCGACATCAGGATAAGGTGGTGTTTTGGCTTAAAGTGGACCAACACCCAGGATTTTGACTATCTTGGGTATTGGTCCACTTCCCCGGGGCACCCTGATCGGGGGTGCCCCGCTGTGTGAAACCCCCCAGAAAGCCCCCAAAACTCACCTCTCCACGCTCCCACATGGCCGCGCCGTCCAATCGGCGCCGACGGACAAGCTGATTGACAGCAACGTACAAGCAGCTTGCCCGTCGGCGCCTCCCGCGCGTCACTCTTGACGTCTTGGGCGCGCGCACGTCTAGAGGAGCGCGAGTGAGGCGGCGGAAGCAGCGGCTGGAGAGGTAAGGTTTTTCGGGGGTTTTGGGGGGTTTACACCCCGCGGGACATCCCGATCTCAGATGTCCCGCGGTGTGTGAGGTGATCGGCGATCACCTCAGGGTGTTGGTCCACTTTAAGCCGGATTTCTTGCCTAAGGTTGTGTCTGCTTTTCATCTCAATCAGGACATTGTTTTGCCTTCTTTGTGTCCTAATCCTGCTAATTCCAAGGAGCGGTCCCTTCATTCTTTGGATGTTGTCAGGGCTCTGAAGTTTTATTTGGTTGCTACTGAGTCTTTCAGGAAATCTGATGCTCTTTTTGTTCTTCCTTCTGGACCTAGGAAGGGCTTGCCTCTGGCTAATTCCACTATCAGCAAGTGGCGGTGGAGCAGGCCTATTCTGCTAGGGGGAAGGTTCCTCCTTTTCGTATCACTGCTCATTCTACTCGCGCTATTGGTGCTTCTTGGGCCTTTCAGCACCAGGCTTCTGTTGAACAACTTGGTCTTCTGTTCATACCTTTTACAAGTTTTACAAGGTTGATGTTAAGGCCTCTGCTGATGCTGCCTTTGGTCGCAAAGTACTTCAGGCGGTAGTGGTTTGAACTGCCTGCTGCTACTTTTTTGGGGATCCCACCCTACCTTATGGACACTGCTGTTGGACGTCCCATACGTAAGGACTTCTTGAAGCAGGCTGTGCCATGCAATAGGAAAAATACAATTCTGTGAGTACTCACCTGTAGAATTGTTTTTACTATGCATGGCACGGCCTGCTTCACCCCACCCTTGTTATCGTTGTTCTTGGTTGCCTCTTTATGGTGATTGTTCCAAGTTAGTTGGGGTTGTTCCCTTTTTTACCTTTATTATCTCCCGGCTTCTTGTATAACTGCTTGTCAATGCTGGAGAGGTCTATGGTGATTCCTGTTTTTATATGGTACCGGGAGGAGCCACAACTCTTCTGTAGTGCACTGCGCCACCTTGTGGCGGAATATCCCATACGTAAGGACTTCTTGAAGCAGGCCGTGCCATGCATGGGAAAAGCAATTCTACAGGTGAGTACTCACAGAATTTTCTTTTTAACTGTAAAGCTCCGCCTCCTCCATTCATTGCCACTGCTGTGTGTGGCGATGTCATAGCCACACCTATGCAATGATTAATCTGCTGTAAAGCTCCGCCTCCTCAATTCATCGCCATTTTTGTTTGTGGCGATGTCATAGCCACACCTATGCAATGACTGATCACCTGCTGTAAAGCTCCGCCTCCTCCATTTATTGCCATTGTGTGTGGTGGTGATGTCATAGCCACACCTATGCAATGACTGATCACCTGCTGTAAAGCTCCGCCTCCTCCATTTATTGCCATTTTGTGTGGTGGTGATGTCATAGCCACACCTATGCAATGACTGACCACCTGACATCTAACAGAGAGGGTCAGCAAAAAAAAGTGTTCCAGGGCGATTCAAAGAACAAAAATATGCATTACTGAGATGGAAGGATCGGCAGGGGCTTTGGCCAAATGTATTTCACATGCCCTGTGGGTTTTGGTCCGCTTTAAGAGCCGCTTGCCACATTACATCATCACAGCAAGCGGCTCTGATTGGACGGGAGCTCGTGCATGCGCCGTTGGGGCTGAGGTAGGCAGATCGGGCAATTTGGTGGGTTCACAGAGTGAGGGATCCCGATTTGATATGCCACAATGAAGCAGAACTAAACCAGGGTTTTGTTCCCCCTTTAAAGTGGACTAAAATTCAGGATTTTGAATATCCTGGGTTTTGTTCCCTTCCCCACCCCTCCCCCAGGGGGCTGCCTGATGGGGGATGCCCCGCTGTGTGAAACCCCCCAGATCACACAAACTCGCCTCTTCCCGGTCCTACGGCGCATGCGGGGCCCGATGTTGGATGCCCGGGGGGGGGGGGGGGGGGGATAGATCGGCACGGGATTCTTACTGATTCCCGGGCCGAAAGAGCTGGGTTTTGGTCCTCTTTAAAGGGGCAAATGGTTGTCTAACCGATCTGACGCATGTGACCAGGAGGAGAAGTTCTATTGGTTGTCTTGGACTTATGTCGTTGGTGAGGGGCCCATCTGCTAATTTGTTGGTACTGGATCAGGTCAGATAAGTGTTTCCCGCCTGTATGATTCTTTCTTTGATCTTTTTTTAGTTTTTTTCCTGCATTTGTCTTGGTCTCCGCCTTCCTGTCCCATGATTCCTTCTGTTGAAAGATAGAAAGGAGGCAGACTTGTCATGTGATTCTGAACGAATGGGTTATTGTAGGTTGCCTGGCTGTCTCTTCTGTATTATTATTATTGTATAAATATTATTATTAATAATATTATTATTATTATTATTAAAATACAATAATCACATATTTTATTAAAATAATACAATAATAATCACATATTTTCACATTATTATTATTGTATTAATAAAATATATTATCACTGTATTAATAGTAATAATGATAAAATATAATAAAATGATTATTGTATTATATTATGTATGTACTTTAGACTTGTACTTTATGTACTTTATACTTTGTACTGAATTTAAATTAAAATTTTATTTTATTCTTGATTTATATGACGTAACCTCTTTCTCGTGCAGTTCTTAGGTGGTGACGGCGACGCTGCTAATCTCTCGCCCAATCAGAAACCTCATATATGTGAACACTGCAGTGCTGCTTTTAGGAGTTCCTATCATCTACGGAGGCACGTGCTCATACACACAGGTAGGTCCATTTACTGCTACTTACCTCCCAAGCCCTTCTGAATTGTGCCAGGACTCGCGTCAAAGCAGACCTAAAACTCCCCTTTGCATCTATGCAGACTATGTGCTGTATGTTTCTACTCTGCAACTTTGTACAGCGCTACGGAAGAGGATGACGCTATATATATAAACAATAATATATGCGGGGATGCAGATGCGTGCCTCCACACCATCGTTGGAGATGATCGCCTTTTGCAGGCCGAGCTTCGCCTGACTGCGTATGACTACACGTGCACCCCCTCTAGTCCGAGACATGCTCGTGTGCAGATGTTTGCTGTCCCCCATTATGCCAGGCCCAGTGCAAGTTTTAGGGATGTTTAGCTATGTTGGGAGGCCCCAAATGGCGGACAGTTAAAGGGGAACCTCTGAGGTCCTGGAGTTTAAGAGACACCAGGGCCTCCCAAGTTCTGGTCCTTGGGGCATCTCATGAAAGAGAAGAACAACTATGATGATTTGATCATTAGCCTATAAATGAACGAAGCTTAGAGGCAGCACCAGAGATTAATCCTCGACGTTTCGGTTATTCTTAGCTTTTGGCTGTTGGCTTGGCTTTTGGCTGTTGGCTCGGCTTTTGGCTGTTGGCTCGGCTTTTGGCTGTTGGCTCGGCTTTTGGCTGTTGGCTCGGCTGTTGGCTGTTGGCTCGGCTGTTGGCTGTTGGCTTGGCTGTTGGCTTGGCTGTTGGCTCGGCTTTTGGCTGTTGGCTCGGCTGTTGGCTGTTGGCTTGGCTGTTGGCTCGGCTTTTGGCTGTTGGCTCGGCTGTTGGCTGTTGGCTCGGCTTTTGGCTGCTGGCTCGGCTTTTGGCTGCTGGCTCGGCTTTTGGCTGCTGGCTCGGCTTTTGGCTGTTGGCTCGGCTTTTGGCTGTTGGCTCGGCTTTTGGCTGTTGGCTCGGCTTTTGGCTGTTGGCAGTTAAAGGGGAACCCCTGAGGTCCTGGAGTTTAAGAGACACCAGGGCCTCCCAAGTTCTGGTCCTTGGGGCATCTCATGAAAGAGAAGAACAACTATGATGATTTGATCATTAGCCTATAAATGAACAAAGCTTAGAGGCCACACCAGAGATTAATCCTCGACGTTTCGGTTATTCTTAGCTTTTGGCTGTTGGCTTGGCTGTTGGCTTGGCTGTTGGCTCGGCTTTTGGCTGTTGGCTCGGCTTTTGGCTGTTGGCTTGGCTCGGCTTTTGGCTGTTGGCTCGGCTTTTGGCTGTTGGCTCGGCTGTTGGCTGTTGGCTTGGCTGTTGGCTTGGCTGTTGGCTTGGCTGTTGGCTTGGCTGTTGGCTTGGCTGTTGGCTCGGCTGTTGGCTCGGCTGTTGGCTCGGCTGTTGGCTCGGCTGTTGGCTCGGCTGTTGGCTCGGCTGTTGGCTTTTGGCTGTTGGCTCGGCTTTTGGCTGTTGGCTCGGCTTTTGGCTGTTGGCAGTTAAAGGGGAACCTCTGAGGTCCTGGAGTTTAAGAGACACCAGGGCCTCCCAAGTTCTGGTCCTTGGGGCATCTCATGAAAGAGAAGAACAACTATGATGATTTGATCATTAGCCTATAAATGAACGAAGCTTAGAGGCCACACCAGAGATTAATCCTCGACGTTTCGGTTATTCTTAGCGCTTGGCTGTTGGCTTGGCTGTTGGCTCGGCTTTTGGCTGTTGGCTCGGCTTTTGGCTGTTGGCTCGGCTTTTGGCTGTTGGCTCGGCTTTTGGCTGTTGGCTTGGCTGTTGGCTCGGCTGTTGGCAGTTAAAGGGGAACCTCTGAGGTCCTGGAGTTTAAGAGACACCAGGGCCTCCCAAGTTCTGGTCCTTGGGGCATCTCATGAAAGAGAAGAACTATGATGATTTGATCATTAGCCTATAAATGAACGAAGCTTAGAGGCCACACCAGAGATTAATCCTCGACGTTTCGGTTATTCTTAGCGCTTGGCTGTTGGCTTGGCTGTTGGCTCGGCTTTTGGCTGTCGGCTCGGCTTTTGGCTGTCGGCTCGGCTTTTGGCTGTCGGCTCGGCTTTTGGCTGTCGGCTCGGCTTTTGGCTGTCGGCTCGGCTTTTGGCTGTCGTCCGGTTTTCAAAGGATGTCCCTCTTAAAAGTGCCGCTGTGACGAGGGCGACGCTGTCTGGGCGCGCTCCCGCAGGAAAGCCGGGGATACGGTCGCACCCAGAATGGCATCATGGGTAAGATTTCCCCGAACCCCGGGGGGTTCACTCATCCGGTGTAGGATGGAGCAGGCTAGCGGTTAGGCCTAGAATCTCTTACATTCCAGGACCCGTCCACGTGTGTTTTGTCCCACTTTAAACACAATTGATCCCTTTTGTTTGCTGTGTGTGTAACCCCCTGTGTTTCCTCTCCAGGTGAAAGGCCGTTCCAGTGCAGTCAGTGCAGTATGAGTTTTATTCAGAAGTATTTGCTACAACGGCACGAAAAAATCCATAGCGGTAAGTACGTGTCCCGGTGTGTAAAGCTTTTAACTTAAAGCAGACCAAAACCCACATTTTTAACTAGCAGTCTCCTGAAGAGTAACTTTTTTGCCAGTTCTCACTGCCCCTGCTTCACTCTAATCCCAGATAATGGCGCCTGTTTTAGCTGTAAAGCTCCGCCTCCTCCGTTCATTTCCTCTGTTGGGTGTGGCGATGATGTCATAGCCACACCTATGCAATGACTGATCACCTGACACAGAGGGACAGCAGTGTTCCAGGACGATTCATAAAAAACAATTATCCATTTCTAGTTCTACACCTTAAGGGGGAATATCGACGGGGATGTGGCCAAATGTATTTGGCAAGTTTGGTGGGTTTTGGTCCGCTTTAAGTATCTCCCTAGAAATGTAGCGGGCTCTAACACTGGGGGGCGCTCAACTTGGAACCTGGTCGTGGCCATTAATCAATAGGTTCAGTATTGAGTTTCATTTGGAATTAGCGGAATGAAGATTTTGAAGATTTTCTACAACAACCACAAGACCAACTGTCTCTACAACCACTTGTGTGTCCCTCCGCCGCTCCCCTACATTCATATGTAACAGCCCCCACATGCCAGCAATGCATGCGCTGATTGGCTTACCTCTCCTTATACCGGTGTGTGTGTGTGTGTGTGTGTATAAAATAAATAAATATATATATTTTTTTTTTCGATTATAGAGAGCGAATATGATATATAATCTAATATTATAATTCTATATAATAAATCTAGATCTAGAGATATAGATATATAGCTAGAGATATATAGATATATAGATATATAGCTAGAGATATATAGATATATATAGCTAGAGATATATAGATATATAGCTAGAGATATATAGCTAGAGATATAATAGATATATAGCTAGAGATATATAGCTAGAGATATATAGCTAGAGATATATAGCTAGAGATATATAGCTAGAGATATATAGCTAGAGATATATAGCTAGAGATATATAGCTAGAGATATATAGCTAGAGATATATAGCTAGAGATATATAGCTAGAGATAGATAGCTAGAGATAGATAGCTAGAGATATATAGCTAGAGATATATAGATATATAGATATATAGATATATAGCTAGAGATATATAGCTAGAGATATATAGCTAGAGATATATAGATATATAGATATATAGCTAGAGATATATAGATATATAGATATATAGCTAGAGATATATAGATATATAGATATATAGCTAGAGATATATAGATATATAGATATATAGCTAGAGATATATAGATATATAGCTAGAGATATATAGATATATAGCTAGAGATATATAGATATATAGCTAGAGATATATAGATATATAGCTAGAGATATATAGATATATAGCTAGAGATATATCGCCAGCGACATAGAGATATATCGCCAGCGACATAGAGATATATCGCCAGCGACATAGAGATATATCGCCAGCGACATAGAGATATATCGCCAGCGACATAGAGATATATCGCCAGCGACATAGAGATATATCGCCAGCGACATAGAGATATATCGCCAGCGACATAGAGATATATCGCCAGCGACATAGAGATATATCGCCAGCGACATAGAGATATATCGCCAGCGACATAGAGATATATCGCCAGCGACATAGAGATATATCGCCAGCGACATAGAGATATATCGCCAGCGACATAGAGATATATCGCCAGCGACATAGAGATATATCGCCAGCGACATAGAGATATATCGCCAGCGACATAGAGATATATCGCCAGCGACATAGAGAGATATCGCCAGCGACATAGAGAGATATCGCCAGCGACATAGAGAGATATCGCCAGCGACATAGAGAGATATCGCCAGCGACATAGAGAGATATCGCCAGCGACATAGAGAGATATCGCCAGCGACATAGAGAGATATCGCCAGCGACATAGAGAGATATCGCCAGCGACATAGAGAGATATCGCCAGCGACATAGAGAGATATCGCCAGCGACATAGAGAGATATCGCCAGCGACATAGAGAGATATCGCCAGCGACATAGAGAGATATCGCCAGCGACATAGAGAGATATCGCCAGCGACATAGAGATATATCGCCAGCGACATAGAGATATATCGCCAGCGACATAGAGATATATCGCCAGCGACATAGAGATATATCGCCAGCGACATAGAGATATATCGCCAGCGACATAGAGATATATCTATTTAGATAGATAATATAATAGATTAGAATAGAGATATATATCTAATTTATTTCTCTTATTTTTATTTATTATATTATTTTCTATTGTATTTTAGATATAAGGAATGTAATCTATTGTATTTTAGAATATAATCTATTGTATTTTAGAATATAGAATATAATCTATTGTATTTTAGAATATAGAATATAATCTATTGTATTTTAGAATATAGAATATAATCTATTGTATTTTAGAATATAGAATATAATCTATTGTATTTTAGAATATAGAATATAATCTATTGTATTTTAGAATATAGAATATAATCTATTGTATTTTAGAATATAGAATATAATCTATTGTATTTTAGAATATAGAATATAATCTATTGTATTTTAGAATATAGAATATAATCTATTGTATTTTAGAATATAGAATATAATCTATTGTATTTTAGATATATATCGAGAGAGATTTATATAGGTAGAGAGCTTTATAGGCAGCAAACCGCTGCATGCTTATCAATAATTATGTACTTACTGTTGGCCCCCAAACATCGTGGGGCCCCGCTGCCCCTGGGAGGTCTATGTATCCCACAATTCCCCCAGGTGCAGACTCGCATGCTGGCCGCATCCATTTATGCACGAATAAATGCAGCCTTTGCGGGAGTAGCTGGCGTCGGTCACCGGCTGGTCCGCAGCTTCTCATTGGCCAGTGTGGAGCGCTCTATACATGATGCCTAAAACGCAAAATTGAAAGCTGTTGGTTTAATTTAAAAAAAAAAGCTTTAAAGCTGAACAAAACCCTGGATTTTGACTACTGAAAATGCATTTGACCCCCCCGGCCGTCGCTGTCGTAATTCTCGTCTGTTACCACTTAACAGGTGAAAAACCTTTCAACTGTGATCAGTGTAACATGAAGTTCATCCAGAAATATCACATGGAGCGACACAAGAGAACCCACAGCGGGGAGAAGCCGTACAAGTGCGACACGTGTCAGCAGGTACAACCCTCAGATTCTGCTTTTTATAACGCCGGGGCTAAGGGATATGTTTTTTTTTTTTTTTTGTTTTTTATTTTCTCTATTGCTGTCATTTGGGAATTTAAGACAGTGGGCCTTCAGATTGTCTGTTTTTAATTTTCTGCAAATATGCGCTACATCATAGGGGTATGAATTGGCAAGAATCTGGCGATACGTATCGCGATACACATATGACGATACGATATATCCTGATTCTGTCTCATAGACGGTATATTATGATTTTTTTTAAAAAGATATAGGGTCCCCTTCCATTTTTTGGGAGAATTTTAAGAGTAAAAAAAAAAAACCCCAAATATCTAATTTTCCTGGAAATGTCTGCAAAAAATCCCAGTTAAACATGTATAGTGCAAAATGGGGGGGAAATGTCAATGCGTGTTATCGGGCGAATGTAAAATAAAAAAACAAAAAGTACATTTGCATATCGGTCGCTCCTGATGTCCCTTCCGGTTGTGCTGTACTGTCGTCTGTTGTGGCACCCCCCCTCCCAGAGCGGTGTTTTAGCACAACACTTTGTTCAGAATATATTATTTTTCTCCTCCAAATCCTAGGTGCACCCTATGGACAGGATAGGGTGAAAAATACAGTGTAAAGAAATGTAATAAACTATAAATACATTGAAAAATATAAATATAAATTAATACATGAAGTAATATAAATACATGAAGAAATATAAATTAATACATTAAAAAATATAAATAAATAAATACATGAAGTAATATAAATACATGAAGAAATATAAATGAATACATTAAAAAATATAAATAAATAAATTAAAATAGATTATATTTTATTTATTGTATTTATAATAAATGATAGATGATATTGTGCCTTTTTTCACATTAAAACCAAGAAAGCAATTGGTTGGTTGAGCTGGACACAGGGAATGTTGTGTTTGCGTTAATGCGCCTTCACTTTACACAGAGGACGATTTCCCGGCTCGCTGAGGCTGTGTCTGATTTTGCTTTATTTTATTTTTATTCGCAGTTCTTTTCGAGGACAGATCGGTTGCTGAAGCACAAAAGGACATGTGGGGACTCCATCAACAAAGGCGCCTTGGACCCCGGCTCATCGAACCCCAATATGGATAACTTAGCCGGTAACTTTGATTTATCTCAGGGAAGTTCCAATTTTTCCGGTCGCAAGAAAGCCAAGTCGAGAAACGGTCCCTCGCACAAGGACCTAAAACAAGGCCACAAACTGAGCGAGGCCCACTTAGCCGCCGGCATCGACATTCACGCTTACACGATGGACGTCCCGCTCGTGTCTTCCAGTAACGGTTCCCCCGGCGCCGGCCTGGACGACATAGACTCCAAGGTGCCAAAACTAGTGTTTAAGAAAGTGGGCCGGAAGCAAGGGGAGAAGAATGACCTCCTCTTGGATTCCCAGTCCGGTCACATGGTCATCCATAAACTCTCAGACAAGGGCAACGGGCCGCTCGATCTGGTCGGCAGCACCAACGTGGACACCATGAATCTCCTTCAAAGTTCAGGTAACAAAGGCTCCACCAGTAGCAACTACGACGATGCCATGCAGTTCCTGAAGAAGAAGCGCTACCTGCAGGCGAGCGGCGGTGGCAACAACAACGCCTATACTGTGAACGTAGGGCAGATGGTGGCGCAGCAGTCCGTCATCCAGTCTGCCGTTTCCAGCGTTATGGACGGAGACAACCCGCTGACGTTGATCGATTCGCAGGCGCTGAATGCGGAAATCAAGAACTGCCACGACAAATCGGTCATTCCGGACGAGGTCCTCCAAAGTATTTTGGACCATTACACTCACAAGTCCGTCGGGCACCCAGACGTGACGTTCAGCATAGGCGAGCACCATGTCGAACTCCAGCCGGCGAGCGACGGCAGCGATTTGGTCCAAGACGACGTTGTCTGCTCGGATTCCCAGTCTGCGGCCAACGATAAGGCCAACATGTTTCAGGAGTATTCGAAATACCTTCAGCAAGCTTTGGAAAGAACGAGCCATACCACGCCGTTCCAGTTGGGGGCGGGTTTACAGTTTGTCAGCCTTTCCTCATCTCTGGCCAGCCCCACCCTCTTCTCCGACAAACACATCTACACTACGTCCCCCCTGGACTGCGGCTTCGGCCAGTCCATAACGTCAGTATTGCCGTCCGCCCTGCCCAAGTCTCACTTCGGCATGGCGGTGAGCCATCAGACCGGCTTCACCTTGTCCTTGGAGGCCACGCAGCAGCAGCTGACGCCTTCCCAAGAGTTGGCCGATCAGATCGACTCGCAGAAATCCCTAGACGCCGCCACCACCACCTCCTCCTCATCCTCCTCTTCCTCCTCCTACCAGATCTCATCTCAGGAATTGAACGGGCAGCAGAAAGATCAGCAAAAGAGCCTGGAGGCCTCTTCGGCCTTTCACCTGCAGCCTCAGGATTTGGCCGGGGCCCTGGAGCAGCAGCAGAAGGACGGCGCCGGCAGGCATCAAGCCACGTGCCAGATCGAGAACTTCGCACAGGCCTTCGGTTCTCAGTTCAAATCCGGCAACAGGGTGCCAATCTCTTTTAACACTAGCACTGACGGGGGCGTGGACAGCCGGTTGAGGACTTCAACCCCGGAATTCTCAGGGTACACAACGTTGTTATCTGACGTAAGCGAAGCGGGTAGCACGCGAGTTAAGACTTCAAATAGTCAAAGCTTCAGGTGAGGACGTCTTGTTTGGCCCCGAGGTCGTTTTTTTTTTTTTTTAAACCATGGTGTATTTTTTTCTTTTTTTATTCATTTTGATAACACTGCCATCGGAATGTTTCTACACAATCGATATGAATTATGTAACCTATGCCCTGTCAATGCAATTTTTTTTTTTTTCTTTTTACTCTAAAAAGTGTTGTGATAGTTCAGCTTGTACCTAATTTTTAAAATGAAATTAGATAGTTGAGAGGGTGGGGGGGTGGGGAGGGAGGGTCGCGGAACAGGGTATCCAAGCAGAATTTGGGAGGAGCAGTCCAATTTGTTTATTTTTTGGGACAAATAAAAACCCGCTGTCCAATATTTCAGTAATACAGATAAAAAAAATGCAAAAATATACAAAAAAAAAAACAAAAAACCATTGGACTCAGGAATGGAATTGTGAGCCGAAGGCACATAACTATATGAAGATTTATATCATGACTGGTTAACGTTCACTCACCCCGCCCCCTTCCGCGTGCGCGCGCGCGCAATGCCATATCCTTCAAAGTAGGTCATCGCCTCTGTAGCCTGTGTTCCGTCAAATATTTAATATTCACGGCAATAGCTTTAAATTAACAAACTTTAAATTACTATCGAGATTTTGGACAAATCTATGTATGTACAGTGTTCTTTTTATTTTATTATATATATTTTTGTTTTGTTCCTTTTTTTGATATACCTCATTTTTACTGTTCATGCAACATTCAGGAACATGTATTTTGCAATATTGTTAAAAAAATAAAAAGAAATTGTGTTCACGTGACTTTTAGAGGTGTGTAGACCGTAACGCCCGCTGACTTGCTAGACTTCGCCCCTGTATTAGTCCAACTCGGATCGCTAGACGCGCCTCGTTCG
This sequence comes from Gastrophryne carolinensis, assembly GCA_027917425.1. Taxonomy (NCBI): domain Eukaryota; kingdom Metazoa; phylum Chordata; class Amphibia; order Anura; family Microhylidae; genus Gastrophryne; species Gastrophryne carolinensis. The sequence continues at coordinate 2,516,840 of CM051243.1, forward strand.
TTTGCGTCGCCTCTGTATTATCCGACTCGGAACGCTAGACGCGCCTTGTTCGTTTGCGTCGCCTCTGTATTATCCGACTCGGAACGCTAGACGCGCCTTGTTCGTTTGCGTCGCCTCTGTATTATCCGACTCGGAACGCTAGACGCGCCTCGTTCGTTTGCGTAGCCTCTGTATTATCCGTCTCGGATCGCTAGACGCGCCTCGTTCGTTTGCGTCGCCTCTGTATTATCCGTCTCGGATCGCTAGACGCGCCTCGTTCGTTTGCGTCGCCTCTGTATTAGTCCGTCTCGGACCGGCCTGGCTTTATACATTGCCCGTCTCGTTTTTTTTTACTGTAGCTGGACTGAAAAATCGATCATACGGGTTGGGTGACTTCCTGTTTTTAATAGTAGTTTTAGTGCGCGCGCCTACGAAGGGTCCGTGCTTACAGACCCTCATGCTGGGTTTACGCATTCTCATAGAAAAGCATTGTTTTGAGGACGACTTCCGTTTACTCGGATGAACGAGAAATTATTGATCACGGAATTTATAGAGCGTGAAAACGCTAAAGTGGCAGCGATTTGGCAATAATGGCTCTGTACAAACGGCCGCTGCAATCAAGCAGTGAGCGTGAATCGGTTCATTGGTCGAGAAATAATTAATTAGCTGAAACGATATGACAGCCGACCAATCAACCGATTCATGGTCACGGCTTGATTGCAGCGCCCGATTCCACGGAACGATTATTGACGCCGCTTTAGCGATTTCTTGCTTGATAAATCGCATCGTATTGTTTCAGCTGACCAACCGATTCACATTCACCACTTTATCGCAGCAGCTGTTTCCACAGAGTGATTTATCGAGAATGAAATCGCTAAAGCAGCGGCAACTTGGCGATGATCGATCCGTGGAAATGGCCGCTGCAATCAAGCAGTCGGACGAGAAATAATCGGTCATCCGAAACGATGTGACTGCCGACCGATCAACCGATTCGCGGTCACAATTGATCACAGCGGCCAATTTTGCGGACTTTATCGAGCGTGAAAACACTAAAGCGGGGCAATTTTGCCATAATGGCTCAGTGGAAATGGCTGCTGGGTTCAAGCTGTGAACGTGAATCAGTTGATTGGTCGAGCGAGAAATAATTGGTCAGCCGAAACGATATAACAGCCGACCGATTCGCGGTCGCCAGTTGAGCGCAGCAGCAGTTTTCACAGAGCGATTTATCAATCGTGAAACTGCTAAAGTGTCGGCAATTTGGTGATAATGGCTCAGTGGAAACAGCCGCTGCCATCAAGCGGTAAACATGAATCGGTTGATCGGTCGAAAGAGAAATAATTGGTCAGCCGAAACGATATGATGGCCGGCTGATCAACCGTTTCGCGTTCACCGGTTGATCACAGCGGCCGTTTCCACGGAATTTATGGAGTGTGAAAACACTAAAGCGGCGGCAATTTGAATGTGAACCGGTCGAACTAGAAATAATTGGGTCAGCAGAGACGATGCGACGGCTGGTCGATCAAACGATTCGCGTTCATCGTTTGATCAAAGGGGAAGTTTCCGCGGACAGCGATTTATTAAGTGTGAAAGCCTAAAGGGGCGGCAATTTGGTGATAATGGCTCTGTACAAACGGCCGCTGCGATCAAGCAGAACGTAAATCGGTTCATCGGTTGAACTAGAAATAATTGGTCAGCTGTAACAATACGATGGCTCACCGATCAAATGACTCGCGTTCACCGCTTGATTGCAGGCGGCCGTTTCTCGGTTGATTGGTCGGCCATCATATTTCGGCTGACCAATTATTTCTCGTTCGATGAATCGATTTGCGTTCACTGCTTCCGTTTCCACGGAGCGATTTATCGAGCGTGAAATTGCTAAAGCTGCGACAATTTGGCGATAATGCCGCTGTGATTAAGTAGTGAACGTGAATCGGTTGATCAGTCAGCTGTCATATCGTTTCGATTGACTATTTCTCGTTCGATGGCCGACCGATCAACCGATTAGCATTCACCGCTTGCTCGAGCTTGATAAATCAAAACGGAAGCAGTGAACGCAAATCGGTTGATCAGTCGGCCATCGAACAAGATATAATTGGTCAGCCGAAATTATATGATGGCCAACCAATCAACCGATTCACGTTCACAGCTTGATTGCGGCGGCCGTTTCCATGGAGGATTATCGCTAAATTGCCGCCGTTTTAGCGATTTCATGCTCGATAAATTGCTCCGTGTAAACAGCCGCTGCGATCAAACGGTGAACGTGAATTGGTTGATCGGACGGCCATCGAACAAGAAGTAATTGGTGAGCCGAAACGATATGACTGCTGACTGATCAACCGATTCACGTTCACCGATTGATTGCAGCGGTTGTTTCCACGGATCGATTATCACCAAATTGAATTCCCGCGTCTCCCATTCAGAGAGGCTGGGTGCGCGCACGGCTAGAGGTGAACTGGGATGCAGACGTGGCGAGGGCAAGGTGAGACGGGGTTTCTGGGGGGATTTACACAGCGGGGCATCCTAATTCAGGATGCCTCAAGAAGTGGAACTCGGGTGGTCCTGGAGTCTTTAGCGAAGCCACTCACTCGGGGAGGGGGGGTGCGACCTGTGGGTTTCCCACATCAGAGTGGCCAGGAGACGAGGACCAAAAACCCGGGAGTCAAAATCCTGGGTTTTGGTCCACTTTAACTATCCACAGGAAGCCCAAAAATGAATGTACTGGCTTGCGCGGTCCACACTTGCAGCCCCCATTACGGTCCTTGGCCCATTGGGGTCACCATGAAGAGTGGGGTTTAAGGTTTGGGGCATCCCAAGTCAGTATTTTATTTGACTTTAGGTCCATTTCAATAGTTCTGCTTTTATTTCAGGAAGGGCCTTATTCACCGAATCCGCAGGGAAGTTTGTTATAAGCTTTATGGGCCAAACGTCACCCTTTTCCTATAAGGATTCCCCCCTACGTTAAAGCAGACCTCTAGTCAAAAAGAACAAAGTTAGATCATTTTCTCCATTTGTTTTGAAATAGCGTGCAGATTCTGTGCTCCTGAACTGCATGGGAGCAGCCACAATTGACACAATTTTGACAGCCCTGCTTCTGAAAAAAAAAGTCCTACAGTCAAAATTACACAGTGACTTTCACTGCTACATAGTTACATCCCCCTCCAGCAGCTGGTGATTAGTGTGTGTAACATGACGGACATGCCGATTCCTTTTCTGAAGCAAATCTCAATTTTGCTTTTAGCAAAAATCCCAATCTCCCGACAGGCTGCCATGTGTGGAGAAAAAATATCACACAGGCACGCTGCAGCCACGCTGATCTTTACATAAACGCTGCCAGCTAGAGAAGGATTTTATCTCCGGCTTAACAGAATCTCTCAAATATCACACAGGCACACTGCCGCCATGCTGATCTTTACATCAATGCAGCCGGCTAGAGGAGGATTTTCTCCTAACATTCTGTGTGGAGAAACAATATCACGCAGGCACACTGCAGACATGCTGATATTTACATCAATGCAGCCATCTGGAGAAGGATTTGATCTCCGTCTTAACATTCTTTGTGGAGAAACAATATCACACAGGCATTCTGCAGCCAAACTGATATTTACATAAACGCAGCCAGCTAGAGGAGGATTTTATCTCCTCCTAACAATCTGGAGAAACAATATCACAGGCATGCTGCAGCCTTGATGATCTTTACATTAATGCAGCCAGCTGGAGAAGTATTTTCTCCTAAAATTCTGAGCAGAGAAACAATATCATACAGGCACACCGCAGCCACACTGATCTTTACACCAATGCAGCCAGCTAGAGGCGGATTTTATCTCCTAACGTTCTGTGTGGGGAAACAATATCACACAGGCACACTGCAGCCACGCTGATCTTTACACCAATGCAGCCAGCTAGAGGCGGATTTTATCTCCTAACGTTCTGTGTGGGGAAACAATATCACACAGGCACACTGCAGCCACGCTGATCTTTACATCAGTTGTGTGTAAACAGATAAAATCTCTCTGGCTGGTTGGCCTTTATTATATAGAATATCCCATCTCCATTAGTGTGCGCCTGTGCTGGCAAAGGCTCCTCCCCATCTTCCACTCGTATAAGCAGGGGCTCCCAGGTGTAATCCAAGATGGCTGCTTCCATGTAATTCCATTCTACAACATCTGCATGGGGTTAAAGTCAATAAAAACCCTCTCGACTTGGAATCTGAAAGGCTGCCAGCCTACCCCCCCCCCCCATAGCATGATGCCCACCTGTGTGACACACACCCAAAAATGCCACCCCCAAATAAGACCCAATTTTAAAGAGGACCAAACCAACTGAACTTGTGGAATTAGCTGAAGCCTCCTAAAAAAGTGTGAGAATTCTCACATGGACCACCGAGTCAACCCCAACCTCGGATGCCGGTGATGCGGGTGCCTGGGGCAGGTGTTGCCACCTCGGATGCCGCTAATGCGGGTGCCTGGGGCAGGTGTTGCCAACTCGGATGCCGCTAATGCGGGTGCCTGGGGCAGGTGTTGCCACCTCGGATGCCGGTAATGCGGGTGCCTGGGGCAGGTGTTGCCACCGCAGGAAGCCGGTGATGCGGGTGTTACCACCTCGGAAGCCGGTAATGCGGGTGCCTGGGGCAGGTGTTGCCAACTCGGATGCCGGTAATGCGGGTGCCTGGGGCAGGTGTTGCCAACTCGGATGCCGGTGATGCGGGTTCCTGGGGCAGGTGTTGCCACCTCGGAAGCCGGTAATGCGGGTGCCTAGGGCAGGTGTTGCCACCGTGGAAGCCAGTAATGCGGGTGCCTAGGGCAGGTGTTGCCACCGTGGAAGCCAGTAATGCGGGTGCCTGGGGCAGGTGTTGCCACCTCGGATGCCGGTGATGCGGGTGCCTGGGGCAGGTTTTGCCACTTTGGAAGCCGGTGATGCGGGTGCCTGGGGCAGGTGTAGCCACTTTGGAAGCCGGTGATGCGGGTGCCTGGGGCAGGTGTTGCCGCCGTGGAAGCCGGTAATGTGGGTGCCTGGGGCAGGTTTTGCCACCGCGGAAGCCAGTAATGCGGGTGCCTGGGGCAGGTTTTGCCACCGCGGAAGCCAGTAATGCGGGTGCCTGGGGCAGGTGTTGCCACCTCGGATGCCGGTGATGTGGGTGCCTGGGGTAGGTGTTGCCACCTCGGATGCCGGTAATGCGGGTGCCTGGGGCAGGTGTTGCCACCTCGGATGCGGGTGCCTGGGGCAGGTGTTACCCCCTCGGATGCCGGTTATGCGGGTGCCTGGGGCAGGTGTTGCCACCTCGGATGCCGGTGATGCGGGTGCCTGGGGCAGGTGTTGCCACCTCGGATGCCGGTGATGCGGGTGCCTGGGGCAGGTGTTGCCACCTCGGATGCCGGTGATGCCGGTAATGCGGGTGCCTGGGGCAGGTGTTGCCAACTCGGATGCCGGTGATGCGGGTTCCTGGGGCAGGTGTTGCCACCTCGGAAGCCGGTAATGCGGGTGCCTAGGGCAGGTGTTGCCACCGTGGAAGCCAGTAATGCGGGTGCCTGGGGCAGGTGTTGCCACCTCGGATGCCGGTGATGCGGGTGCCTGGGGCAGGTTTTGCCACTTTGGAAGCCGGTGATGCGGGTGCCTGGGGCAGGTGTAGCCACTTTGGAAGCCGGTGATGCGGGTGCCTGGGGCAGGTGTTGCCGCCGTGGAAGCCGGTAATGTGGGTGCCTGGGGCAGGTTTTGCCACCGCGGAAGCCAGTAATGCGGGTGCCTGGGGCAGGTTTTGCCACTGCGGAAGCCAGTAATGCGGGTGCCTGGGGCAGGTTTTGCCACTGCGGAAGCCAGTAATGCGGGTGCCTGGGGCAGGTGTTGCCACCTCGGATGCCGGTGATGTGGGTGCCTGGGGTAGGTGTTGCCACCTCGGATGCCGGTAATGCGGGTGCCTGGGGCAGGTGTTGCCACCTCGGATGCGGGTGCCTGGGGCAGGTGTTACCCCCTCGGATGCCGGTTATGCGGGTGCCTGGGGCAGGTGTTGCCACCTCGGATGCCGGTGATGCGGGTGCCTGGGGCAGGTGTTGCCACCTCGGATGCCGGTGATGCGGGTGCCTGGGGCAGGTGTTGCCACCTCGGATGCCGGTGATGCCGGTAATGCGGGTGCCTGGGGCAGGTGTTACCACCTCGGATGCCGGTGATGCGGGTGCCTGGGGCAGGTGTTACCACCTCGGATGCCGGTGATGCCGGTGCCTGGGGCAGGTGTTACCACCTCGGATGCCGGTGATGCGGGTGCCTGGGTCAGGAGTTGCCACCTCGGATGCCGGTGATGCCGGTGCCGGCTCGGATGCGGCACAGGACCCTCTGGGATGAGGTGAGGTATCCCGCGCACTTTCACACAGGGAGGCATCTGGTGTAGGATGCCGCAGGAGTACGCGAGAGGCCGGGCCTGCAGTCCGTTAGATTCCGCAAAGGTTTTGGCACTTTATCGCTGTCTTGCTCCAGTTAGAAACGCTGTGGAGCACCAATGAATTTAATTTCTATAACTCGGCGGACTCACCTACTAAACTGCCACTACAAACAAAAGGTGTCCTATGGGACCGCAGCCCCAAACAGCCACCAACAAGGGAGCACAACCCAAAAGAACAATTACAAAAAAAAAAACACTCTGAGAACAACAATGAAAAACAACAATTAACAGTTGCTTTTGTGTTACTTGTTTGTAATTGTGTTCTCAGGGTGTTTTCTTTGTAATTGCTCTTTTGGGTTGTGCTCCCTTGTTGGTGGCTGTTTGGGGCTGCGGTCCCATAGGACACCTTTTGTTTGTCTTGCTCCAGTTGACGTAGGGACCGCATTCAGGTAGTATTGTTCTTCCTAGAACACGATCAAAGGAGGTAATGTAAACTGAGCTCCCCTATCGAACGTGTGGATTGAGCGCAGTCCCTCCTTTAAAGAGGACCGAAACCCACCCTGGAGTCTTAGACTCCAGTGCAGGCATACTCGCTCCGATTGGGGATAAAAGGTCGCTCGAAAACTCACCTTCGTTCCCGGTCCAACTGCGTGCGCTCGAGTAGCGGCCGCATCCCCTCTATCCCTTTATCAGGCCACTGCAAGCGCGCTGATTGGATGCGCCGTAGCACCCGCAAAGGGTAAGGGAGATTAGGCAACCAGGGGGTGCACTTTAAGTAGCGGTTGACGGACTTCTAGTCCAGCGGCAGCAAACTTTTTAGGGACTGTCTGCCCAATCTGCAACCCAAAACTTTGAAGTGCCAACCAGAGCGCTCAGGTACCAATGCATGTACTGCAAAGATGATGGGCGCCCACAGAATGGGCTCTGAGCACCGCCTTTGCACGCGGATGCCGCAGGTTCGCCCCCGCTGCTCTCGCCCTTTCCTTTCTATGTTTTACGTATTGATCCAGTTGCCTGCATAGTCTGCGGGCTGTTGCGCTGAAGCCGCGTGCAAGAGCATTGATGCCCCGCAGGCCCGCCACAAACTAACAAGCGTCGGTCGCTCCCCTGCTAGCGGTGGGCCCCAAGATGGCCGCCCCCCCCCACCATAACTATATTGTCCATTTCAGATGGGCACATGCGTGTTTTAAATCAGTATTAAGGTGAATGTGTCTGTTTTGTGTGTGCGTGTCTTGTACATAAAGGTTGCTTGTGCAATAAACCATTTCAGTTTTGTTTTCTTAATACCATGTGACGTATTCTGTCATTTCTTTTTTTTTTTTTTAACCCGGTCTCCAAAATTTCCAGTTTAAAGCGAGCCAAAGTATTCACTTTCCTGGATTCTGGTGCAGCTCGGTTTGGGATGCCCCACTGTGTGAAACCCAGATGCCGCCCCCACGTTTAACCTTTCCTAGAGCCTATGTCTCGTCCAATCGGCTTCTCCCGTTATATATATATATATATATATATATATATTGCGGTTGGGGAAGCTGAATGGAATCCCACACATTGGTGACGCTCGGCATCACTCGCATCCAATCGGCTTCTCCCATTAGAAGCTGAATGGAATCCCACACATTGGTGACGCTCGGCATCACTCGCATCCAATCGGCTTCTCCCATTAGAAGCTGAATGGAATCCCACACATTGGTGACACACGGCATCACTAGCATCCAATCGGCTTCTCCCATTAGAAGCAGAATGGAATCCCACACATTGGTGACGCTCGGCATCACTCGCATCCAATCGGCTTCTCCCATTAGAAGCTGAATGGAATCCCACACATCGATGACGCTCGGCATCACTCACATCCAATCGGCTTCTCCCATTAGAAGCTGAATGGAATCCCACACATCGGTGACGCTCGGCATCACTCGCATCCAATCGGCTTCTCCCATTAGAAGCTGAATGGAATCCCACACATCGGTGACGCTCGGCATCACTGGCATCCAATCGGCTTCTCCCATTAGAAGCTGAATGGAATCCCACACTTTGGTGACACACAGCATCACTCGCATCCAATCGGCTTCTCCCATTAGAAGCTGAATGGAATCCCACACATCGGTGACGCTCGGCATCACTCACATCCAATCAGCTTCTCCCATTAGAAGCTGAATGGAATCCCACACATCGGTGACGCTCGGCATCACTCGCATCCAATCGGCTTCTCCCATTAGAAGCTGAATGGAATCCCACACATCGGTGACGCTCGGCATCACTCGCATCCAATCGGCTTCTCCCATTAGAAGCTGAATGGAATCCCACACTTTGGTGACACACGGCATCACTCGCATCCAATCGGCTTCTCCCATTAGAAGCTGAATGGAATCCCACACATCGGTGACGCTCGGCATCACTCGCATCCAATCGGCTTCTCCCATTAGAAGCTGAATGGAATCCCACACATTGGTGACACACGGCATCACTCGCATCCAATCGGCTTCTCCCATTAGAAGCTGAATGGAATCCCACACATCGGTGACGCTCGGCATCACTCGCATCCAATCGGCTTCTCCCATTAGAAGCTGAATGGAATCCCACACTTTGGTGACACACGGCATCACTCGCATCCAATCGGCTTCTCCCATTAGAAGCTGAATGGAATCCCACACATCGGTGACGCTCGGCATCACTCGCATCCAATCGGCTTCTCCCATTAGAAGCTGAATGGAATCCCACACTTTGGTGACACACAGCATCATTCGCATCCATCCAGCCGCCCAGTTATGGCGGACATGACCGTGCACGGCCGGAAAAGGACGAGCGATGCCGCCAAGGGCTCTAGAAAAGGTGGGCGATCCACAGGGTGTCTCACAGTGGGGCATCCAAAACCGGGGTGACGGACCAAAACCCAGGACAGTGAAAATCCGTGTCTTGGTCCACTTTCGCATTTGCTTTGAAGTGGACCAAATACATTCAAAATGGTTTTGCAATGCGGTCTAGGAAGAGCTTGGGTAGGGGCGGCTTTGTAATGTTGAAGTGGACCAAAACCCAGCATTTTGACTATCCTGGGTTTTGGTTCTTTCCCCGATCGGGGATGCCCTCCTGTGTGGAACCCCCCTAGATCGCTGAGCGCAACTCGCCTCGTCTCGATCCTACGGCGCATGCGTTGTTCCGATCGGCGTGCTCGGAGCCGCTGACGTCACGTCATCTAAGGCCAGCAGCTCTGAGCGAGCTGGTGGCCGCATTCCCCGCTTCCCTCTAACAGGGAGCGTGACCCACGCCGGCCATTCAGAAATGACTGGCTACATCCTGAGGTACTGACCTTATGTCCCGCACAGCTGATCGCTCCTAGTTGAGCGATCATCAAAATCGTTGGATCGCATTCTGTACCGGCCCGAACAGAGGTCAAAATTGATGGTGCCGTCCCGGGAGCGGTGCTCATGCCCTCTCCATTCATTGCAATGGAGGGGTGTGTGCTTAGACCTATCCCTCCTCCCTCTATTGTAGTGAATGGGCCGGCCCTGGAATCTAAAAACGTGCCCCTGCTTGATGCCCCGCTGTGTGAAACCCTCGGGGGTCGCTGGTAAACTCACCTTTACCGGTGGCTCCCGCGACCTTATTTATAATTGCAAAGGTCGCCTCTACTCTTCCTAGTAAAAAAAAAAAAGTTACTAAAATCATCAGAAAAGGTCCAATTTTTTATGGCACCCCAAATTAACTGGCAATTATCATTAGATGACCACTTTCCCTTTAAGCGTGTAATGTGTACAGCGCGGTGTCAGGGGCCCTTACTGACCGGCGGACGTCGGGCTTTTATTAGTGTCACATGGGGGAGAAACATAGACCCGAACCGCTGAATCACCCAACGAAAACAAAAATGTACAAATTTCACAATTAGAAGGAAAGGAGCCCTTTAAAAAGACAAGAATAATTAAACTGCCCCCCCCCCATCCTGCCACTCTTACCTGGGCTAGGGGGTAAACAAAAAGACACTTACCTCACATGTTATCCAGCAGTGCCCATCGCCCGATCACTGTGTAGGGTGGCGCCATCTTGCCTCTGTTGCATGGGTGCCGCTGGACCGGAAGCTCCCCGCGCTATGCTCGCACGGGCAGACTGGAACGCTCACTGCGCGGGGAGCTTCCATTCCGGCGGCACCCATGAATTACAGGCAAGGTCGAGTGTCTTTTTGTTGTTAAACCCCTTATCTCTGCTTTAGCGCTAGGTAAGGGTGGCGGTGGGGAGAGTAGTTTAAAGTGCTACAGCAGGCAAAGGTAACTGTTACACCCTTGTGTCGGGCTACGTTTGGCGCTGTCCTAAACTGTTTTCTGTTTTTAGATTGAAGCATAAATGCCCGAGATATCGGGGTTTACAGGTTCAGCTTAAGATTTTTCTTCTGAAAAAAGTGGGCGTGGCTTTTGGATCTGTGATACTGCATAATAACGGTCTGTCTCTGCGCTGACAGTGATGTGATGAATGGGGAGGGTGGGGACCAGCAATCCTGAGCCGATTGGGGGCAGGATGATAAAGAGAATATCATTGGCTTAACCTGTAAACCCCGATATCGCGGCCATTTCTGCTTCAAACTTTTCGCTTTAAAAATGGGCAGACTCTCCCTTCTTAAAATATTTGGGGGAAGGGCAACGGGTAACGTGACTTAGCCACTGGAACGCCCTTCAAAAAATCCGGTGAATGTGACTCGCTTTGTTGGCTTTCAAATGTCTGCTCGCTTGTTTTGTGCCATCGGAGGCTTCAGGAAAAAAAATGGAAAGTGCCATCACGCGGTCGTGGCTGGGAATAAAAATTGTCTTCAAACCGTTGAATCGTTCAATCCGCGCTGCAACCGGATGACTTTTATTTCTCGCTGGATTTCTGGACTTTGTACAATCTGCTGTGGAAAGGTTTAACAAACCATCGGGGCCCAGGAGCTTTAAATTCCTCTGAAGTATTATTGGCATTTAGCGCCATCGCAAGGTCCCTTTTCTGTTGTATGTACTGTTATTGGTCTATTTAAACACTACAACAATGCAATGTGTGTTATAAGATTATCAAGTTGCAAGTGTTATAAGAGGTCGGGAAACTGGTCTCATCAGCCCTGTTTTTATATATATAGATAGATATATATATATAGATATGGATATAAATATATATACAGATGAAGTTTACTATTGTTTTGACAGTTTGCAGAACTTTGTCCAGAGGCGCTAAATTCCAGAAGTATTTTGAATCTTATGTCGCTTTCAGCAGAAACGCGAAGCACGGGCAAGCAATATACTTGTTTTTATTGATGTTTTAAACTAAGGAATAGAGAATATGAATTTATTTTCTGCCGGTGGGATTTCGCCTTTACACAATGTTTGTCTTGGGGAGGGGCAATCGATCCATGAACTTTTTTTATCTTTTTTTTTTTTTTTTTTTTTGGAGGGGGGAGGGGCGGGATTTTGTCGAATCTAAATTAAAATAAAATGTTTACATTAATGCTGTCTGTGGTTTATTTTTTATTTAATGATCATGAAGACACTTACAGTGAGGTAGGTACAAATAAAACCTAAAGACACTTACAGTGAGGTAGGTACAAATAAAACCTAAAGACACTTACAGTGAGGTAGGTACAAATAAAACCTAAAGACACTTACAGTGAGGTAGGTACAAATAAAACCTAAAGACACTTACAGTGAGGTAGGTACGGATAAAACCTAAAGACACTTACAGTGAGGTAGGTACAAATAAAACCTAAAGACACAGTGAGGTAGGTACAGATAAAACCTAAAGACACAATGAGGTAGGTACAAATAAAACCTAAAGACACTTACAGTGAGGTAGGTACAAATAAAACCTAAAGACACTTACAGTGAGGTAGGTACAGATAAAACCTAAAGACACTTACAATGAGGTAGGTACAAATAAAACCTAAAGACACTTACAATGAGGTAGGTACAGATAAAACCTAAAGACACTTACAATGAGGTAGGTACAAATAAAACCTAAAGACACTTACAATGAGGTAGGTACAAATAAAACCTAAAGACACTTACAATGAGGTAGGTACAAATAAAACCTAAAGACACTTACAGTGAGGTAGGTACAGATAAAACCTAAAGACACTTACAATGAGGTAGGTACAAATAAAACCTAAAGACACTTACAGTGAGGTAGGTACAGATAAAACCTAAAGACACTTACAATGAGGTAGGTACAGATAAAATCTAAAGACACTTACAATGAGGTAGGTACAAATAAAACCTAAAGACACTTACAATGAGGTAGGTACGGATAAAACCTAAGGACACTTACAGTGAGGTAGGTACAGATAAAACCTAAAGACACTTAGTGAGGTAGGTACAGATAAAACCTAAAGACACTTACAGTGAGGTAGGTACAGATAAAACCTAAAGACACTTAGTGAGGTAGGTACAGATAAAATCTAAAGACACTTACAATGAGGTAGGTACAGATAAAACCTAAAGACACTTACAATGAGGTAGGTACAGATAAAACCTAAAGACACTTACAGTGAGGTAGGTACAAATAAAACCTAAAGACACTTACAATGAGGTAGGTACAGATAAAACCTAAAGACACTTACAATGAGGTAGGTACAGATAAAACCTAAAGACACTTACAATGAGGTAGGTACAGATAAAACCTAAAGACACTTACAGTGAGGTAGGTACAAATAAAACCTAAAGACACTTACAGTGAGGTAGGTACAAATAAAACCTAAAGACACTTACAATGAGGTAGGTACAGATAAAACCTAAAGACACTTACAATGAGGTAGGTACGGATAAAACCTAAAGACACTTACAGTGAGGTAGGTACGGATAAAACCTAAAGACACAGTGAGGTAGGTACAGATAAAACCTAAAGACACTTGCAGTGAGGTAGGTACAAATAAAACCTAAAGACACTTACAGTGAGGTAGGTACAGATAAAACCTAAAGACACTTACAGTGAGGTAGGTACAGATAAAATATAAAGACACTTACAGTGAGGTAGGTACAAATAAAACCTAAAGACACTTACAATGAGGTAGGTACAAATAAAACCTAAAGACACTTACAGTGAGGTAGGTACAAATAAAACCTAAAGACACAATGAGGTAGGTACGGATAAAACCTAAAGACACTTACAATGAGGTAGGTACAAATAAAACCTAAAGACACTTACAATGAGGTAGGTACAAATAAAACCTAAAGACACTTACAATGAGGTAGGTACAGATAAAACCTAAAGACACTTACAATGAGGTAGGTACAAATAAAACCTAAAGACACTTACAGTGAGGTAGGTACAAATAAAACCTAAAGACACTTACAATGAGGTAGGTACAAATAAAACCTAAAGACACTTACAATGAGGTAGGTACAGATAAAACCTAAAGACACTTACAATGAGGTAGGTACAGATAAAACCTAAAGACACTTGCAGTGAGGTAGGTACAAATAAAACCTAAAGACACTTACAGTGAGGTAGGTACAAATAAAACCTAAAGACACTTACAATGAGGTAGGTACAAATAAAACCTAAAGACACTTACAATGAGGTAGGTACAAATAAAACCTAAAGACACTTACAATGAGGTAGGTACAAATAAAACCTAAAGACACTTACAATGAGGTAGGTACAGATAAAACCTAAAGACACTTACAATGAGGTAGGTACAAATAAAACCTAAAGACACTTACAATGAGGTAGGTACAGATAAAACCTAAAGACACTTACAGTGAGGTAGGTACAAATAAAACCTAAAGACACTTACAATGAGGTAGGTACAAATAAAACCTAAAGACACTTACAATGAGGTAGGTACAGATAAAACCTAAAGACACTTACAGTGAGGTAGGTACAAATAAAACCTAAAGACACTTACAATGAGGTAGGTACAGATAAAACCTAAAGACACTTACAATGAGGTAGGTACAAATAAAACCTAAAGACACTTACAATGAGGTAGGTACAGATAAAACCTAAAGACACTTACAGTGAGGTAGGTACAAATAAAACCTAAAGACACTTACAGTGAGGTAGGTACGGATAAAACCTAAAGACACTTACAGTGAGGTAGGTACGGATAAAACCTAAAGACACTTACAGTGAGGTAGGTACAAATAAAACCTAAAGACACTTACAATGAGGTAGGTACGGATAAAACCTAAAGACACTTACAGTGAGGTAGGTACGGATAAAACCTAAAGACACTTACAGTGAGGTAGGTACAAATAAAACCTAAAGACACTTACAGTGAGGTAGGTACTGATAAAACCTAGAGACACTTACAGTGAGGTAGGTACGGATAAAACCTAAAGACACTTACAATGAGGTAGGTACGGATAAAACCTAAAGACACTTACAGTGAGGTAGGTACAAATAAAACCTAAAGACACTTACAGTGAGGTAGGTACAAATAAAACCTAAAGACACTTACAGTGAGGTAGGTACAAATAAAACCTAAAGACACTTACAATGAGGTAGGTACGGATAAAACCTAAAGACACTTACAATGAGGTAGGTACGGATAAAACCTAAAGACACTTACAGTGAGGTAGGTACAAATAAAACCTAAAGACACTTACAGTGAGGTAGGTACGGATAAAACCTAAAGACACTTACAATGAGGTAGGTACAGATAAAACCTAAAGACACTTACAGTGAGGTAGGTACGGATAAAACCTAAAGACACTTACAGTGAGGTAGGTACAAATAAAACCTAAAGACACTTACAGTGAGGTAGGTACGGATAAAACCTAAAGACACTTACAGTGAGGTAGGTACAAATAAAACCTAAAGACACTTACAGTGAGGTAGGTACAAATAAAACCTAAAGACACTTACAGTGAGGTAGGTACGGATAAAACCTAAAGACACTTACAGTGAGGTAGGTACAAATAAAACCTAAAGACACTTACAGTGAGGTAGGTACGGATAAAACCTAAAGACACTTACAGTGAGGTAGGTACAAATAAAACCTAAAGACACTTACAGTGAGGTAGGTACAAATAAAACCTAAAGACACTTACAATGAGGTAGGTACGGATAAAACCTAAAGACACTTACAATGAGGTAGGTACGGATAAAACCTAAAGACACTTACAGTGAGGTAGGTACAAATAAAACCTAAAGACACTTACAGTGAGGTAGGTACAGATAAAACCTAAAGACACTTACAGTGAGGTAGGTACGGATAAAACCTAAAGACACTTACAATGAGGTAGGTACGGATAAAACCTAAAGACACTTACAGTGAGGTAGGTACAAATAAAACCTAAAGACACTTACAGTGAGGTAGGTACGGATAAAACCTAAAGACACTTACAGTGAGGTAGGTACTGATAAAACCTAGAGACACTTACAATGAGGTAGGTACAAATAAAACCTAAAGACACTTACAGTGAGGTAGGTACAAATAAAACCTAAAGACACTTACAGTGAGGTAAGTACGGATAAAACCTAAAGACACTTACAATGAGGTAGGTACAGATAAAACCTAAAGACACTTACAATGAGGTAGGTACGGATAAAACCTAAAGACACTTACAGTGAGGTAGGTACTGATAAAACCTAGAGACACTTACAATGAGGTAGGTACAAATAAAACCTAAAGACACTTACAATGAGGTAGGTACGGATAAAACCTAAAGACACTTACAGTGAGGTAGGTACAGATAAAACCTAAGGACACTTACAGTGAGGTAGGTACAAATAAAACCTAAAGACACTTACAGTGAGGTAGGTACAAATAAAACCTAAAGACACTTACAATGAGGTAGGTACGGATAAAACCTAAAGACACTTACAATGAGGTAGGTACAAATAAAACCTAAAGACACTTACAATGAGGTAGGTACGGATAAAACCTAAAGACACTTACAGTGAGGTAGGTACAGATAAAACCTAAGGACACTTACAGTGAGGTAGGTACAAATAAAACCTAAAGACACTTACAGTGAGGTAGGTACAAATAAAACCTAAAGACACTTACAATGAGGTAGGTACAGATAAAATATAAAGACACTTACAGTGAGGTAGGTACAAATAAAACCTAAAGACACTTACAATGAGGTAGGTACAGATAAAACCTAAAGACACTTACAATGAGGTAGGTACAGATAAAACCTAAAGACACTTACAATGAGGTAGGTACAGATAAAACCTAAAGACACTTACAGTGAGGTAGGTACAAATAAAACCTAAAGACACTTACAGTGAGGTAGGTACAAATAAAACCTAAAGACACTTACAGTGAGGTAGGTACAAATAAAACCTAAAGACACAGTGAGGTAGGTACAGATAAAACCTAAAGACACTTACAGTGAGGTAGGTACAAATAAAACCTAAAGACACTTACAGTGAGGTAGGTACAGATAAAACCTAAAGACACTTACAATGAGGTAGGTACAAATAAAACCTAAAGACACTTACAGTGAGGTAGGTACAGATAAAACCTAAAGACACTTACAATGAGGTAGGTACAGATAAAACCTAAAGACACTTACAGTGAGGTAGGTACAGATAAAACCTAAAGACACTTACAATGAGGTAGGTACAAATAAAACCTAAAGACACTTACAGTGAGGTAGGTACGGATAAAACCTAAAGACACTTACAATGAGGTAGGTACAAATAAAACCTAAAGACACTTACAGTGAGGTAGGTACGGATAAAACCTAAAGACACTTACAATGAGGTAGGTACAAATAAAACCTAAAGACACTTACAGTGAGGTAGGTACGGATAAAACCTAAAGACACTTACAGTGAGGTAGGTACAGATAAAATATAAAGACACTTACAGTGAGGTAGGTACAAATAAAACCTAAAGACACTTACAGTGAGGTAGGTACAAATAAAACCTAAAGACACTTACAATGAGGTAGGTACAGATAAAACCTAAAGACACTTACAGTGAGGTAGGTACAAATAAAACCTAAAGACACTTACAGTGAGGTAGGTACAAATAAAACCTAAAGACACTTACAATGAGGTAGGTACAAATAAAACCTAAAGACACTTACAGTGAGGTAGGTACAAATAAAACCTAAAGACACTTACAATGAGGTAGGTACAAATAAAACCTAAAGACACTTACAATGAGGTAGGTACAAATAAAACCTAAAGACACTTACAGTGAGGTAGGTACAAATAAAACCTAAAGACACTTACAATGAGGTAGGTACAAATAAAACCTAAAGACACTTACAGTGAGGTAGGTACAAATAAAACCTAAAGACACTTACAATGAGGTAGGTACGGATAAAACCTAAAGACACTTACAGTGAGGTAGGTACAAATAAAACCTAAAGACACTTACAATGAGGTAGGTACAGATAAAATATAAAGACACTTACAGTGAGGTAGGTACAAATAAAACCTAAAGACACTTACAGTGAGGTAGGTACAAATAAAACCTAAAGACACTTACAATGAGGTAGGTACGGATAAAACCTAAAGACACTTACAATGAGGTAGGTACGGATAAAACCTAAAGACACTTACAGTGAGGTAGGTACAAATAAAACCTAAAGACACTTACAGTGAGGTAGGTACAGATAAAACCTAAAGACACTTACAGTGAGGTAGGTACGGATAAAACCTAAAGACACTTACAGTGAGGTAGGTACAGATAAAACCTAAAGACACTTACAGTGAGGTAGGTACAGATAAAACCTAAAGACACTTACAGTGAGGTAGGTACAAATAAAACCTAAAGACACTTACAGTGAGGTAGGTACAGATAAAACCTAAAGACACTTACAGTGAGGTAGGTACAGATAAAACCTAAAGACACTTACAGTGAGGTAGGTACGGATAAAACCTAAAGACACTTACAATGAGGTAGGTACGGATAAAACCTAAAGACACTTACAGTGAGGTAGGTACAAATAAAACCTAAAGACACTTACAGTGAGGTAGGTACGGATAAAACCTAAAGACACTTACAATGAGGTAGGTACAAATAAAACCTAAAGACACTTACAATGAGGTAGGTACGGATAAAACCTAAAGACACTTACAGTGAGGTAGGTACAGATAAAACCTAAGGACACTTACAGTGAGGTAGGTACAAATAAAACCTAAAGACACTTACAATGAGGTAGGTACAGATAAAATATAAAGACACTTACAGTGAGGTAGGTACAAATAAAACCTAAAGACACTTACAGTGAGGTAGGTACAAATAAAACCTAAAGACACTTACATTGAGGTAGGTACAGATAAAACCTAAAGACACTTACAGTGAGGTAGGTACGGATAAAACCTAAAGACACTTACAATGAGGTAGGTACAGATAAAACCTAAAGAGACTTACAGTGAGGTAGGTACAAATAAAACCTAAAGACACTTACAATGAGGTAGGTACAAATAAAACCTAAAGACACTTACAGTGAGGTAGGTACAAATAAAACCTAAAGACACTTACAGTGAGGTAGGTACAGATAAAACCTAAAGACACTTACAATGAGGTAGGTACAGATAAAACCTAAAGACACTTACAGTGAGGTAGGTACAAATAAAACCTAAAGACACTTACAGTGAGGTAGGTACAGATAAAACCTAAAGACACTTACAGTGAGGTAGGTACAAATAAAACCTAAAGACACTTACAATGAGGTAGGTACGGATAAAACCTAAAGACACTTACAGTGAGGTAGGTACAGATAAAATATAAAGACACTTACAGTGAGGTAGGTACAAATAAAACCTAAAGACACTTACAGTGAGGTAGGTACAAATAAAACCTAAAGACACTTACAATGAGGTAGGTACAAATAAAACCTAAAGACACTTACAGTGAGGTAGGTACAAATAAAACCTAAAGACACTTACAGTGAGGTAGGTACAAATAAAACCTAAAGACACTTACAGTGAGGTAGGTACGGATAAAACCTAAAGACACTTACAGTGAGGTAGGTACAGATAAAACCTAAAGACACTTACAATGAGGTAGGTACAGATAAAATATAAAGACACTTACAGTGAGGTAGGTACAAATAAAACCTAAAGACACTTACAGTGAGGTAGGTACAAATAAAACCTAAAGACACTTACAATGAGGTAGGTACAGATAAAACCTAAAGACACTTACAGTGAGGTAGGTACAAATAAAACCTAAAGACACTTACAGTGAGGTAGGTACAAATAAAACCTAAAGACACTTACAGTGAGGTAGGTACAAATAAAACCTAAAGACACAATGAGGTAGGTACAAATAAAACCTAAAGACACTTACAATGAGGTAGGTACAAATAAAACCTAAAGACACTTACAATGAGGTAGGTACAAATAAAACCTAAAGACACTTACAATGAGGTAGGTACAAATAAAACCTAAAGACACTTACAATGAGGTAGGTACAAATAAAACCTAAAGACACTTACAGTGAGGTAGGTACAAATAAAACCTAAAGACACTTACAATGAGGTAGGTACAAATAAAACCTAAAGACACTTACAATGAGGTAGGTACAAATAAAACCTAAAGACACTTACAGTGAGGTAGGTACAAATAAAACCTAAAGACACTTACAATGAGGTAGGTACAAATAAAACCTAAAGACACTTACAATGAGGTAGGTACAAATAAAACCTAAAGACACAATGAGGTAGGTACGGATAAAACCTAAAGAGACTTACAATGAGGTAGGTACAGATAAAACCTAAAGACACTTACAATGAGGTAGGTACAAATAAAACCTAAAGACACAATGAGGTAGGTACGGATAAAACCTAAAGAGACTTACAATGAGGTAGGTACAAATAAAACCTAAAGACACTTACAGTGAGGTAGGTACAAATAAAACCTAAAGACACTTACAATGAGGTAGGTACAGATAAAACCTAAAGAGACTTACAGTGAGGTAGGTACAAATAAAACCTAAAGAGACTTACAGTGAGGTAGGTACAAATAAAACCTAAAGACACGAGGTAGGTACAGATAAAACCTAAAGACACTTACAATGAGGTAGGTACAGATAAGCCCTAAAGACACTTACAATGAGGTAGGTACAGATAAGACCTAAAGACACTTACAGTGAGGTAGGTACACAGTTGTCGGAGGGCAAAGAGTCTCTACCTCCTACTGTGACTATAACTAACGAGATGATTAATTACGACACCCCATCCTCATGCAAGAACGTCAAATATGCGAATTCATAGGAGGAAATATACACCTTTTATTATGCATACACCTTAAAGTGATTGGCAAGTCAAAAGTTTAAAAAAAATAATCCGTAGCTTAGCTTGCATTGAGTCCCTCCAGGGCTCTCCTTCCTGCTATGTCGGTCTACTTGGTGAGGAAATCGCTTTTTCAATCGGCTTTCATTCTCCACCCAACCGACCTGGTCAGCAATCAGCCATCAGTGGACCGAGAACTGAAACACCCCCCACTCCACAGACGTCCTGATTGGCTGCCTCTCTCGACTGCTATGAAACCCCGCCCTCCTCACTCTTCTGTGATCACACTATGTGTTGGCAGGCTGGAGATGCTTCCATCCTGCAGCATCTCTCATCCCCTTTTTCACTATATCCAGTCCAGGTCGTCCCAGAAGTGATTACATGTGGGTAGTCCGCCACCAGGTGGCGCAGATCCAAAGCTGTAACTCCTCTCGGCCCCCTATAAAAAGAGGTTTCTCAGTAGAATCCCCAGTTTTCATCTTGCAGTACTGCTGCTAGGATCATCTTGGATGCTCTCTTTCCTGGAATACTGCATCTGAGTGGGGCATTTTAAGCCCGTCAGCCGCTACCCCCCTATTACCACTGTTCCCGTGGACCCACTCTGCCTCCCAGCCTCGGCTGACGGGACGGTGAAGGTAGGGTGAACGCCGGGGTCAGACGTTGTCAGAGCTAGGCTCTGGGCCGCAGACCCTCCCTAAAGGGTAGACGGCCATAGGCGATGGTGAGCCTATTGGGGGGAGGAACCACATTTATGCCCATGGGTTATGCCCGTCTGTTCCCACAAGCTTTATTATATTTGTGATGCATGCTTTACTTTGTTTTGACATGTCCTGTCTCTGTCTGACATACCTCCCTCCCTCGGCTCCTTCTCCTCTCCCCTCCATCTTTGACGTGCTGTGAGGGGGACGGGAGCGGCGCTTCTCGGCGGGGCCTTGTGTTGAGGCTGCGGCCTCGGTGGCGTCTGTGCGGGGCGCGCTGCGCTTTGCGTCGGGGGGGCCCCTCCGTGGGCCGCCCTTCCTCCTGCCTTGTCACACAAGAGCCTCAGCGCCATTTTGTCTGTGAGGGGGCTCGTTTCGCACCCGTAGCCGGGGCTTCGCAATGACGCTTTTTTCGTCACGGCTACGCGGCCCGCCCCTCGAGAATCGAATGAGGCTGGCTGTCGCCGCCATCTTCCTTGCCCTGCTCTGAGTGCTGCTGCTGTCTGTTGTCCCCAGCGATCGCTGGTGGGCCCGTGAGTCCCTCTCTTTTTCTCTTATGCTCTTAGTCTGCATGTGTTGTGGGATTCTCAAGCCTCTTGTCTGCTGTGTCTTGTTGGGGGCCCCTTGACAGCTGAGGGTTGTGGTTCCTCCCGGTCTCAGACCTCGCCCACCCCCCTCCTCTCTCTACACGCCCTCTCCCATTAAGAGGGATAACAAAAAGAGGGACTAAAGTAGGGATCTCTTAGGTTTGGGCCATTAGTGCCTTGTAACCTATATAACTTTCACTATAATCACCATAATGGAGGCTTCTGGGGATAGTGAGCTGGGGGCGCGTGAGGCTCTGCCCCATGTGCGGACCAGCCCTCTGGGCAGATTCAGCACGGTTTGTGTCTTTTGCGCCTGGAGCGTATCTTTGGAACATATAGGGCGGGCGTATCTGCCCCTAGCCCTCTGTCTGCGGCCTCGCCAGCCCCCCTATGACTGCATTCAGCCCTCAGCTATGGGGAAGCCAGCAGGGGGTCCTAAGCCGATTGGCACACCGGGTGGCCAGCCTGGAGAGACAGTTATCTCGCACAGCTCCTGGGAAGGCCACGAGTAGAAGCGACACTTCGAGGCCGGTTACTCGGATTGCCAATGATGTTGATGGTTATATTTTTTGGACTCCTGGGCTCCATGGAGGAAGGCGAGCTGTTTAAGGATTCCTTCCTCAGGGGATTATTCGGCCGGCTATGACAGCGAGCCTGGCGTCTCCTTGGGCGAGGATATGTGGCTTCCTGACGATATGGAGAAGTCGCTGACTTCTGTGTTGGAAAGTTGCATGTTGTCCCTCCTAAAGCGGCTAAGAGGAAGCAGAGTGATTATTCTTAGTATACAGTACATCCTGCTCCAAATCTAATACTTACACTTGGGATATACTCCGCCAGATGGCGCTGGACTGCAGAGACATCGAAAATAGGCTCCTCCCGGCCCCTCAAATACCTGGGGACCTCCCACAAATCCCCAGAATTTCTCTGCAGTCTGGCTGCGAAGGATGAGAAATGTCTCTCTACTCGCAGGTGAGCGGGGTTATTAGCCTGCGGCCCTATAGGACTATTCCCACCCGTTCCACTAGTAATATGCCTCCCAGCCTTGGCTGCGCTGGTCAGGTGATGGTAGGCAGCACCGCTGTTAGGTGCTTAGGAGCGCTGCTCCACCGCAATCCCCCACCAAAGGGTAGGCGGTTCAGGCTTATGGTGAGCCTCTATGGGATGCCCCTCCTCGCGCTATTGCCCCTGCCTATCGCTGGGCCCCATTTAAGTGGCCGCTGTCCTCCCTCATCCTCCTTGTAGCCTTTGGGGGAAACGAGGGGGGGGGGTGTAAATGTGTATGCTATACATTCTGTGTTTTACACTCTTTCCATTCTGTTTAGTCTTGTGTCAGCCGCCGCGCTGACTTGCCTTTACTGTCTAAATTTAAAATTGCCGCCGC
Organism: Gastrophryne carolinensis; assembly: GCA_027917425.1. Taxonomy (NCBI): domain Eukaryota; kingdom Metazoa; phylum Chordata; class Amphibia; order Anura; family Microhylidae; genus Gastrophryne; species Gastrophryne carolinensis. Next base: position 2,540,010 of record CM051243.1, read on the forward strand.
GCGCTGACTTGGTTCCGCGCTTGGCGGCGGCATTACCTCAGGCGGCTGCTTGCACGTTCTGGCTTTGCACTCTTCGGGGGGGCGGGGCCCGTCTATGGCGCATTCCGCGTCATCGCTGATACCGGCCCGCCCCTCGAGGTATACCGACGCCATCTTTAACCTGCTTGGTTGGCCCATGCGCGACGGACCCCTACCTACCGCGGTCCGTAAGTGCCCTCGCGGGCGGCTTTATATCTTTCACTTTTGTTACTGTGTGCTTACAGGTCTTGTCTGCTTATGTCTTTCAGGCGGGACGAACCCTTTTGGCTTCTCCCAGCCCTGTATTAGTATACAACTTGTAGGCCTTGTAAAGATAATACTCCCACTTCCCTAGCGGGTTATTGGGGCATCCAGGGTTGCTATATAGCATTATTCCCTATCAGCGTATAGCGCCGCTATAATCACCATATGGAGGCATCCCAGGATGGGTTACCGGGTCCCTTTGGGACAAGACCGGCTGTGTGTAGCGTGTGGGCAGCCTCATGCTGACGCTGACAAGGCGCGGGTCTGTGTACCCTGTGCTGAGCAGGTGCTTGCATTGCAATCTGGCCTGCCAGTGGCTGCACCTCGTTTCACTTCACCTACTCCCCCAAGCTTAAATCTCACTCCTGCTGAGTTGCATACTAGTGGGGATTCTCAGCCTGATGTGTCTTCTAGACTGGCTACTGTTGAACAGATTATTGCGAAGTCCTTAGCGCATAAGGCCCGTGCTAAGAAGCGGCACTTGACGCCTAATGTCACTGTTTTCCCTATGGGAACTGAGGAGTTTATGAATCTGTGTGGCTATACCCCGTCTGATGAAGGGGAGCTCTTTTCTGATTTAGGCTCATCTGATGAGAGACCAAGGGGTCATGACGATTCTGGCTCTGACCCCTGGGCCCCGGATGACACTGACAAATTATTGACCCAGATTTTTGAGGTTCTGTCTATCGCTCTCCCTGTTGAGGCTCCCAGGCAAAGAGGGGAGCTTTTCCATACAGCAAGATCACGTTTGGAATTTCCAGAGCAGGCACATTTCCATAACCTTGTGCTCAAGGAATGGGAGCGCCCCAGTAAACTTCCCGGGGTTCGAAATAGTTGGGATAGGAAGTATCCCTTTCCTGCTGAGGTGGTTAAATGTTGGTCATCCCCCCCCCCCCCGAGGTGGATGCCCCGATCCTAGGGCTATCTAACACCTCTGTCATGCATTCCCCTGATTCTACTACCCTGCGGGATGCTGAAGTCCGGCGCATTGACCAGCTGGCGTCCCATGCCTTTGCATGTGTGGGGATGACGCTGCGCCCGGTCTGTGCCTCTGCCATTACTGCTGTGGCCACTAGAACCCTTATCAGAAATATGCTTGATAGTGCCCCTGATGATTTGCCTTGTGAGGTGTTTAATGCACTCTCCAGTTGTGATGTTTTTGTAAATTTTGTCCTCTCAGCATTGGATGACACCATTAGAAAGTGTGCCAGAACTTCTGCCCTCGTGGTGGCTATACGCCGCTCGGTTTGGCTGCGCCAGTGGGCTGCTGACAACGCTGCCAAGAAGGCCCTCACTGGGTTCCCCTTTAAAGGACTGCGCCTGTTTGGAGACCGCCTGGACCTTTTTGCTAAGGGAGGCAGGTTACGGCAGCAAGGGGGCCCTCCAGGAAGCTTCTCTGATCCTGACTTGGGCGGAGGCCAATGTCCCCTGCATTTCAGCTGTGTACATCCCGGGGGTGGAAAATCACCTGGAGGACTCTCTGAGCAGGGGGACCTCTCGCCAGGGAGAATGGTCCCTATGCAGCAGGGTGTTTCAATCTGTGTCACCGTTGGGGCCAACCAGATGTGGATCTGTTTGCGTCCCGCCACAATCACAAGCTCCCGGCCTTTGTCTCTCTGTCCCAGGATCCTCTGGCCCTGACCTCGGATTCGCTAGCAATGTCATGGCAGGATTTTCAGTTCCTGTATGTCTTCCCTCCAATCCCCCTGCTGGGCAGGGTTCTGCGCAAGATTGCTCTGGAAGGGTGCCAGCAATTCTGGTGCTCCCCGGGTGGCCAAGAAGAGTGTGGTTCGCAGACGTGGTGCAGCTGCCAGTAGATCAGTACGCTCTGCCCTTGGTGCCAGATCTGCTCACTCGGGGCTCTCTACGCCATTCCAATTTACAAACTCTGGCTTTGATGGCCTGGCTGCTCTAACACTGGCACACTAACACCGGTGCCCCTCAAGGCTGCGTTCTGTCACCTCTCCTGTTCTCCATTTACACCAACGACTACACCTCCTTGGACAACTCTGTGAGGATTGTGAAGTTTGCCGACGACACAACCATCATAGGCTTGATCAGGAACGGCAAAGAGGAAACCTACCAGGGAACAGTGGAGGAGCTTGTCAATTGGTGCTCTACACACAACCTGGTCATTAACCCCTCAAAAACCCTGGAGATGGTAATAGACTTCAGGAAGAACCCGGCACCCATGTCACCCCTGACCATCAAGGGGGTGGAAATCAAGAGAGTAGAGGAGACAAAATTTCTGGGGGTGACCCTATCCAATAACCTCAGCTGGGATAAGAACACCATGGCTCTACTGAGGAAAGCACACCAGAGACTTTTTTTCCTGAGGCAACTGAAGAAGGCTGGTCTGTCAAGAAAGTTGCTAGTGCTCTTCTTCAATGCCGTCATTGGTTCTGTTCTGTGTTTTTCTTTCTCTGTCTGGTTCGAGGGAGCTACAAAAAAGGAAAAGTGTAGACTCCATAGAACAATAAAGACAGCAGAAAGAATAATTGGAGCCCCTTTACCATCCCTACAGGAACTGCACAACCGCAGAATCAAGATTCGGGCAGATAAGATCCTTCGGGATCCCTCCCGCCCTGGACACACCCTATTCCAGCACTTACCATCAGGGCGGCGTCTCGCGGTACCAGCCTGCAGGACTTCTAGGTCTAGGAAGGGTTTCTTTCCCTTGGCTGTCCGCATACTAAACAATAGCCAGGCTTCATAGGCCCAGGCTCAAGCCGGTATCACTTGCAATTTAGAAGAGTATCTGTGCCTGCACCTCTGTTTCTAGGTTCCCCTTCCTATGTTACTGTAACTTTAGTTAACTGTTTTTTTTTTGTTTTTTTTTGTTATTTATTCATTTATTTATTTAACTTCTTTGCACTGTGTATATGCCAAAAAGAATTCCTTGTTCATCTCACGATGTACTTGGCGAACAATAAATTGAATTGAATTGAATTGCTGAAACCTCCATCTTGATGGAGAAGGGGCTGTCTTCCTCGGTTGTGGATACTTTGATTAAAGCTAGGAAGAAGTCTTCCTCTTCCATTTATTACAGGGTTTGCCGTGCCTACATTGACTGGTGTGAGTCTAAGTCTCTTCCCTGTCATGTGTTCTCTATTCCCAGGATTCTGGAGTTCCTGCAGCATGGGTTGGAGATGGGACTCCATCTCAGTACTCTGAAGGGTCAGGTTTCTGCCCTGGCTATTTTCTTCCAGAAGTCCTTTGCTCAGCACCTGCTGATCAGGACTTTTTTCCAGGGGGTCACTCATGTGCTTCCCCCACGTAAGCCTATGGTGCCTGTTTGGGATTTGAACTTGGTTCTGTCAGCCTTGCAGGGTGCTCCCTTTGAACCTGTGCAGGATGCTGCTTTGGCCATTCTTACGCTCAAGGTTGGGTTTCTGGTGGCTATCACTTCTGTCAGGCGTGTGTCTGAGTTGGTGGTGCTGTCCATTCAGCCCCCCTACTATGAGAGACACCAGGACAAGGTGGTGTTTCGTTTCAAACCTGACTTTCTGCCTAAGGTAGTGTCTGCTTTTCATTTGAATCACGATATTGTTCTTCCTTCTTTGTCCCCTAATCCTAGTAACGCTAAGGAGAGGGTTTTGCATTCTTTGGATGTGGTTAGGTTTCTGAAGTACTTAGGTTTCTGAAGTACTATCTGGTGGCTACTGCAGGAAAACTGATGCTCTTTTTGTGGTCCCTTCTGGTCCTAGGAAGGGTTTGGCTCCTGCCAAGTCTACTATCAGCAAGTGGATTCGTCAGGCTGTGATTCAGGCCTACTCTGCTAAGGGGAAGAATCCTCCCTTCCGCCTTACTGCTCATTCCACTCGTGCTATTGGTGCCTCTTGGGCTTTTCAGCACCAGGCTTCTGTTTAACAAGTTTGCAAGGCCGCTACTTGGTCTTCTGTTCATACGTTTTCAAAGTTTTACAAGGTTGATGTTGGGGCCTCAGCTGATGCTGTTTTTGGCCGCAAGGTTCTGCAGGCGGCAGTGGTATGACCTGTCTGCTGTTAACTTTGGGGATCCCACCCTACTTTATGGACACTGCTATTGGATGTCCCAAGTGTAAGTATTAGATTTGGAGCAGGATGTACTGTATACTAAGAATAATACAATTCTGTGATTACTCACCTGTAGAATTGGTATTATGAGTATACAGTATGTCCTGCTCCAACCCACCCTTGGTTTGCATTATCTTGGATCCCCTGTATGGTGATTGTTATCATTGTTATAGTTGATAGTTTGGATTGTTTAATTCTCCCGGCTTCTCATTAACTGCTTTTCAATGCTGGGGATTTGTGGGAGGTCCCTGGGTGTTTGAGGGGCCGGGAGGAGCCTGTTTTCGATGTCTCTGCAGTCCAGCGCCATCTGGCGGAGTATATCCCAAGTGTAAGTATTAGATTTGGAGCAGGACGTACTGTATACTCATAATACCAATTCCACAGGTGAGTAATCACAGAATTGTATTATTCCGGCCTGAGAGACAGAGGTTGTCTTCCCTGAGCAGGCTCACTTTTCCGATATGATTTTCTAGGAATGGGAAAGACCTAATAAATTACCATCGGTGTCTAAGGGCCTGGACAGGTGGTACCCCTTGGTCGCCACTGGTCCCCTCCAACACTACAGTTATGCCGTCACCTGATACTGCTTCCTTGTGCGATCCTGCTGACAGGCGCATGGATCAGCTGGCTTGTCATGCTTTCACCTTTGTGGGTGCTGGGCTTCGCCCTGTCTGTGCTGCGGCCATTGTCTCCTTAGCCATCAGAAAGAAGGTGAGACGTCTTGTTGTTGTTGCTAAGTCTCGCAAGCGGGCGGAGGAGTATAAAGACATCAAAGCTTGCATGGATTTTATCGCCTTTGTAGTCTCTGCTATGGACGGTTGTGTCCGGCTCGGCACCAGGGTTTCGACCCTGCTTGTTGCGCTCCGTCGCTCTTTGGCTGCGGCATTGGTCGGCTGACTCTGCGGCCAAGAAGTCACTCACTAGTATCCCTTTCTTGGGGCACAGTTTACTCGGGGAGCGTCTGGACCTCCTGGTTAAGGATGGGAGACTCCCTCAGCGACGGTAGCCTGCGCGGCCCTTCGGGGTTCTTCTGCCTATCACTCCTTTCGAGGGGGAAGAGGCTCTTCATTTTCAGGTGGCCGCAGAGATACCTGGGGACGAGGTAGTTCTCGCGGCCGACCCAATCCCTCCTGGGGAGCTAAATCCAAGCCCCCTGCCAAGCCCTCTCAGGCATGAGGGGACGCCCTCACTCTTCTGGTAGGGGGGACAGTTTCTGCTTTGCTCACGTCTGGAGACAGCACATCTCGGATCGGTGGCTTCCTCCGGTTACAAAGTAGAGCAGGCAGTTTGGCCGCCCTCAAGATTTCTTCAGTCCCTGATATCCCAGAACCCACTGACGGCACAGGGCCTGAGAATGGCCGTCCATTGCCTTCTGCGGTCAGGGGTGATTTGTCCCGTGCCTCGTCAGGAACGGGGTCAAGGTTTCTACTTCAATCTGTTTTTCGGTGCCCAAGGAGGACGGAACGCTGAGACCTATCCTGGACCTGAAGGGTCTCAACAGGTTTGTCAGTCAGACATTTCCGCATGGTGAGCTCTCTTCAGCCCGGCGACTTCATGACCACGGTGGACATCAAGGATGCTTATCTGCACATCTCGATTTTTCAGGGGCATCAGAAGTTCCTGAGGTTTGCGCTGGAGGATCAGCATTGCCAGTTTGTGGCGCTGCCGTTCGGGATATCCTCAGCCCCCCGTGTGTTCCCCAAGGTGCTGGCGGGCATCATGGCTATCCTGAGGAACCAGGGCATTTGCGATCTTCCTTATCTGGATGATTTGCTGATGGCTCAGTCCCTTCAGCAGGCCGAGAGCGACACTCGAATGGTGTTATCCACTCTCGAGGATTTCGAATGGGTAACCATTTACCCCATCTTCTTTCACTTCCTCAATGGTGAGGTCCTTTCTGGGTATGACGTTGGACACCTCTCAGGTCAAGGTATTCCTGCCCCAGCAGAAGGTGGCGGTCCTCCAGACGCAGGGCAGGCCTTGCTGTCTTGTCAGCTGCCATCGATCCTTCTGGGGATGAAACTGGTGGGCCTAATGGTGTCATGCCTCGTGGCAGTGCCCTTCGCCCAGTTTCCATATGAGACCTCTTCAATTGAATCTGTTGACTGGTTGGGACCGGACGCAGGAGTCCCTGGAACAGGAATTTTCTCTGTCCCCCCCTGACCAGACAGTCCCTCTCGTGGTGGTTGGACCCCAGAAATCTGTTGCTGGGCAAGTCCTTTCTGAGTCTGACCTGCTGGGGAGGTTTTTTGACAAACGCAGAAAATCCAGGGTCAGTGGGGGCCGCAGGAGGCCCACTTGTCCATCAATCTCCTGGAGCTGAGAGCGATACTTTTGGTGCTTCTTCGCTTGCCTCCCCACTTGAGGGGTCGTGCGATCCAGGTTCGCTTGGACAATCAGTCGGCTGTCGCCTACATCAATCACCAAGGCGGGACTCGGAGCAAGCGAGTACTCAAGGAAGTGACACCGATTCTGACGTGGGCGGAGGAAAATGTTCCCTGCATCTCGGCGGTTTTCATCCCCGGGGTAGAAAACCAGGAGGCAGACTCCCTGAGCAGGGGGACTTCTCGTCTGGGGGAGTGGTCTCTCAGCAACAAGAACTTTCACGCTCTGTGTCTCCGCTGGGGTCAACCGGATGTGGACCTGTCTGCGTCCAGACACAATCACATTTGCCACAGACGCTCTGGCAATTCCTTAGACGGAGTTCAGGCTCCTTTATGTATTCCCTCCGTTTCCACTCCTGGGCCGAGTGCTGTGCAGGTTAGCCCAGGAGGGGGTACCAACCATCCCGGTGACTCCTCGCTGGCCGAGAAGGAGTTGGTTCGCGGACTTAGTTCAGATGTCAGTCGATTGCTTCTTCATGCCCGACGACCCAGGGCTTCTTACTCAGGGGTCGCTGCGGCACCCCAATTTACAGACGCTGGCTTTGACTGCTTGGCTATGAAGCCTCAATCCTGACTGAGAAGGGGCTGTCGGCCATCGTTGTGCAGACTATGATTCAAGCTCGGCAGAAGTCTTCTTCCATGATATACTACAGAGTGTGACATGCCTATATTGCTTGGTGTGAATCCAAGAGTTTCCCTTGTCGCACTTTATCTCTAGGATCTTGGAGTTTTTACAACATGGCTTAGACTTAGGTCTCCAGCTGAGCACTCTCAAGGGCCAGGTCTTGGCCTTGACCATCTTTTTCCAAAGATCCTTCATCTATCTTAGGCTGACCAAGACTTTTTTCCAAGGAGTTACTCGTGTACGTCCACCGCGTAAGCCTGTATTACCGGTGTGGGACTTAATTGGTGCTTTCTGCTCTCCAGGGTCCCCCCTTTGAGCCTTTGTGCGATGCTGCATTGGCTATTTTGACCCTAAAGGTGGTCTTTTTGGTAGCCATCTCCTTGGTGCGTCGCGTGTCATAACTGGCCGCGCTTTGCTTTGTATGAAGCCGCCTTACTTTGAGCGGCATAAGGATAAGGTGGTATTCCGCTTTAAACCTGATTTTTTACCTAAGGTTGTTCTCCCTTTCACCTTACTGCGGAAGTTGTCTTGCTCTCTTTGTGTCCTGCCCTCTGATTCTAAGGAACGGACCCTCCATGCCTTGGATGTGGTCAGAGCCATTAAGTATTACCTGGTTGCAACTCAATCCTTCAGGAAATCGGACTCTCTTTGTCCTAACTGAGGGTTCTAGGAAAGGTTTGCCTCCAGCCAAGCCCACTCTCAGTAAGTGGATCAGACAGGCGGTGGTACAAGCATATTCTGCCAAGGGGGAGGAATCCCCCTTTCGTGTTACTGCTCATTCTACCAGAGCTATTGGTGCTTCCTGGGCTTTTCAGCACCAGGCATCTGTTGAACAAGTTTTGTAAGGCCGCTGCTTGGTCTTCAGTTCATACCTTTACGAGGTTTACAAGGTTGATGTTAGGGCCTCAGCTGACGCTGCTTTTGGCCGAAAGGTGCTTCAGGCAGTAGTGAAATGAACTACATGCTGTTCCGCACTGGGGATCCCGCCCTAATGGACCCTGCTTTTGGATGTCCCACATATCATCACTTCTGGGACAATCTGGACTAGATATAGTGAAAAATACAATTCTGTGAAACTCACCTGTAGAATTGTTTCTGGATATATCCAGTCCAGGTCGTCCTACCCCGCCCTCCCGGCGCCGTCCCCCCTTCCCTCTCTCCCCCGCATGGCCGTTGCCAGGGGGGTGGCGGGCGGCCCGTGTCAGCTCCGCTGGCTCCCTCCCCGCCACCTGAGGCATTGCGGGGACTGCCCCATCCCTTCCGGCGCTGGGTGCCATTCTCGGGGTGAAGGTTATTTCGCGCCTTTGGGCGGGAGCGGCGCCGCGGGATGACGCGTATTGCCTCATCTTCCTGCGGCCTGCCCCTCGAGGGTCCTCTCGGCGCCATTTTGCTGATCTAGCTGTCTGGCCGGCTGGGCCCCTGAGACGCTGCTGATTCCACGGAACTTCGCCTGCTCCTCCTGCGCGCGCTCTGATCGCTATTACAGCTGGTCCGTGAGTTCTGCGAGGGTTTCTTTGTTCCAATGTTTTGGTGCATGTGCTGTGGGATGCTCATGGTGTTTCACATTTGTCTTAGACGGGATAGCAGCATTGTGGTTTCTCCCGGTCCATTAACCCCCCCCCCTCCCCCCTGTCCTTTTTGTTGGGCATCCCGGGTGGGCCTTCTTAGCCTTATTCCATGTTGGCCTATTGTGCCTTGTTGATGATCCCCCATATGGAGGCTTCTGGGGATAGCGAGCTTGGGGGCCCCTCGGGGCATCCCCTTTGAGTGGTGGCGGCGCGGTCTGTGTTCTGTGTGCCCAGCGTATTATTGCGGAACAGGCTGGGCCAAGCGCTTCTCTTTCCAGCCCTGTCCTCCCTACAGCATCTCCTATTTCCCCGCGCCTGCATTTAGCCCCCAGCGAGGGGGAAGCTAGCAGGGGGTCGCAATCAGACTTGGCGCTGCGCGTGGCCAGCATTGAGCGACAACTGGCCTGGCCGCCTGCCTTACGCTCGGCCGTAAGTTCCCTTCAGCCGGGCGATTTCATGACCACGGGGGACATCAAGGATGCCTACCTTCACTTTCTAAACTTCCCAGGTCACCAGAGGTTCCTGAGATTCGCTCTGGGGGATCAACACTACCAGTTTGTGGCCTTCCCGTTCGGTATCACTTCGGCCCCTTGGGTGTTCACCAAGGTGCTGGCCGGTGTTATGGCTCTCCTGAGGAACCAGGGCATCCGCAACCTCCCTTACCTGGACGACATTCTGATTGCTGCTCAGTCTCTTCATCAAGCCGAGATGGATACTCAGGTGGTGACGTCCACTCTCGAGTCCTTCGGCTGGGTGATCAACTATCCCAAGTCTTCACTATCTCCATCTTTGGCGAGGTCCTTCCTGGGCATGACGCTGGATACTTCTCAGGTCAAGGTTTTTTCTCCCTCAGCAGAAGGTGGAGGGCCTTCAGTTGCAGGCGCGGGCCCTGCTGTCGTGTCCTCACCCCTCCATCCGTCTGGGGATGCAGTTGGTGGGGCTAATGGTGTCCTGCTTCGAAGCGGTCCCCTTTGCTCAGTTCCACATAAGACCTCTTCAGTTACATCTCTTGTCGGTTTGGGATCGGACTCAGGAGTCCATGGATCAGGAGTTTGCTCTGTCCCCTCTGGCCAGGCAGTCCCTCTCGTGGTGGTTGGACTCGAGGAATCTTCTAGTGGGCAGGTCCTTTCTGCCTCTGCGATGGGAGATTGTCACCACGGACGCCAGTCTGACTGGCTGGGGGGGAGTTTGGCAGGCCACTGAAGTTCCAGGGTCAGTGGGGTCCCCAGGAGGCCCACGCTCCCATCAACATCCTAGAGCTGAGGACGATCAGGTTGGTGCTCTCCCAGTTGACTCCCCACCTTCGCTCGGACAATCAGACGGCGGTGGCCTATATCAACCATAAGGGAGGGACCCGAAGCAAGCAAGCCCTCAAGGAAGTGTCTCTGATTTTATGAGCGGAGGGGACTGTTCCCTGCCTCTCGGCGGTCTACATTCCGGGGGTGGAGAACCAGGAGGCGGACTCCCTGAGCAGGGGGACGTCTCGTCTGGGGGAATGGTCTCTCAGCAACAAGGTATTTCACGCTCTGTGCTGCCGCTGGGGTCAGCCGGATGTGGACCTGTTTGCGTCCTGTCACAATCACAAGCTTCCAAGATTCGTCTCCCTGTCAAAGGATCCTCTGGCCTTCGCCACGGACGCGCTAGTGATTCCCTGGACGGAGTTTGGCTCCTTTATGTATTCCCTCCCTTTCCTCTGCTGGGTCGTGTGCTGCGCAAGATAGCCCAGGAGGGGGTACCGGTCATTCTGGTGGCCCCCCGCTGGCCCTGGAGGGTATGGTTCGCAGATGTCATACAGATGGCAGTGGTCTTGCCCGACGATCCAGGGCTTCTCACTCAGGGGCAGCTGCTCCATCCCAATTTACAAACGCTGGCTTTAACAGCTTGGCTGCTGAAACCTCCATCTTGATGGGCAAGGGTTTGCCGGCCTCTGTTGTTGATACTTTGATCCAGGGTCGGAAGAAATCTTCGTCCACTATTTACTACAGGGTCTGGCATGCTTGTATTGCTTGGTGTGAGTCCAAGTCTCTGTCTTGTCGTGAATTTTCCATTCCCAGGATTCTGGAGTTTTTGCAGCATGGTCTGCATTCGGGTCTACAACTTAGTACCCTCAAGGGACAGGTTTTGGCTCTGGCAATCTTTTTTTCAAAGATCTTTTGCCAATCACAGGCTTGTCAAGACTTTTTTTCAGGGAGTTACTCATGTGCGTCCACCGCGTAAACCTCTGTTACCGGATTGGGATTTAAACTTGGTGCTTTCTGCTCTACAGGGTCTTCCCTTTGAGCCTCTGTGTAAGGCCGCTCTGTCCATTCTGACTCTTAAGGTAGCCCTTTTGGTCGCTATTACTTCGGTGCGTCGAGTGTCTGAGCTGGCGGCACTTTCCATGAAACCTCCTTATTTTGAGCGGCATCAGGATAAGGTGGTGGTCCTTCTTAACCCGGAATTTTTGCCCAAGGTTGTATCTGCCTTTCATCTCAATGAGGACTTTGTCTTACCTTCCTATTGTCCTGCCCCTGCTAATTCCAAGGAGCGGAACCTTCATTCTCTGGATGTGGTCAGGGCGCTCAAGTATTATCTGGTTGCTACTGAGACCTTTAGAAAGTCTGACTCTCTTTTTGTTCTTCCTTCTGGACCTAGGAAGGGTTTGCCTCCAGCCAAATCCACTATCAGCAAGTGGATTAGACAGGCGGTGGTGCAAGCTTATTCTGCCAAAGGGAAGGAACCTCCCCTCCGCGTTACTGCTCACTCTACTAGGGCTATTGGTGCCTCTTGGGCTTTTCAACACCAGGCTTCTGTTGAACAAGTTTGTAAGGCCGCTACTTGGTCTTCTGTTCATACTTTTTCTAAGTTTTACAAGGTTGATGTTGGGGCCTCAGCTGATGCTGTTTTTGGCCGCAAGGTGCTTCAGGAGGTAGTGGCTTGAACTGCCTGCCGTTACTTATTGGGGATCCCACCCTACTTTAAGGACACTGCTATTGGATGTCCCAGAAGTAATGATTGAAATGAAAACAAGCCGTGCTGTACACTTGGAAAAATACAATTCTGTGATTACTCACCTGTAGAATTGATTTTTCTGTGTACAGAACATCCTGTTTCATCCCTCCCTTGTTATCATTGCCTCTTTATGGTGATTTGTTAACAAGTTATTTTTTGTGAGGCTGTGTATTTTTTATCATGGTTTATCTCCCGGCTTCTTGCATAACTGCTTTTCAACACTGGGGGTCTAGGGGTGATTCCTTGCTTTTTATAGGGCCGGGAGGAGCCACGAATCTTCTGCAGTCAACTGTGCCACCTTGTGGCGGAATACCCAGAAGTAATGATTGAAATGAAACAGGCCGTGCTGCACACAGTAAAATAAATTCTACAGGTGAGTAATCACAGAATTGTATTTTCACCTTGCCTATGCTTTTCCACCCTTCAGAATCCTGCCGCAAGTGATACGGAAGGTGGCCCAGGAGAAAGGAAATGTGACACTCATTGCCCCTTATAGGCCAAGAAGAGTGTGGTTTGCAGAATTAACCAGGATGGCGAAAAGATGTCCTTGGAATCTGCCGGAAGTGCACCGGCTCTCCTGTGGAGTGCGTGCACCCAACCGATCTGAGTGGCTGGGCGTGGGGAGCATACACAGCTCCAGCCAAGTCGGGGGCTATGGTGGTCCAGGAAGATGGTGTTTCTGGAGCCGATGGTATCAGGTAAGATTACCGACACCCTGGGTGGTCTGACACAGTGGGGCATCAAGTATAGGCTAGCAGCCGGCCCAGGAACCTTTCAGGTTCCAGACCAGCTGCATGGGGTGATTGGTCCACTTTAAAGTGCACCAACACCCCGCAGAAAGAATGAGTCTGGAGGAGCATCCAGATTGCTGGAGCCCCCCAGAACGCCATTAAATCTGATCTTAACCTTGGTCCTGTGATGAGAATCCAGCGCCCCAATTGGCTGCCCGGCGCTCACATGGGCAGGGACTTTCCGGCCTCTGAATGTCCTGCCCACATGAGCAGCGGGCTGGTGATTGCAGCACTGGATTCCCGGCAGGGGGATAGAGGGAAAGGTGAGATTTATTGGGGTTCTAGGGTGGGCTCAAGCATTCTGGATGCCCCCCCCCCCCTCCAGACTGTCATTTGGTGTGGCTTCATTTACCATTTGTCCCTTTTTCCCACCTTGGAGAGTTTGGAAGGTATGGCATTAGTGGTCTTCTATGAGTATTTGAATCTTAGGTCAGTTTTGGTTTTAGCCAATCATTGGATTCCTTCGTTAGTGGTGCCTCCTTCTAACTGGGTGGCAGAGGTGAGTGGGGCACTTCACACCTGCGCCGGGTGCACATATAGAAACGCTCCATCAGGTAGATAGGCGGAGATCCTGTCATATAGGCCAATTGCTTGGTTACGCCTGCGCTTCCCTGACAGGAGGTTGAGGACGGGGTCCCCCCCTGCATATAACCCCCAAGAACGCCTGTTATCCTTCAATACGAGCCAGCGCCAGGAAAGGAGTCCCGCGATTGGCCACGGGGCGTGGGTGGGGCTTTCCAGTGGTGGATGCCCCTCCTCAAGCTTGTTTTTATTAGTTGTCTGTGGGACCAACACCCATTAAAGAAAAAACGGTTGTTGGTCCGGTTTAAGTACCACCAATGGTACATGTACCATTGATGAGGTTCCCTGATGTGGACCATTTTGGCAACATCCAATATAGAATTGTGCATAGCTGGGGTACAATAAAGATTTTTTTTCCCTTAAAGTGTTTGGCAAGTCAACAGTTAAAAAATAAATATCAGTAGCTTACCTTTCCTGGAGTGGCTGCAGAACTGTGCTTCCTCCTCTGTCTGTCTCCTTAGTGAGGATGAGCATTGTGCTTCCTCCTCTGTCTCCTTAGTGAGGACGAGCATTGTGCTTCCTCCTCTGTCTGTCTCCTTAGTGAGGACGAGCATTACACTTCCTCTTCTGTCTGTCTCCTTAGTGAGGATGATCATTACGCTTCCTCCTCTGTCTCCTTAGTAAGGACGAGCATTGTGCTTCCTCCTCTGTCTCCTTAGTGAGGACGAGCATTATGCTTCCTCTTCTGTCTCCTTAGTGAGGACGAGCATTGTGCTTCCTCCTCTGTCTGTCTCCTTAGTGAGGACAAGCATTGTGCTTCCTCCTTAGTGAGGACGAGCATTGTGCTTCCTCCTCTGTCTCCTTAGTGAGGACGAGCATTACGCTTCCTCTTCTGTCTGTCTCCTTAGTGAGGACGAGCATTGTGCTTCCTCCTCTGTCTCCTTAGTGAGGACGAGCATTGTGCTTCCTCCTCTGTCTCCTTAGTGAGGACGAGCATTGTGCTTCCTCCTCTGTCTGTCTCCTTAGTGAGGACGAGCATTGTGCTTCCTCCTGTCTGTCTCTTTAGTGAGGACGAGCATTGTGCTTCCTCCTGTCTGTCTCCTTAGTGAGGACGAGCATTGTGCTTCCTCCTGTCTGTCTCTTTAGTGAGGACGAGCATTGTGCTTCCTCCTGTCTGTCTCTTTAGTGAGGACGAGCATTGTGCTTCCTCCTCTGTCTGTCTCTTTAGTGAGGAGGAGCATTGTGCTTCCTCCTCTGTCTCCTTAGTGAGGACGAGCATTGTGCTTCTTCCTCTGTCTCCTTAGTGAGGACGAGCATTGTGCTTCCTCCTGTCTGTCTCTTTAGTGAGGACGAGCATTGTGCTTCCTCCTCTGTCTGTCTCTTTAGTGAGGAGGAGCATTGTGCTTCCTCCTCTGTCTCCTTAGTGAGGACGAGCATTGTGCTTCTTCCTCTGTCTCCTTAGTGAGGACGAGCATTGTGCTTCCTCCTGTCTGTCTCCTTAGTGAGGACGAGCATTGTGCTTCCTCCTCTGTCTGTCTCTTTAGTGAGGACGAGCATTGTGCTTCCTCCTGTCTGTCTCTTTAGTGAGGACGAGCATTGTGCTTCCTCCTGTCTGTCTCTTTAGTGAGGACGAGCATTGTGCTTCCTCCTCTGTCTGTCTCTTTAGTGAGGACGAGCATTGTGCTTCCTCCTCTGTCTGTCTCTTTAGTGAGGACGAGCATTGTGCTTCCTCCTGTCTGTCTCTTTAGTGAGGACGAGCATTGTGCTTCCTCCTGTCTGTCTCCTTAGTGAGGACGAGCATTGTGCTTCCTCCTGTCTGTCTCTTTAGTGAGGACGAGCATTGTGCTTCCTCCTCTGTCTCTTTAGTGAGGACGAGCATTGTGCTTCCTCCTCTGTCTCTTTAGTGAGGACGAGCATTGTGCTTCCTCCTCTGTCTGTCTCTTTAGTGAGGACGAGCATTGTGCTTCCTCCTCTGTCTCTTTAGTGAGGACGAGCATTGTGCTTCCTCCTTTGTCTTTCTCCTTAGTGAGTAAAATCACTCCCTCGTTCAGTTTTCATTCCCCACCGCGCTGACCTGGGCCATCCATCAACCTTCAGTGGACCAAGAACACAAACCCCCCCCCCACTCCCTCCCCAGACGTCCTGATTGGCTGCCTCTCTCTCTCTGCAGCTCTGAAACCCCGCCCTCCAGTCACACTCATCACAGTGTTCTTACATCACATCGCTGTTGCCACAGCAACGGTTTCTCTTCTTTTTCATGAATCATCCAATGCTGTAATACAGGGGGTACTAGTACTGGTGGTGCTTGACAAGGCTGCAGACTTACCTGTCACCAAACCCCATTTAGACTTCACGCAATTCGTTATTTTCACCATGATTTAAAAAACTGCCCGATTTGTGCGACTCATTCCCTTTAAATATCTGTTTTGTGTGTTTTATAATAATTTAAGGTGACTGACAATGCTCACGCAGCACTAGGGGTGTAACTCTAGGAGGGTGATACCGTACCCGGGGCCCAGGACGTCTCTTCCACCTCACTTATTATATTTGCGCTCACTTGGAGACAGGAAGCTCCATGTGTCTCGCGGCATCCATCCATCTCGCGGAGTTCAAAGAGTTGAATCATGGCGGACCTTCACCGTGACTTAATGAAAAGCCCAAACCCTTATAAAATGATTCCCCAGCATCTAAAATTAATATATTTAGTTTTTAGTCACTTATTATTCTTTCCCCCACTGGGCTGCAACTCTGTTCAGGACTCTAGGATACGGGCGCCGCCATCTTGCCTCAGAAGCATCACACTTACTGAGGAGAGGAAAGTGGGTTAAAGTACAGGGGGGGCGGGGTTATAGCTGTGCTTTGCTCAGACAGAGCAGAGTTCAGGAAAAGGTCAGCAATCCCAGAATGCAGAGCAGCACAGTCAGGAGGCACTTCCTGTTTGCAGGCTGCCTGATGTTCCATGAGCCGCCATCTTGGATGTTTAAAGGCTCATAACATGCAGTAGATGCAGGTAGGATGATTTTTAATGTGAGCAATCTGTATGTACAGGGTGTGGGAAACATATAAGATAGGCTCTTATTCAGGGTGAGGGTCCGGATTAATGTGAGCAATCTGTATGTACAGGGTGTGGGAAACATATAAGATAGGCTCTTATTCAGGGTGAAGGTCCGGATTAATGTGAGCAATCTGTATGTACAGGGTGTGGGAAACATATAAGATAGGCTCTTATTCAGGGTGAGGGTCCGGATTAATGTGGGCAATCTGTATGTACAGGGGGGAAACATATAAGATAGGCTCTTATTCTTGGTGAAGGTCCAGATTAATGTCGGCAATCTGTATGTACAGGGTGTGGGAAACATATAAGATAGGCTCTTATTCAGGGTGAGGGTCCGGATTAATGTGGGCAATCTGTATGTACAGGGAGGAAACATATAAGATAGGCTCTTATTCAGAGTGAAGGACTTCTTTAATGTATGAGCCCTAAAAGGGTCCCATTTTATATAAGAAACGCTAGTGCCACTTAGTGGCAGGTGAGTGTCAGGTCACAGTGCAGAAGGTGTATTTATCAAAGATAAATTATCCATTTATCCCAAAAATCCAAAGCGCATGTGCTAGTGCCGGGTAGTGTCCTATCTATCATCAGCGCCGGTGCAGAGTTCCCTACAGTCCCAAATAGGACCAGGCGAGCCCCCTGCACCGCGTGGCCTCATCATATACATTCCAATGGGCCAGGATGGTTATAATTATTTGGACATTTTTTTTTGGGCTGGTACATGTGCTGCGGGATCCCTGGGCTGTTTGGGATTGTTTGTGTGTCAGTCTTTCAAGTGTCCCCAATGCAATTTCCCTTATTTATTTTTTATGTGCTGCCATCACCCCCCCCCCCCCAAAAAAAAAAATAAATGGGTATCGCAACAGGCACTTAACGCCTAAAATCCCCCTTTTTACAGCACCCGTACAGGCGCTGTGTTTTTTTTTATTAATTGTTAATTTATTGTTTTCTAGCGTTCCCAGGCGGAGTGTTGCAGAGTGAGAGCGCTGCACCCAGCAACCAGCAGAGTTGTAAACCAGATAGACAAGAGTGGTATAACAGGAACTGGCTTCACTGGAGCATGAATGCAGTAAGAGAATGTCGCCTAACATGGCGGCTTAATAACAAAGACAGGAAGAGAAGAACTTGCAGTTATAGATTACAGCTCGATCTACAGGAAACAACAACACAGCAGAAAAATACAGTTGCACATTGGTAACAGCGCCATCTAGTGTCATAGCTGCAAACTGCAATAAAACATAGTAAAAGTAATTCTAGCTTAGACTAAGCTGGAAATCTACTGTACAGTATTGTTGGTGTGCCACGCACCCCGCTTCACCTTTAGATATTCATCCATTATTGGGTTAATCCACCGCAGGTGACGTAGTGCAGAGAGGAAGTCTTGTAACGAGCCCCCTTCCGGCCTATATATACCTGGTACCTCCCTTCAATCACCAGTATTTTTCTCTCTGCTTGCTGACAAGTCAGAAGATGGAAGTCTCCTGCTTACAGGTAGGCCGGGGTATTCTTACCCCGCCACCCCCCTTTTTGGTCTATTTCTGCCCGGTTTGAGTTTGTATACCTTTATGGTGGAATTGAAGCCTCCCAGCCTTGGCTGCTCACCGGGCAAATGGTAGATGGCACTTTAGTGCCTAGGAGCTTATCTCCTACCGCTCGTCCTCATGCGTGGGGCAATGCGGCGATCCGGAATGTTGATCCGGAAATGGGTTGCCCCTGTCTCGAGGGTCCCCTTAGCCCCTTACTCTCCCGTTACGGTCCCTTCTCCCTTCACTATGGGGGGGGGGGGGGTATAGAGGGTTGTGTATTATGTATAGTGTTTCACTGTATTGCTGTCTTTTACATGTGTGTGTTCACTTTGTGCACATTAACAGACTGCGCAGCATGGTGCGCTTAGTCTGCTATGCTGGAGCCCCGGGCAGATCCTCCAAAAAAAAAAATATAAGAGTGTTTCAACAGTGGCCAGAGTGTTGATCAGCTTTATGGGGGCGGGGCAGCTGACCGCGCTCAGCAGTTGGGCTTGCCGCCTTAGTCTGCGGCCCCTCCTGCCTCCCCCCTTCCCCGTTATCTCCGGGCGGCATCCTGGTGGCTGTGCTTATGCTCTCCCCCCCTCCTCCGCCGCCTGGCTGTGCGTGATCCAGCGCAGCTGGTGGCAATCGCTCAATGAATTGGCGCATATCAGGACGCTTCTGACCTGCTTGTAGGGGGCGGCTCCCTGTGACGCGGGGGGCGGCGGGAGCGTCGCTCGGTGGCCCCGGCCTCACTTCCTCCCTGTCTTTGATAAGAGAAGTCACGTGGGGGGGCGCGCGCTGCAGCGCACTTGTATCTTGCTGCTGCGGCTGCTGCTACAATGTCCCTCCGGTCCTGCGTCGGCCTGTCAGGTAAGCGGCCCCGCTTTGGCGGGGCCGAGATTGAGTTTTCTTTTTTGTTCTTATGGAGGAAAAAGGGGGATATTTGGGGAAAGCGTTTAAAGAGGCACTCTTATCATTTATATATGATGCTTAAGACATGCTGCATGTGTTACACTTATATGGGGATCTGATGGTTTGTTTTTTTTTTCCTTTCAGATCCTGGGATCCCTGATTATAGTGGCCCTCCGGCTCTATGTTGCCTGGCTAGTCTTTCTTTTTTAGAAAAGAAAAAGGGGGATATTTTTTATATAAAGTTTACACATTTAATATATATATTCTTAGATATATATATATATATACCCTGTTTCCCCGAAAATAAGACATCCTCCGAAAATAAGGCCTAGTGCCTGCTTTCGGAGGATATCGTTATATAAGTCATCCCCCGAAAATTGTATTGTAACCACTAGGGGGCGTAATGACGGGGCACATAAGGGGGGAGCTCCAGGGAGGTGGAGGAGACGCACGCTGCCTGTCTTCTGTCAAGACATCCCCCGAAAAAAAGGCCAAGTGCCATATTTCCGGGGAAAAATTAATATAAGACAGTGTCTTATTTTCGGGGAAACAGGGTATATATATATATATATATATATATATATATATATATATATTTACTAAGGGGGACCTTTTTCTTGAAAAAAAAAAAAAGTATTTGTAAAAAAAAAAAAACCCTCCCTTCCGGGACATTTTTTGATAAAGGGGCATCCCGGTTGGCTTATGCCTTAAAAATCCCAGTATTTGCGATACCATAAATCACCAATATGGAGGCTTCCCTGACTACCGGAAACGACTCGTCAGAGTCGTCCAGGGGGTGTGTAAAATGTGGGGCTGCGCTCCCGGCTGATGATGTCTTTATTTGCATTCCTTGTGCAAAGCAGAGTATTGCGCGTCAGTCTGTTGATCCGGCTGCTGGCCCGTCGCAACTTCCATCATCTCCTGCCTCGCCCTCCCTGTTCCGGACCCCGCATGACACCGTCAAAAGTGGGGATTCGCAATCCGAGGTGGCGGCATAGTTGGCCAGCCTTCGGAAAGTATTGCCCGTTAAGGCAGGGTTGAAGGCCCCTGCAAAACGGAAGCGCCTGACTCCAGTATCTTCGGCTCCACAGGACGAATTATGTGAGCCTGTGGAATGGTCCGATGGCTCCCCGGATGAGGAAGAATTCCTCTTGGAGTCAGATGAGCCGGCAGATCAGCTTGAGGCTGATGCGACTGGCGATTGGTCGGCGGGGGTTGCCCTGGACACCCCCTCCATTTTGGCTCAAATGTTTGAAATTTTGAATTTAGATCCGCCTGAGGCTGTCACCCTGCCAAGGGGCCAGTTGTTTAAAGAGCCTCAGCCGCGTTTGGTCTTTCCCAGGCAGCACCACTTTGAGAGGGTGGTCCTTAAGGAATGGGAACATCCCACGCGGTTATCTGGGATCCCTCCCAGGTGGGAAAGGCGTTATCCCTTTCCGCCAGAATTGGTGAAGCTTTGGTCCATTCCTCCTGAAGTCGATACCCCTGTGCTAGGGCTCTCTAGCACCGCTATGGTACAGTCTGCTGAGACCTCAGTCCCTAAAGATGGGGAGGATCGTAGGATTGACCAGTATGCTCGCCATGGCTTTATTTATGCTGGGTCAACGATGCGCCCTGTGTGCTCTTCGGCCCTTCTTCTATTAGCAGTAAGATCTGTAATCCAGGGGCTATGCGAGGATCTCAATCCCGCTTGTAATGAGTTCGCTGCGCTTAAGCAGTGCGAATCTTTTGTGTCCTACGTTCTATCCGCTCAGGACGATGCGCTGGCTATGAGTAGCAAGACAGCGGCAATGCTGGTGGCCATTCGTCGGTCTGTATGGCTGCGACAGTGGTCGGCGGATTCAGCTTCTAAAAAGGTGCTCACAGCTCTCCCCTTTTTGGGGCTACATCTGTTTGGGGAGAGAATTGACTCTGTCGCGAAAGGTGGTAAGATGCCACAGCGCAGAAGGCCTCGACGCCCCTTTAGGGGGGCAGGTTCTGGTAGGCCTTCCTTTCGAGGATACAGAGCGGGCAGGGGGGCTTCCCTTCCCTCTACCAGTCGTACAGGTTGGACTCGGGGGAGGGGCCGTGGCTCCAAGCCCAAACCTACTGGTAAGCCCGCTCAGCAATGAGGGGCTGCCCTCACCCGTGCGGGTGGGGGGACGATTATGACACTTCTCCCAGGTTTGGAACCGGGAAGTTCCGGACGGATGGATTCAGGAGGTAGTGTCGTCCGGTTACAAGCTGGAATTCGAGTCTCGCCCTCCTTCACGGTTCTTTCGGTCTCGGGTGCCCATCGATCCTGTCGCCGCACAGGGGCTCCTGGCGTCGGTAAAGAATTTACTAGAGATGGCGGTCATCCGGCCGGTACCGCGCTTAGAGACGGGCCTCGGTTTCTACTCCAATCTGTTCGCAGTCCCCAAGAAAGATGGGTCAGTTCGTCCCGTCTTGGACCTGAAGTTGCTCAACAGGTTCATCCGGTTTTGGAAGTTCCGCATGGAAACCTTGCGCACTGCCGTCGGCTCTCTTCGGCAAGGGGACTTCATGACGTCCATAGACATCAAGGATGCTTACCTTCATGTTCCCATCTGCCACGCTCATCAACGTTTTCTTCGATTCGTGATGAAGGATCAGCATTATCAATTCGTGGCACTTCCGTTTGGCCTTACCTCAGCTCCAAGAGTGTTCACCAAGGTGTTGGCAGGGGTCATAGCCATTTTCAGATCTCGGGGCATTCGTGTCGTGCCTTATTTGGACGACCTTCTCATCATGGTTCCGTCGCTCAGTCAATCAGAGACAGACACCAGCATGGTGGTCTCCACGCTGGAAAGCTTTGGTTGGGTGATCAACTTCCCCAAGTCCTCCCTCGCTCCGGCCAGGGTAGTGTCCTTCCTGGGGATGCAGTTGGACTCTCATCAGCACAGTGTGTTTCTTCCTCAGTCCAAAATTCATCTGATTCAGGAGTTGGCTCGGGTCCTACTCTCCAATCCTCGGCCGTCCATCCGTCTGGGGATGAGGCTGGTAGGGTTGATGGTTGCCTCCTTCGAGGCAGTTCCTTTTGCTCAATTCCACACGAGGACGCTTCAGCTTTATCTGTTGGCGTCTTGGGACCGACGGCTTTGGTCGCTGGATCAGCCCTTCCAGTTGTCCTCCCGGGTCCGGCAGTCCCTCCAGTGGTGGTTGGTCTCGACCAATCTCGTGAAGGGCAGGTCTTTCCTGACCCCTATTTGGGAAATTGTCACCACGGACGCCAGTCTGACGGGATGGGGCGGATTCTGGAAGGAGCTGCAGTTCCAGGGGCAATGGGGACCTCAGGAGGCCCACTTACCCATCAATATTCTGGAACTGAGAGCCATCCGTCAGGTGCTTGCTCTCCTGACTCAGCACGTCCTGGGCCTTCCGGTCCAGGTGCGTTCAGACAATCGAACAGCGGTTGCTTACATCAATCATCAGGGAGGGACTCGCAGCCTGAGTGCTCTCAGGGAGGTGTCCCTGATCCTGACCTGGGCAGAAGCCCATGTTCCTTGTCTCTCGGCGGTATACATTCCAGGAGTGGAGAACCAGGAAGCGGACCGGTTGAGCAGGGGCTCTCCCCGTCTGGGAGAATGGGCTCTCCATCCTCGGGTGTTTCGCTCACTATGTCTCCGATGGGGGACACCGGAGGTGGACCTGTTTGCCTCTCGTCACAATCGCAGGCTCCCGAATTTCGTGTCGCTCTCCCAGGATCCTCTGGCGCTGGCAGTAGATGCCATGTCCCTGAGTTGGGGGGATCTGGGGTTTCTATACCCGTTTCCTCCGATACCCATGCTAGGCAGGGTGCTTCGGAAGTTGGCTCTGGAAAAGGTGTCCGCCGTTCTCGTGGCCCCAAGGTGGCCAAGGCGAGTGTGGTTCGCAGACATCGTTCGGCTGGTGGTGGACCAAGTCGTTCTGCCTCTTCGGTCCGATCTGCTCACTCAGGGTCGATTGTGTTACCCCAATTTACCAGCGCTAGGTTTGACGGCCTGGCTGCTGAGACCTCCATCCTGAAGGAGGAGGGTCTTTCTGATTCAGTCGTTAAGACTCTGATCAGTGCTCGGAAGAGGTCTTCTTCTATCACTTACTATAGGACTTGGAAAGCCTATATCGCCTGGTGCGAGATAAGATCTTTTCCTTGTAGGGTCTTTTCAGTCTCCAGGATTCTGGAGTTTTTACAATCAGGGCTGGACTCTGGTCTTCAGCTTAGTACGTTGAAAGGGCAAGTTTCTGCCTTATCTATCTTTTTTCAGAAGCGTGTTGCGCTTAAACCTTTGGTTAAAACTTTTTTCCAGGGGGTTACGCATGTGCGGCCTCCCAGGAAATCACTACTCCCTGTTTGGGATTTGAATTTGGTTCTTTCTGCTCTTCAGGCTCCTCCTTTTGAGCCTTTGCAAGATATTGCTTTGTCTACCCTGACTGTCTTCTTGGTAGCTATCACTTCGGTCCGGCGTGTCTCAGAGTTGGCGGCCTTGACTATCCAGGCGCCTTACTTTGAGAGGCATCAGGATAAAGTGGTCTTTCGGTTCAAGCCAGACTTTCTTCCTAAGGTTGTTTCTGCTTTTCATTTGAACCAAGACATTGTTCTTCCCTCCTTATGTCCTAATCCTAAGAATGACAAAGAGAGGGTGTTGCATTGTTTGGATGTAGTACGCTGTGTTAAGTACTACTTGATTATCACGTCTCCTTTTCGTAGGACGGATTCCTTTTTTGTTGTGCCCCATGGGCCTAAGAAGGGTTTGGCACCAGCCAAATATACCATTAGCAAGTGGATACGTCAGGCCGTTACTGCGGCCTATTCTGCTAAGGGGAAAGTTCCCCCTTTTCGTATCACTGCTCATTCTACTCGCGCCATTGGGGCGTCTTGGGCATTTCAGCACCAAGCTTCTGTTGAACAGGTTTGTAAGGCCGCCACTTGGTCTTCTGTTCACACTTTTTCTAAGTTTTACAAAGTTGATGTGCGGGCCTCAGCGGATGCTGTTTTTGGCCGCAAAGTTCTGCAGACTGCAGTCATTTAAGTTATGCTTCACCTGGCCTTGAGTTGCCCAGCCCTTGTGGACACTGCTTTTGGATGTCCCAATAATGGATGAATATCTAAAGGTGAAGCGGGGTGTGTGGCACACCAAGAATAATACCATTTTGTGAGTACTCACCTGAAAAATGGGTATTGTTGGTGTGCCACAGACCCCGCTTCACTCCCACCCTTTTTTCGGTAGTTCCGAAGCCTTTATATGGTGAAGCTTTTTGTTTATATCAAATTTGATTTTGAGGTTACTGGTGGAATACTGGTACCTTGTATTACTGCTTTTTAAGTATACTGGTGATTGAAGGGAGGTACCAGGTATATATAGGCCGGAAGGGGGCTCGTTACAAGACTTCCTCTCTGCACTACGTCACCTGCGGTGGATTAACCCAATAATGGATGAATATCTAAAGGTGAAGCGGGGTGTGTGGCACACCAACAATATCCATTTTTCAGGTGAGTACTCACAAAATGGTATTTTCTCGAACAGCTAGTGCATCGGCTGTTAAGAGCCCTGCGCTAGCGCCCAGTGGCTGCCTGAGAGTCAGCCAACGTGGGGTGCTGCCTGTCTCCAGGCGGCTCTGCAGTGTGCGCACAAAGACGCTCATCCAGCGCCCGCACAAAAAAATAATGAATTAGGCTCCTTTTACACAACTGTGCAGCACACAGGTGCTACCTTGATGAAAAAAGGTTGGGGACCCTGCTCTAATACTTTTGCTACAATAACTACAGGGTCCTTTTGAAAACGGGTTGAAGTTTGGTACAGAGCAACGTGTAGCCCGAGACAATGGGACAATATTCGGCGCGCGCCCCAAGTATAACTTTAATGCGCGTCTTGCCATAAATTGAAACGTTGATAGTCTTGAAACATACACTTTATTTCTCTGTACAGGGTACAGTAGTGAAAAGGACTACATCTAATTAGGATGAAACATATTGCAGTACAAACAAAAAGGGGATGACAAAGGTTACACACACACAAAACAGCACGATAATAAAGTGTTCACAAAAGGTAAGTGAGCGTGCTCGATATACTGTCGCAGTAGAAAACGGAAGTGCTGGGTTTCCTAGTGCAGCAAATATTTACAGGCCGAAGAGCCACACTGTGGTTGATTCTGCAGTAAAAAGAATGCTTTCACCGGGTTAAAGATATACAGCAGGCAAAGGTAAGTGTTACCATTGTGTCGGGCTATGACGCTGTCCTAAACTGTTTTTCGTTTTAAAATTGAAGCAGAAATGGCAGAGATATCGAGGTTTACAGGTTCGGCCAATGACATTCTATTTTTCATCCTGTCCCCTAATCAGGTAAGCAGAGCGGGACAGGATTTCTGGTCCCTCCCTCCGCCTTCTCCCCCGCCTTCTACTCCACCTCCTCTGCCCCATCCTCTTCCTTCTACTTTGCCTCTCCTCCATCTCTTCTTCCTCCTCTGCCTCTTCTTCCTCCTCCTCTGCCTCCTCTTCCTCCTCCTCCTCCCCTTCCTCCTCTGCCTCCTCTGCTTCCGCCTTCTCTGCCCCTCCGCCTCCTCTTCCTCTGCCCCTCCGCCTCCTCCCCTCCTCCTCCCCTCCGCCTCCTCCCCTCCTCCTCCCCCTCCCCCTCCCCCTCCTCTGTCGCCTCCTCTTCCTCCTCCTTCATCTCCCCCTCCTCTGTCTTCTTCTCCGCCTCCTCCATCACATCGCTGATTATTATGCAGCATCACAGATCCAAGTGCCACGCCCACTTTTTTATGAGGATAAATTGTAAACTTCGATATCTCGTCCATTTCTTCTTCAATTTAAAGTGGTCCAAAACCCAGGATTTTGACTACCCTGGGTTTTGGTCCTTTCCCCTGGGGCACCCCGATTGGGGATGCCCCGCTGTGTGAAACCCCCCAGATTGCCCAAAGAAACCCCCTCTTCGCGGTCCAACGACGCATGTGTGGCCGCTCGTCCAATCGGCACGCTCGGAGCTCTGACGTCCTGGTGGCCACATCCCCTGCTTCCCTCTAAATGGGAGCGTGCCCACACCATTCACAAATGCATGATGCGGGCACGCGCCCTGCTAGAGGGATAGCGGGGACGCGGCCGCGCATGCGCCGTTGGAGCGGAATAAAGCTGAGTGAATGGGGCGACCTGGGGGGCTTCACACAGCGGGCATCCCGATTTTGGATGCCCCGGGGGGAGGGAATCGATCGGCCCGGGAATCTTATAGATCCCCAGGCTGATCGAGCAGGGTTTTGAGCCACTTTAAAAACGGAAAACATTTTAGGACAGTGGCAAACATAGCCCGACGCAATGGTGTAACACTTACCTTTCCCTGCAGTAGCAGTTTACAGGTGACCAAACAGAAAATTATAGGCCTAAGAGACCAACCAGGTGTGATCACAGCCGCTATATTTTTTTTGATGACCACCATAGATCCTCTATTAATCCTTTAGGGTCACAGACCATCCAAAACTGGAAGAAAAGGTAATTTACAAAACTGGTCGGCTTTAAATAATGTTATAGTGACGGGTTAGTACCCCTGTGCAGCTGCGGGGCTTTCCGTGGGTCCTACTCTTTCTAGGACCCTGTGGCCCCATTCTCTAATTTGTAGAAGTGTTTTCCGGGGAACGGATATTTAGTGATGGACTTCAGTATTTCCTGTGGCAGGTGTGTTACTGGAATAGCTGCAGAAAACTGTGTTTACTGATAAGAATGTTGAGGGTGCGGTGATACCGCAGCGGGACACGCAAGATCATGCGGTGCTCTGCTGAAGGGAGTGGGGCGGGGCTCTATATAAGCTAGGGTGGGAGGCGTGGGGGAGGAGAAACGTGGCTGAGGCAAGGAGGGCGGCTGTTAAAGAGGATAGGCCCTACGTTTCGACCCTCGGCGGGTCAGTGGGAATAATCTGAGGTGAGCTGCCCTTGAACAGGATAGGCCCTACGTTCCGGAACAGGGGGTGTCCGAGAGATCCCTCGTGGGTCAGTGGGAGCTGCTCTGGATTGGACAGGAGATCACCTGCAGTCCCCTACCTGCTGCCCCCTGCTGAGTAGGCGGGACCTCCACTGCATCGAGAGCCCCATTTCTGAGGGAGACTCTGGGGCCTGTAGGGGGTCAAAAAGGAAAAGAGGGATCCCGGAGATAGTGACTTTACAGTGGGGTGGCCTGCACCTTGCCAGCACCCCCCGGAAGCTGTGAGAGAAAGAGGGGTCCAGCCACTGTGGGGCACCCTGATCTGTGAAGCCTAAGCAGGTGACAGGAGTGGGGAGTAGCAGTGGGGTAACCTGCACCTTGCCAGCACCCCAGGAAGCTAATGCACCACCCTACACTGTGAGAGAAAGAGGGGTCCAGCCACTGTGGGGGACCCTGAGCTGTGGGGAGTAGCAGTAACTATACAGTGGGGTGATCTGCACCCTGCCAGCACCCCAGGAAGCTAATGCACCACCCTGCTCTGTGAAAGAGGGGCCCAACTGCTGTGGGGGACCCTGAGCTGTGAAGCCCAGGTGGGTGGCCGAAGTGGAAAAGAGGGATCTCGGGGATAGTGACTTTACAGTGGGGTGGCCTGCACCTTTCCAGCACCCTCCGGAAGCTGTGAGAGAAAGAGGGGCCCAGCCTCTGTGGGGCACCCAGAGTTGTGAAGCCCAAGCGGGTGACAGGAGTGGGGAGTATCATAGGGGGTGGCCTGCACCTTGCCAGCACCCTGAAAAGGTATTGTGCCACCCTGCACTGTGAGAGAAAGAGGGTCCCAGGCACTGTGGGGCACCCTGAGCTGTGAAGCCCAAGCGGGTGGCCGGAGTGGAAAAGAGGGATCTCGGGGATAGTGGCTTTATAGTGGGGTGGCCTGCACCTTGCCAGCATCCCCCGGAAGTGTGAGAGAAAGAGGGGTCCAGACGCCTTGGGGTACCCTGAGCTGTGAAGCCCAGGCGGGTGACAGGAGTGGGCAGTAGCATAGGGGTGGCCTGCACCTTGCCAGCACACGGGAGGCTATTGCACAACCCTGCACTGTGAGAGAAAGAGGGGTACAGCCAGGTGGACAACAGGAGTAGAGAGTAGCAGTAACTATACAGTGGGGTGGCCTCGGCCTTGTCAGCACCCGGAAGATATTAAACATCGGGTACCAGTAGTTTGAGCCCAGCCCAAGGTGGGGCCACACTGTTAACCGTTGAAGTGTGGTGAAGAGTTAACCTCTTGCTGAACTGTCTGCAATAAGGTTATTTCCAACACTGAACCGATATGCGGATCTCTACTGCCCTGGGACCTGAGGATTACAGTTTGGGCGGTTGTGCAGCTGCAGAGAGTTTCTTTTCCCCCCAACGTGAAGCTGGGGGAGACAAAATTGCAACTGGGAAACAGTAAAGAAAGGGGAGAAACATGCAAAGCCATCGGGACCAGGAGCTTAGCCGGCCAAATGCCAGTTTGCATTTCAAAACAGCAGAATTTCATGCGGTAGGTGGCAGAATTTTGCACTTGCCGAGAGCGCATGCCGTTTGGTGTGATCCACGCGCACGAAACCATGAATCAGACGCCTAGGCGCATTAGGAATCATTGGCGCTTGGTTTGGGGTTTACAGGCGAAGAGTTAACCTTATTGCAGACAGTTCAGCAAGAGGTTATTTCCAACACTGAACCTGTGCCATCTCTACTGCCCTGGGACCTGAGGATTACAGTTTGGGCGGTTGTGCAGTGGCAGAGAGTTTCTTGTCCCCCAACGTGGATCACATTACTAAACCGTGTTCCCAGGAAACCAGAATAAAGAACAGAAATGGTTCTCAGCCAGAGGATGTGACGCTAGTGGCCCCCAGAAAGAGATGCAGACTACAATGGTGGGTAAGCAATGCTGTGCCCTCCGGGCTAATCGAGGGTCTGTGGCCATGTTTTGACTCATATTGTCGATTGCTCTTGCAGAAAGTTATCAGCTCCCGGGATGACTCGCTCTGGTTCAGTGGCCATAGCGGCTTCTCTAAGGACTTGCATGTGTTCCTCCGCTGCCGATAAGGATTGGTCGATCCAGTCCATCCCGACGGTCAGGTGACACGCATTCTTGGTGACCAAAACGAGGTGGCTGACTGACAGCAAAAGCGCCGTGGTCCTAGGAAGAGAATACAAGTTATTTGCTGTAGAAGCTTATGCAGCATTCTTTCATAAACAGATTTAGTCACCCCGCACTTGACAATAATTAAATTCAACCTTAAAAGGTTAAAAAATTAAATTATTGCTGCTACGTGCCAGACTTATATCCCAATAGGTCTCGAAAAAACATACAAAATTGATAAAGCACAGAGCAATAAAGGTCAGTCCATAAAATTATTTAAAGCAGTGGGTCAATCCCTTCCCAAAGCGCATGCACTTGTGTAGGAAAGTTGATTATGATTGGCATTATACAATTTTGACAAGCAGGTTTCTGTGATTTACATCAGCCCATATTCTCACTTATACCTGGACAATATAGGGAATGTCCGCTCACCACCTAATCCCGAGTGTGCACGGCCGTGGGTAGTCTCAAACCCACTAAACAGCATGAAAAGCAAAGCAAATGGTCCGCACTCCTCTTCTCATAAAACTTCACTTTTAATTATGCGTTTAAAATCATCTCCATAGTGTATCAAAAGCCAATAAAATCAGTAGTAATCAAAGTCCTGTAAAGTCATATATACAGTGTAGGCGACTTACGCGTTTCGGACTCCTATCTCCTTAAATCATATACTGTATATACTTTCCAGGACTTTGGTTACTACTGATTTTATTGGCTTTTGATATACTATGGAGATGATTTTAAACGCATAATTAAAAGTGAAGTTTTATGAGGAGTGCGGACCATTCGCTTTGCTTTTCATCTCATTTATACCTACCTACGGCCGTGGTGGAAGAGGGGGAAATAGTATAGTTTTGGATGTCTCAATACTGGCTTGTTCATTTACGTTTTGTAAGTGCAATATGTTCTATTAAACTTGTTTTTATCACGCCAACGGAGCTGCACTAGATGTATCTGTGTGTTCTCTTTACGGTTACTGGATAACAACTAATTGGGATATCCCACTAATCTTTGGAGCATGCAAAACGCTTTATATTTGGAAGAAAGAGTTTATGTTGAAGCATTCAGCTTAAGGCGCTGATGATTATTGATGTCTGGTAAGCATAAAACTGAGTGACGGTGAAACACGGGTTGACAATTGGTTTGCACATGCCCATTGGGCTTTCTGCACTATCTTTCCTCTTTTCTTTTTGAGAAGAAGTCTTATCATAATCAACTTTCCTGCACAAGTGCATGCGCTTTGGGACGGGATTGACCCACTGCTTTAAATACTTTTATGGACTGGCCTTTATTGCTCTGTGCTTTATCAATTTTGTATTCTTTCATAAATAGTTGCCTGTTG
The DNA here is from genome assembly GCA_027917425.1 of Gastrophryne carolinensis. Lineage (NCBI taxonomy): Eukaryota > Metazoa > Chordata > Amphibia > Anura > Microhylidae > Gastrophryne > Gastrophryne carolinensis. The sequence continues at coordinate 2,570,045 of CM051243.1, forward strand.
TCCACCCCCATGTGTGCAAGGCAGGAAGGTACCCTGTGCACCTCTATAGGGTCAATTCATGGTCGTGCGCCTGTAAACCCCAAACCATGCGCCAATGATTCCTCCTGCACCTGCTTTCGTGGATTTCGTGGTTTCGCGTGGATTACACCAAAAGCGCTCTCAGCTAGCGCAAAATTCCTCTTCTGTCACCTACCGCATGAAATTTTGCTGTTTTGAAATGCAAATGGGCATTTCGCTGGCTAAGCTTCTGGACCCGATGGTTTCCCATGTTTCTCCCCATTCTTTACTGTTTCCCAGTTGCGATTTTGTCTCTCCATCTTCTGTGTTTTAAGCAAATCTCTATTCTCCATTTTCAGGTGACACTCCATACACTCCAAAATGGAGAATAAAGATTCACCTAAAACACAGAAGACAAAATCGCAATTGAGTGAAGAAAGGGGAGAAATATTTAGGTGTCATTTATCTATAGGCGCTTATTTCTCCTTATTTTTAGGTGTCGTGTTTTATTGGGGAGACCCAGATTCCAGGTCACCTCCAGTGTTGTTTTATCCAATGTTTGGTCCAAGATGTTCTCCTCATCCCTATGCCCAACTAACCCCTCCACCCAAACCACTACCCCACCTAACCCCTCCACCCAAACCACTACCCCACCTAACCCCTCCACCCCTGCCACTACCCCACCTAACCTCTCCACCCCTGCCACTACCCCACCTAACCTCTCCACCCCGCCACAGTTTCACCCGGGGGGCTAGGACCAAAACCCAGGATAGTCAAACTCTCTGGGAACGCCAGAATACTCACCATTGATCCCATGACACATGTGCTTGCTCTCATCCAATCAGCAGAGGATGCTGCTGTGACCTGAGCATGCACCACGTGATCCCCGAATGCGTGATCCCAAATTAGGATGCATCTGCGGCTTCCAAAAAGTGTTTTAGTCCTAACTGTTCCCCACTCAGTGACCAGCTGCAGTTGGGCTTGAAAAGTCACCATGGCCCAGCACCTTACATACCTTGCGTCCAACAGTTTTGGGTCCAGAGGAGGATACATGGAGCGAACAACGTCATCAACCCTGAAACAAGAGGTAAGTAACATTTCTTATTGCACCTGAAGACAAATGTCACTCAATAGCCGTTTAGTATCACCCACAGGGTTACCAGAAAAAAAAACCTGGTGGGCCGCTAGTGCTTCAAAAGGCCAGTGACCTGCTTATTTTTGGTAACAATAACCAACATTGTGGGGGTGCTTGGTTGTAATTACTACTGGGCTACTTGGCATAAAAAGTGAGGTGGGTCTCCAGAGTTAGATCTACTATTGGAGTAGAGTCCACCGACAGGAGGGTTATTATAGGTTTGTTATATACATATATCTTTTTTTACAGTATTGCTAGGGGCTACTTGGCATAAAAGTGGGGCGGGCCTCCAGAGTTAGATCTACTGATGGAGTAGAGTCCACCGACAGGGGGTTATTATAGGTTTGATATATTTTTTGTTTTTACAGTGAAACATTATTCTTTCTCGCTTTAAAAGGCCGGTGACCTGCTTATTTTTGGTAACATTAATAACTGATCGCTATTGTGGGGGCGCTTGGTTGTAACTACTACTGGGTATAAAAGTGGGGCGGGCCTCCAGAGTTAATCTACTGGTGGAGTAGAGTCCACCAACAGGGGGTTATTCTAGGTTTGGTATTTTTTTTGTTTTTATAGTTAAATTTTATTCTTTGATCCATCAAAAGGCCGGTGACCTGCTTCTTTTTGGTAACATTAATAATTGATTGCCATCATGGGAGTGCTTGGTTGTAACTTCTTGTTGCTAGGGGCTACTTGGCATAAAAAGTGGGCCGGGCCTCCAGAGTCAGATCTACTGATGGAGTAGAGTCCACCAACAGGGGGTTATTATAGGTTTGGTAAAATATATATATATATATATATATATATAATTTTTTTACAGTATTGCTAGGGGCTACTTGGCATAAAAGCGGGCCGGGACTCCAGAGTTAGATCTACTATTGGAGTAGAGTCCACCGACAGGGGGGATATTATAGGTTTGGTATATTTTTTGTTTTTACAGTTTAAACTTATTCTTTCTTGCTCCAAAAGGCCGGTGACCTGCTTATTTTTGGTAACATTAATAATTGAATAAAGGGGGGTGGGAGCAGCTCAATCACCATTATTTATACAAAATTATTATTATTATTCAGGGCCTGGGAACTAATTTACCGCCCAGTTTAACCCTCTCATCAACTAAATATCAAGCAACAAACATGTCTAGCTATGTGGAAAGACAGAGATTTGGTTGCATATATCTGCAGATACACATTAATAATTGATCGCCATCGTGGGGGCGCTTGGTTGTAACTTCTTGTTGCTAGGGGCTACTTGGCATAAAAAGTGGGTATGGCCTCCAGTTAGATCTACTGGTGGAGTAAAGTCCACCGACAGGGGGGTTATTATGGGTATGGTATATAAATATTTTCTAGGGGCTTCTTGGCATAACAGTTTGATGCCCACTGGCCTATAGGACCCTAGAATCTTATTTTGGAAAGCCGCAGGCTGGGTGTGACTCTGACATCATCATTTGCCCGCAGGATCTAAGGATAAGATTTGGAACGACTCTGGTCTGGTTTTTGGTCCAGGAACGTCATGGTCACATCAGTCATGTAACTTTGTGAAAAACTTTTTATGAAAAATAAACTATGTTAAAGGGTAATTCCACATTTGATGGCAATTGTAAAAGTTTTCATTATTGTGTGCAGAGATGTAGCTTGGCTTTCTGGCACCCGGGGCGCCCCCCACCTGTGTTCAGGCCCCCCTTTGGTGCCCCATGACCTGCTGCACCCGGGGAACGCCCCCCCCCCCCCGCTCCCCCTGGTTACGCTCCTGATTGTGTGGCAAACCAGACCTTCACCCGGAATAAGAGCCTATCTTGTATGTTTCCCCCCGTACATACAGATTGCTCACATTAATCTGGACCTTCACCCTGAATAAGAGCCTATCTTGTATGTTTCCCACACCCTGTACATACAGATTGCTCACATTAATCCGGACCTTCACCCTGAATAAGAGCCTATCTTATATGTCCCCCCCCCCCCCCGTACATACAGATTGCCCACATTAATCTGGACCTTCACCCTGAATAAGAGCCTATCTTTTATGCCCCCTCCCTGTATATACAGATTGCTCACATTAATCCGGACCCTCACCTTGAATAAGAGCCTATCTTGTATGTCCCCCCCCCCCCCCCTGTAAATACAGATTGCCCACATTGAAAATCATCCTACCTGCACATTTTATGAGCCTTTTAACATCCAAGATGGCAGCCCATGGAGTGTCTTCTGACTGTGCCGCTCTGCATTCAGCCAAAACCCCGCCCCCCTCTCCTCAGTATGTGATGCTACTGTGCCAAGATGGCAGCGAATCAGGGAGAAGCTTCTACAGCGCCCTCTAGACATCACAGGGTGAGCATCGGGCCTGAAGCACCCGGATGCTGCATCCAAAAGGTAAGTAGGGGCCGATGTGGGGGGGAATCGGCCCATTTTTATGTTTCAAACCTCAATGTAAATGATGAATATCTTGAATAAGAAAAGGTAGTAAAGAGCTCTAGAAAAGTGGTTAGCAGCTGCCCTAAGATAAGGGGTCACTCCTTGATAAGTGGGTCAATTCCTAACCCAGAGATTTCCCTCAAACAGAGGTAGTCCCTGGGAAGGGAATTAGTTTAGGCGTGCTTTAAAGACGTTCCAGGATGAAGTAGAAAAAATCTTCTTTTTAATGAATATCTTTGTTCTTTTTAAATGAGTAAACTTTTACCTTTTTCGAATTTATTTTACTTAATGGTTTAAAGTAAATCCTCACCTGGGGCTGATCCTTTTTGCGACGATGATGATGTCATTGAGCGTGGAGGGAGATTTCATTTTTGCGCCGGATCCCATCGTCATAGCGACCAGTTTTTCAGTTAGCGTGTGACATATCTGTGAACAAGCAATTAGAATAAGCTGGACTACGATTGGGTAAGAAGAGGAGTCTAGGCACGCGTTAAGATGCCTTCATAAATTCTAGACCCCCAGAAAATGTCTATCAGTATTTTTATTAAGTAGTTTCATTTTAAGGGCAACCAATGGGACGGCCCCCACTGACCCCCCAAATACTCAAGACAAAGGTCGCACCTCTCTTGTATAAATCTACAAGTAAATCTTTATTGGTTGATCCACGAAAGACTGGTTAAAAGAATTTAAAATACGCTGCTAACTCCTAATAATCCATAAACACGTATTATCAGATAATAATAATAATTTAAAATACGCTGCTAACTCCTAATAATCCATAAACACTTATCAGATAATAATAATAATTTAAAATACGCCGCTAACTCCTAATAATCCATAAACTCTTATTATCAGATAATATAATTTAAAATACGCTGCCAACTCCTAATAATCCATAAACACACGCTGCTAACTCCTAATAATCCATAAACACTTATTATCAGATAATAATAATAATTTAAAATACGCTGCTAACTCCTAATAATCCATAAACACACGCTGCTAACTCCTAATAATCCATAAACACTTATTATCAGATAATAATAATAATTTAAAATACGCTGCCAACTCCTAATAATCCATAAACACACGCTGCTAACTCCTAATAATCCATAAACACTTATTATCAGATAATAATAATAATTTAAAATACGCTGCTAACTCCTAATAATCCATAAACACACGCTGCTAACTCCTAATATTAATAATCCATAAACACTTATTATCAGATAATAATAATAATTTAAAATACGCTGCCAACTCCTAATAATCCATAAACACACGCTGCTAACTCCTAATAATCCATAAACACTTATTATCAGATAATAATAATAATTTAAAATACGCTGCCAACTCCTAATAATCCATAAACACACGCTGCTAACTCCTAATAATCCATAAACACTTATCAGATAATAATAATAATGTAAAATACGCTGCTAACTCCTAATAATCCATAAACACCTATTATCAGATAATAATAATTTAAACTAGGCTGCTAACTCCTAATAATCCATAAACACGTATTATCAGATAATAATAATAACTTAAAATACGCTGCTAACTCCTAATAATCCATAAACACTTATTATCAGATAATAATAATTTAAAATACGCTGCTAACGCCTAATAATCCATAAACACTTATTATCAGACAATCCATTATATCCCATATATTGCAACACCCCAAGTCCACCATATCCCAAAGTGCATGTGCAGTTATAATTACTAATGTAAAAAACGTGAATCAATTAATATAGTATAAATGTACAATATATCACCATGCTCCATAAAGTGCCAATCTATAATGGTCTATAATGGTAATAAACACACAGCGTAAGAGATCTTACATATTCAAAAGTCAGCAGCGCCCTCTAGTGTTATTGTTATGTCTTTGTCTATTGTATGTATTTTTATAAAAAAAGACACATGTCCATCAAGTTCAACTAAGAGTGTCGGGGGGGGGGGGGGGGGGAGTTATATTTTATTTTATTTTACCGATAATAGTAACTGTTAATGTTATTTTCTTCTAAATAAGCATCTGATGCTTTTTTGAAGCTGTCAGTGGTTGATGCTGTAACAAGGTTCTGTGGGAGGCTATTCCATAGATTTATAGTTCTTATGGTAAAAATTGATTGTCGCCTCCAGAGACTAAATTTCTATTTTTCCAGTCGAAGGCAGCGCCCCCTTGTCTTTAGAGAGGATTTTTCCTGAAATAGTGTTCCCCCATATTTTTTGTATGGGCCATTTATATATTTATACAAGTCAATCATGTCCCCCCTCAATCGCCTCCTCTCAAGACTAAACAGATTTAATTCTCGTAATCTTTTCTATTTTAAATTCTTTTAACCAGTCTTTTGCTGATCAACCAATAAAAATGTATTTGTAGATTTATAGTGGTGCAAACTTTATCTTGAGTATTTGGGGGTCAGTGGGGGCCCTCCCATTGGTTGCCAGTATATGTGGTTGCACGCCGTAATTTGACTGTGTTTGGTGCGGCCATTATTTGGATTTTTATTAGTTTCATTTTAAGCAGGAACTAAATCCATAAATACATATTAAAGAGAACCAAAACCCACCCTGGAGTCAATGAGACTCCAGGGCAGGCATTCTCGCTCCCCCTGGGGCACCCCGATCGGGGATGCCCCACTGTGTGCAACCCCCACTCCTCGCCCAAAAACTCACCTTCTTTCCCGGCCCTATGATGCATCCGCGAGCAGTGGCCCCTTCCTGGCTATCCCTTTAGCAGGGCGCGTGGCACACTTCCTGTTAGAGGGTAGCGGGGATGCGGCCGCCAGTGCTCACATTAGACGAGCTCTTGGACGAAGAGGATCGAGAAGTTCAGAGCGTGCTGATTGGACGAGTGGCCACATATGCGTCATAGGACCGGGAAAGAGGTGAGTTTGTTTGGGTGACCTGGGGGGGGGGGGGGGGGCTTCACGCAACGGGGCATCCCCGATCAGGGGGCACGGACCAAAACCCAGGATAGTCAAAATCCTGGGTTTTGGTCCACTTTAAACCTACTAAAGCCAATGAAAATGTAGTAATTGTGGCCCCACCCACCACCGGACAGGTCTAAGTCCTCACACACCTGTTATTCTGGGATGAGCATAGGTGTGTGCATCACATAACCTGCCATCATCGGATTGCGGACCCACGGCTCCAGCTATGGGCAACCCTACATCCCATCCTGGAGTGGTCCAGCCCGTGGGCCCCAAGGGGGTTACCCCCGAGACAGACGGTGCGTATTTCCAACCACCACTGCAGAAGGACATTGGTGCTGTCCAGCCCATGGACCCCAGGGGTTACAGGCAGTGCGTAGTTCCAACCACCACCCAGGGGTTACCCCCGAGACAGACGGTGCGTAGCTCCAACCACCACTGCAGCAGGACATGGGTGGCTGTGCAGCCCATGGACCCCAGGGGTTACCCCTGAGACAGACAGTGCGTAGTTTCAAACACCTCTGCAGAAGGACATGGGTGGCTGGACATTGGCGGCTGTCCAGCCCATGGACCCCAGGGGTTACCCCCGAGACAGGCGGTGCGTAGCTCCAACCACCACTGCAGCAGGACATGGGTGGCTGTGCAGCCCATGGACCCCAGGGGTTACCCCTGAGACAGACGGTGCATAGTTCCAACCACCACTGCGGAAGGACATAGACGGCTGTCCAGCCCATGGACCCCAGGGGTTACCCCCGAGACAGGCGGTGCGTAGTTCCAACCACCATTGCAGAAGGACATTGGCGGCTGTCCAGCCCATGGACCCCAGGGGTTACCCCTGAGACAAACGGTGCATAGTTCCAACCACCACTGCGGAAGGACGTGGGCGGCTGTCCAGCCCATGGACCCCAGGGGTTACCCCCGAGACAGACGGTGCGTAGCTCCAACCACCACTGTGGAAGGAAATAGACGGCTGTCCAGTCCATAGACCCCAGGGGTTACCCCCGAGACAGACGGTGCGTTTTTCCAACCACCACTGCAGAAGGACATTGGCGGCTGTCCAGCCCATGGACCCCAGGGGTTACCCCCGAGACAGACGGTGCGTATTTCCAACCACCACTGCAGAAGGACATTGGCGGCTGTCCAGCCCATGGACCCCAGGGGTTACCTCCGAGACAGACGGTGCGTATTTCCAACCACCACTGCGGAAGGACATTGGCGGCTGTCCAGCCCATGGACCCCAGGGGTTACCCCCGAGACAGACGGTGCATAGTTCCAACCACCACTGCGGAAGGACGTGGGCGGCTGTCCAGCCCATGGACCCCAGGGGTTACCTCCGAGACAGACGGTGCGTATTTCCAACCACCACTGCAGAAGGACATTGGCGGCTGTCCAGCCCATGGACCCCAGGGGTTACCTCCGAGACAGACGGTGCGTATTTCCAACCACCACTGCGGAAGGACATTGGCGGCTGTCCAGCCCATGGACCCCAGGGGTTACCCCCGAGACAGACGGTGCATAGTTCCAACCACCACTGCGGAAGGACGTGGGCGGCTGTCCAGCCCATGGACCCCAGGGGTTACCTCTGAGGCAGACGGTGCGTATTTCCAACCACCACTGCGGAAGGACATTGGCGGCTGTCCAGCCCATGGACCCCAGGGGTTACCCCCGAGACAGACGGTGCGTAGTTCCAACCACCACTGTGGAAGGACATAGACGGCTGTCCAGCCCATGGACCCCAGGGGTTACCTCCGAGACAGACGGTGCGTAGTTCCAACCACCACTGTGGAAGGACATAGACGGCTGTCCAGCCCATGGACCCCAGGGGTTACCTCTGAGACAGACGGTGCGTAGTTCCAACCACCACTGCGGAAGGACATAGACGGCTGTCCAGCCCATGGACCCCAGGGGTTACCCCCGAGACAGACGGTGCATAGTTCCAACCACCACTGCGGAAGGACGTGGGCGGCTGTCCAGCCCATGGACCCCAGGGGTTACCCCCGAGACAGACGGTGCGTAGCTCCAACCACCACTGTGGAAGGAAATAGACGGCTGTCCAGCCCATGGACCCCAGGGGTTACCCCCGAGACAGACGGTGCGTAGACAGTGGGGCTGTGCAGTCTCCAGAAGAGGACTAGGATGCGGAAATCAGGAGCACAAACAACTTAGCACCAGTAGCACCCAGACCTGGGAGTGCTCAGCTTGAGACAGAGCCACAGCCCGTGGTACTGCCAGGGAAATCTCCCGGCCCGGATAGATTGGCCACATGGGACAGCACCGAGAGGCTCTACCTTTTTAGGGGAATGTGCATTTTTTTTTTTTTTATAAATTATTTATGCTTTTCAGGTTACACAATATACAATACAATTACAACTACAATTGTATTGAACAACAAGGTAACATGCACACACATTCACACCACATTCGCTCTCATTCTCGCCTGCTTTTAGTTGAGCTCGTCCTTGGGGAAATAGACAACAGCCCTGGGCCACCGGTAATACGGGCAGGCTGATTCATTACTAACGCCAGGTAGCGACAGATGAGCGTCTGTAGCGTGGATTTCAGAGCGCCTGCTTGTAGTCGCTGTGCACGGCCATGGTTCGCTGTTTCAGAGCACCTCAGTCGCTGTTCGGCATTGATGAATATGATGTGTGAGTCGCTTTACTACGCTGTATGGGAAAGAACGGTAGCGCCAGCTCAGTGCGACTGACTCACACCACATTCATAAAAAAAACAGCCTCACACAGTTCCGGCGCTCAAAATCGGGTCATTGAAGCCCAGAGCGCCAGACGCTGTGTGATTAAAGTTTGGTTTTGAACATGTATCCACTATTAACAAAGCGAAAACATATGGAATGACATTGTTATAACATTGTAACATGAACACTTTAATACCAGACCTGTAATGACAATTCTGCATAAAAATATTAGTAATCCAAAAAGTTCTCAAAAATGTCATTTTCTAGGCCAGGAGACATGTCAGAAAGTTTTGATATTTTTTTTTAAGGAAAAAAAAAATTGGGTTCAGGAAAGGGATCCATAGAAATGTATGGGAGACGCCAGGTAGCGAGAGGTAAGACGCGGCGCTCTGCAAAGCTGAACGCCTGCGCTGTACGCTGAGCCTGGAATAATGATGATTCGGACGCTACATGGCGTTGTTCCAGCCACTCACCAGATTTGGCTTCAAAAATGTGTAATTACAAACAGAGATAAATAGAACCAGCGAACCGATCTATACAATACCGCGCTTCAAGATTATCCACATACATAAAATTATTATATTACAATTATAGCTCAATGTGTGTGGAAGTCCCAATTCCAGAGAATATAAAAAACAAATGAGAATACACAGAGCTAGCTTAAAAAGTCTTTTCATGAGGCTTTAGAATATCCAATTGCGGCGTCCCACAATGCATGCATCCAATACATGCGCAAGTGAAACCACCACCAATAGGCTTATACTCAGATGTTCAATAAAACTGGCATTCAGAGAGGAAGCAAACGGGTCTCCCACAATGGATTAATCCTCCATGGACAATCCAAACTGCTCCTATTTATTATCAAAATTAAGTACACAAATTTTGCTAATAAATAGGAGCAGTTTGGATTTTAGAAAACAGAGTCGTCCGGTGCCCCGTGCGGTGAGAGTCACTGTTCTGTCCTCTAGTTTGGAGATTTTATGCTTGTTTTATACTTCCCTTGTGAGTGCATATATTTACTCTTTTGAGTCATTAAATTTAGTTTTAGCAATATTGCACTATTTGTGTCCTTTTTGCTCTTTTCACATGTTTACCATTATGTGGGATTAAAACATTATCCCTATTGAGAACGTGTCTTTATAACCCCTAAGAAGATCTGTGTTTGGGGTTTGATTTCCTTGGGATCAAGTCTGTGCTGTGTCTATGGAGGATTAATCCATTGTGGGAGCCTCATGAAAAGACTTTTTAAGCTAGCTCTGTGTATTCTTATTTGTTTTTTTATAAATGTGTAATTGCTGCCGTGTCCCGCATTCGCCTGACTCTGCCTGGCGCTACCTGACGCTACCTGGCGCTGTATAGGCACTACCTGGCGCTGTATAGGCACTACCTGGCGCTAGAGCTTCATGAATACAGCCCTTAATCACTAATGGAGCTAGGAGCGTTGAGCCATGCTTCCCATACTCGGTCAGACTTATCCGGACACACTCTGGCCTGGTAAGGTCATCTTATATAGGATCAATTTATCCTTCACCAGCCTCCTCCAACCCGAAAGGTTTGGATGCTTCCGGTTTAAGAGAATGCATTTCCTTGCATAAAACATTGGCAAGCGCAACAGAGTTTTCTGGGGGCCATCATCCAGCATGGGCCCAGCCACACCTAACAGATTAGGGGGCACTGATTTCCTCACTGGGAGGCCCAAGGAGATACAAAACTGGATACACTGTCCCAGAATGCCAAGATGATCAGACATTCCCAGGTCATATGCAGCAGAGAACCAACGCTGATGTTACACCCGAGGCAAAGATCCGTCTCTACTAAGCCCATCCTCTTCATTCTGACCGGGGTCAGGTAAACCTTCAGCGGCTCCATCATTGACCAAGAACCGCCCTCCTCCGGGCGTTCTGGCCAGTTATAGGCCAAGAATAGACTGGGGGGGGGGCAGGTCCCCCCTCCCCGGCGTCCCCACGTGACCCAAGAAGAAGGCTGGTAACCACATTTAAAGCGCACGAAAGCGTGAACTAAAACAGACGCTACGGAGCCACCAGAGAACTAAAACAGCCTCCAGAAACCAGCAGCACGACCTGACCATCGGGGAAAAAAAAGGTCGGGGATCCAGTACAGACGCGGAACAGGCAGAACTCCACAACAAAGTAAGCTTACGCTTTATTGTGCTCATAGGCAAAACCCACAGACCTATGATAGAAATATTGAATGCTGTGTGTTCTCTTACAGGGCAGATTGGTACAATGGGCACACAAAGGTAAAAATATTTTACCCCTAAAGTAGACGCAAGCGCCCAAATATATGTCTACCAGTAAAACTGACTCACACCGAAATTTCTGTATAGAAATCATAGACGATTGGTGAAACGCAGTTCAAGATAGAGTTTACTCCAAGGCTTGAAAGTAAGTGCACTCATAGAAAAATAAATTCGCTAATCAGTATGTAAAAGCACTTATTTGACTTTGAAATTTTTATATTGTAGTAAAATGGTGTACCGAGGAAGCACGCTAAGTGCGAAACACTTCTACACCTAAAAAGGGTATTAACCACTTGCTACAACTGTGAATCACTTGCTACAAACCAATACACTTGCTACAAAGCTGACTTACAACTCTGAAATGTAAAAGAGTCGCAAGAAAAAAAAAATGAAAAGCAGAGAACTGAAAATTTGCGGTGATTGAAATTATTTAATTGTTTTTTTGATGAAATTAACAATGCACCTAACAGAATATTGATATTATTTTATGTGTATCAAGCCACAAAGAATGTGTAACAGCACATTATACAAGGTATAGAGATAAATACCCCAACCCTTTGTACTCCCACCTAACCCACAATGCAGTAAAGGTGAGAGACAAAACTCCCCATAAATAGTTACAATTTAGGGGTTCTATAACCTACAACAAGGGAGCCAAATAAATAAGGAGAAAAGCCAGAGGGGAATCACATCTAGTACTACCCCCCTACTGCCCCTTTTTTCCTTCTTCCCCAAATTTACACCTGATGGAGCCATTTTGCTTGGATCAACCTGTCTCTAGCGTCTATGACCGAGGAATAGAAATTGTCCACCGCTTCCTCTGTCTTCCTGGTCAATGTTCGGGATCAGTTCCTCCGGGGATGTGAAATTTAGTCTCTCCAGCTTCTGTGTTTTAGGCGAATCTCTATTCCCCATTTCGGAGTGAATGGAGTGTCACCTGAGTCACCTGACTGGGAATAGCACTCCAAAATGGAGAATAGAGATTGGCCTAAAATACAGAAGCTGTAGAGATGATCTCGAAAAAGTTAAGGAAAGGAGAGAAACATGGAGGGCCATGGGAAGGATTGCCACTCGGCTGATATTTCACCGGCACGGGTGGTATTTCTGGCACCAGCCGGTACCGGTATTTTATTTTTACTGGCCATATGAATGGCCGGTATGTAGAATGGAGGCGGGGGCACCGGGCGCAACCAAGGCAGGGGTGGCGTCCCAGCCAGTCCATCATTGCAGAGCGCAGCCTCGGGAAGCGTCCTGTATGTGCATTTGGCACTCCTCCTGAGTCCCCCCTCGTCTCCCTCCTTTCCTCGGCCTGCCATCACCGTGACGTACCGTGATTCGACCATGCGCAAAAACAGGACCTTCCGCCCCCAACTGCCAACAGCACCTGGACCTTGCTGGCAGTCCTCATCTTGAGACAGAGCCACAGCCGTAGTACTGCCAAGGAAATCTCCCGGCCCGGATAGATTGGCCACATGGGACAGCACCGAGAGGCTCTACCCTTTTTGAGCGGGATGTGCGATTGTGTCTCTCCAGCTTCTTTGCTTTAGGCGAATCTCTATTCTCCATTTTGGAGTGTGTGGAGTGTCACCTGAGTCACCTTACTGGGAATAACACTCCAATTTGGAGAATAGAGACTCGCCTAAAACACAGAAGGTGGAGAGACAATCACGAAAATATTAAAGAAAGTGGAGAAGCATGGGGGGGGCATTGGTAGGATTGCCATCCGGCATCTGGCCGGTGTTTCCCCGGCACCATGGAGGGCCACGGGTAGGGCTGACACCCGGCTGGTGTTTTACTGGGGCGGCCGGTATTTCTGGCACCAGGCCGGTACCAGTATTTTATTTTTACCAGCCAGTATTTTGAATGGGGGGCAGCAGGCGCAACCAAGGCCGGGGCGGCGTCCCAGCCAGTCCATCATTGCAGAGCGCAGCTTCTGTAAGCGGCCTGTATGTGCATTTGGCACTCCTCCCGAGTCCCTCCTCTTCTCCCTCCTCTCCTCAGCATACCATCACCGTGATGTAATTCGTGACATCAGCCATGCCCCGACCCTGTGCCCTTCCTCCTTCACTCCCTCTTCTTCCTCATCTGTGTGCTCCGACCTCCTTACTGATTGAAGACCACGCCCCCAGAAGACCACGCCCCCCTCAAGAGCTGTATTTTTGTAGGGAAAGGTGGCAAGTTAAGGGCTTAGGTAGACAAATGCCCATGGCTGATTGCACTACAAAACAACAGAATTTAAGGTCGGAAGGCATCACCCATTCGGGCGCACGCGGGCATGAATTTTGGGCCTATGCGCATGCGGAATCGTTTGGGCTTGGTTTTGGGTTTTCTGGTGCACCGACCATGCGCAAAAACAGGACCTCCAACTGCCAACAGCACCTGGACCTTTCCGGCAGTCCTCATCTTGAGACAGAGCCACAGCCGTGGTACTGACAGGGAAATCTCCCGGCCCGGATAGATTGGCCACATGGGACAGTACTGATGGGGCTCTACCCTTTTTGAGGAGGATGTGCGATTTTATCTCTCCAGCTTCTGCGTTTTAGGCGAATCTCTGATCTCCATTTCGGAGTGTATGGAATGTCACCTGAGTCACCTGACCGTAACTAACACTTCGAAATGGAGATTGGCTTAAAACACAGAAGCTGGAGAGACAATCTCGAAAAAGTAAAAAAAAGGGGGAGAAACATGGTAGGGTTGCCATCCGGCACCTGTCCGGTGTTTCCCTGGCACCATGGAGGACCACAAGTAGGGTTGCATGCATGCAGAATCGTTTGCGCTTGCTTTTGGATTTTCTTGCGCAGCGACCATGAAGGAGCCATTAGTCAAGAAATATAATTAAGGACCACATGCGACTATATCACTACGCTCTTTTCTACTTACCTTTAGGATGGAGATGCAGTGCGACACAAGACCTCTACAAAGGAAAATAAAGAAAAGATGCTTAAATCAATCTAAAATGCACCAATATATAACACAAACTAAAGTGGCGCCACCAGTGGCCAGAACCGGAGCACCTCCCACACCACAGAAAGATGCACCATCACCAAGGGGGGCGGTGAGGAATGGGAGGCGCTCCCGTTCTGGCTGCCATTGATGGTGACGTTTCTGGCGGTGAAGCCATTTAAAGTGGACCAACACTCAGGATTTTGACTATCCTGGGTTTTGGTCCACTTCAGCGGGGCACCCCGATCGACGGACAAGCGGGAGGCAGCGACGGACAAGAGAGCGCGCCCGCCCCAATCCCCGCCGACGGACAAGCGGGAAGCAGCGACGGACAAGAGAGCACGCCCGCCGTCGCCTCCCGCGCATCACTCTTACAGGGCGAGTCCTGCCAAAGGGACTCTCGGGAGGCAGCGGCGGGCGCCGCTGGATCGTGGATAAGGTAGGAATTTAGGGGTTTCTGGGGGGTTTCCCGCAGTCAGGGGTCTGATCGGACCGGGAATCTTATAGATTCCGGGGCCGATCATGGGAGGGTGTTGGTCCACTTTAAACATGATCCTTACCTGTGCAACACCACTGCCCTGAGAAAGTCCCCACAGGCCACAAAATGCACATTCCATTTAAACATGATCCTTATCTGTGCAACACCACTGCCCTGAGAAAGTCTTCCACAGGCGCCGAAACGCGCATCCATTTAAACATGATCCTTACCTGTGCAGCACCACTGTCCTGAGAAAGTCGTCCAGGCGACGAAACGCGTAAGCTGTGGTTAAATTCACGTAGCTGGCACTTAACTGAGGGCGAGGCACCTATGTGAGTTTCACATAGCTGGGATTTAAAGTGGAGCAAAACCCAGGATTTTGATTTTCCTGGGTTTTGGTCAATGCCCCACTGTGTGAAGCCCCCTAGGTTGCCCGAACTAACTGACCTTTCCCCGGTCCTACGGCACCTGTGTGGCCTCTCGCCCAATCAATGCGCCTGGATCCGCTCCCGCTGCCTACGTCTAAGCTTTCATCTAAAGGAGCGAACCCGAGTGCACTGGCGGGCACTAACTCACTTTTTCCCAGCCCTATGGCGCATACGTGGCCTTTCAGCCAATCAGTGCGCTTGGATCTGCTCCCGTCCCTACGCCCACAGAAGACTAGACTGTTTTGTAGGGAAAGGCATACCTCCCAACTTTTTAGGGTGGGAAAGAGGGACCATTGTTAAATGAGGCCATGCCCCTCATTGAGGGATGGATGAAGCCACGCCCCTCATTGAGGGATGGATGAAGCCACGCTCTCTCACTGAGGGATGGATGAAGCCACGCCCCCTCATTGAGGGATGGATGCAGCCACACCCCTTCATTGAGTGATGGATGAAGCCACGCCCCCTCACTGAGGGATGGATAGGAGATACATTGTAACAGTTAAAACAATAGAAACACTTTGAATAGGCAAATGAATCATTTATTGCTGCAGATCTGCATGTTACACCTCAAAGAGGGACAAATGAGAACAACAAGGGACAAGGGGACATGGTCTCGAAAGCTAGACAGTCCCTCTAAATCAGGGACACTTGGGAGATATGGGAAAGGTGGCAATCCTAGCTGGAGGCTTGGTCCTTATATTGCACGCTGAGTGCCACCAAGGCAACAAAAGTGGCGCTATGCAGCGCTGCCGCATCATAAGTCAGACGCATGTCTCCCGTCAGGCTTGTGGTTTCTTTTCCTGTTAGGGATGAAATCCAGGGGTGACGAATTTGAGCGCATCGGGGGGGGGGGCAGAGCTGATTGTTCTTCCTCTTATTAAAAGAAACAAACATGTCTGGCGGGATATTTCTAGATGTCATTCTCCTCTATGGTTTACCAACTAACAGACTGGCCCCGCCTCCAATCTATCCGGAACTGTGCTGCTCGCCTCATCCATCTCTCCTCTCGCTCCTCCAGTTCTGCGCCTCTCTGCTGATCCCTACACTGGCTGCCAGTCCCACAGCCAATCCTGTTCAAAACTCTAACTCTCGCATACAAAAACTGTCCAACCAGACTCCTCCTTACATCTCATCTCCAACCAGGCTCCTCCCTACATCTCATCTCCAACCAGGCTCCTCCCTACATCTCATCTCCAACCAGGCTCCTCCCTACATCTCATCTCCAACCAGGCTCCTCCCTACATCTCATCTCCAGCCAGGCTCCTCCCTACACCTTATCTCCAACCAGGCCCCTCCCTACATCTCATCTCCAACCAGGCCCCTCCCTACGTCTCATCTCCAACCAGGCCCCTCCCTACATCTCATCTCCAGCCAGGCCCCTCCCTACATCTCATCTCCAACCAGGCTCCTCCCTACGTCTCATCTCCAACCAGGCCCCTCCCTATGTCTCATCTCCCAGGCTCCTCCCTACATCTCATCTCCAACCAGGCCCCTCCCTTCATCTCATTTCCAACCAGGCCCCTCCCTTCATCTCATCTCCAACCAGGCCCCTCCCTACATCCCATCTCCAACCAGGCCCCTCCCTACATCCCATCTCCAACCAGGCCCCTCCCTACATCCCATCTCCAACCAGGCCCCTCCCTACATCCCATCTCCAACCAGGCCCCTCCCTACATCCCATCTCCAACCAGGCCCGTCCCTACATGCCATCTCCAACCAGGCCCCTCCCTACATCCCATCTCCAACCAGGCCCCTCCCTACATCTTATCTCCAGCCAGGCTCCTCCCTACATCTCATCTCGAACCAGGCCCCTCCCTACATCCCATCTCCAACCAGGCCCCTCCCTACATCTCATCTCCAGCCAGGCCCCTCCCTACATCTCATCTCCAGCCAGGCTCCTCCCTACATCTCATCTCCAGCCAGGCTCCTCCCTACATCTCATCTCCAACCAGGCCCCTCTCTACATCTCATCTCCAGCCAGGCCCCTCCCTACGTCTCATCTCCAGCCAGGCTCCTCCCTACGTCTCATCTCCAGCCAGGCTCCTCCCTACGTCTCATCTCCAACCAGGCCCCTCCCTACATCTCATCTCCAACCAGGCCCCTCCCTACATCTCATCTCCAACCAGGCCCCTCCCTACATCTCATCTCCAACCAGGCTCCTCCCTACATCTCATCTCCAACCAGGCTCCTCCCTACATCTCATCTCCAATCAGGCTCCTCCCTACATCTTATCTCCAGCCAGGCTCCTCCCTACATCTCATCTCCAGCCAGGCTCCTCCCTACATCTCATCTCCAGCCAGGCACCTCCCTACATCTCATCTCCAACCAGGCTCCTCCCTACATCTTATTTCCAGCCAGGCTCCTCCCTACATCTCATCTCCAGCCAGGCTCCTCCCTACATCTCATCTCCAGCCAGGCTCCTCCCTACATCTCATCTTCAACCAGGCCCCTCCCTACATCTCATCTCCAACCAGGCTCCTCCCTACATCTCATCTCCAACCAGGCTCCTCCCTACATCTTATCTCCAGCCAGGCTCCTCCCTACATCTCATCTCCAGCCAGGCTCCTCCCTACATCTCATCTCCAGCCAGGCACCTCCCTACATCTCATCTCCAACCAGGCTCCTCCCTACATCTTATTTCCAGCCAGGCTCCTCCCTACATCTTATTTCCAGCCAGGCTCCTCCCTACATCTCATCTCCAGCCAGGCTCCTCCCTACATCTCATCTCCAGCCAGGCTCCTCCCTACATCTCATCTCCAACCAGGCCCCTCCCTACATCTCATCTCCAACCAGGCTCCTCCCTACATCTCATCTCCAACCAGGCCCCTCCCTACATCTCATCTCCAACCAGGCCCCTCCCTACATCTCATCTCCAACCAGGCCCCTCCCTACATCTCATCTCCAACCAGGCTCCTCCCTACATCTCATCTCCAACCATGCTCCTCCCTACATCTCATCTCCAACCAGGCCCCTCACTACATCTCATCTCCAACCAGGCCCCTCCCTACATCTCATCTCCAACCAGGCCCCTCCCTACATCTCATCTCCAACCAGGCCCCTCCCTACGTCTCATCTCCAACCAGGCCCCTCCCTACGTCTCATCTCCAACCAGGCCCCTCCCTACGTCTCATCTCCAACCAGGCCCCTCCCTACGTCTCATCTCCAACCAGGCCCCTCCCTACGTCTCATCTCCAACCAGGCCCCTCCCTACGTCTCATCTCCAACCAGGCCCCTCCCTACGTCTCATCTCCAACCAGGCCCCTCCCTACATCTCATCTCCAGCCAGGCCCCTCCCTACATCTTATCTCCAGCCAGGCCCCTCCCTACATCTCATCTCTAGCCAGGCCCCTCCCTACATCTCATCTCCAACCAGGCCCCTCCCCACATCTCATCTCCAACCAGGCTCCTCCCTACATCTTATCTCCAGCCAGGCCCCTCCCTACATCTCATCTCTAGCTAGGCCCCTCCCTACATCTCATCTCCAACCAGGCCCCTCCCCACATCTCATCTCCAACCAGGCCCCTCCCTACTTCCCATCTCCAACCAGGCCCCTCCCTACATCTCATCTCCAACCAGGCTCCTCCCTACATCTCATCTCCAACCAGGCCCCTCCCTACATCTCATCTCCAACCAGGCCCCTCCCTACATCTCATCTCCAACCAGGCTCCTCCCTACATCTCATCTCCAGCCAGGCCCCTCCCTACATCTCATCTCCAACCAGGCCCCTCCCTACATCTCATCTCCAACCAGGCTCCTCCCTACATCTTATCTCCAGCCAGGCCCCTCCCTACATCTCATCTCCAACCAGGCTCCTCCCTACATCTTATCTCCAGCCAGGCCCCTCCCTACATCTCATCTCCAACCAGGCCCCTCCCTACATCTCATCTCCAACCAGGCTCCTCCCTACATCTCATCTCCAACCAGGCCCCTCACTACATCTCATCTCCAACCAGGCCCCTCACTACATCTCATCTCCAGCCAGGCTCCTCCCTACACCTTATCTCCAGCCAGGCCCCTCCCTACATCTCATCTCCAACCAGGCTCCTCCCTACATCTCATCTCCAACCAGGCCCCTCACTACATCTCATCTCCAGCAAGGCTCCTCCCTACACCTTATCTCCAGCCAGGCTCCTCCCTACATCTCATCTCCAGCCAGGCTCCTCCCTACATCTCCAGCCAGGCCCCTCCCTACATCTCCAACCAGGCCCCTCCCTACATCTCCAACCAGGCCCCTCCCTACATCTCATCTCCAGCCAGGCCCCTCCCTACATCTCATCTCCAGCCAGGCCCCTCCCTACATCACATCTCCAGTCAGGCCCCTCCCTACATCTTATCTCCAACCAGGCCCCTCCCTACATCTTATCTCCAACCAGGCCCCTCCCTACATCTTATCTCCAACCAGGCCCCTCCCTACATCTTATCTCCAACCAGGCCCCTCCCTACATCTCATCTCCAACCAGGCTCCTCCCTACATCTCATCTCCAACCAGGCCCCTCCCTACATCTCATCACAAAACCAGGCCCCTCCCTACATCTTATCTCCAGCCAGGCTCCTCCCTACAGCGCTACGAAAGATGATGGCGCTATTTAAATAACAATAATAATAATGCGTGAAGGTCCGCTTTAAGCAATTCTATAAAGGGCACAAAGCTCAATACTGACTGTTTGTGATCCTTCCCCCTTCATCCTTTAGACTGTAAGCTCCTCGGGGGCGGGGCTCTGTCTCCTATTGTATCTTGTATTCAGAATATCCATTGTAAACGCTGTCAGAAGGCACTTCCTGTTTGCAGGCTGCCTGATGTACCATGAGCCGCCATCTTGAATGTTTAAAGGCTCATGACATGCAGTGGATGCAGGTAGGTTTATTTTTAATCTGAGCAATCTGTATGTACAGGGTGTGGGAAACATATAAGATAGGCTCTTATTCAGGGTGAGGGTCCGGATTAATGTGGGCAATCTGTATGTACAGGGTGTGGGAAACATAAAAGATAGGCTCTTATTCAGGGTGAAGGTCCGGATTAATGTGGGCAATCTGTATGTACAGGGTGTGGGAAACATATAAGATAGGCTCTTATTCAGGGTGAAGGTCCGGATTAATGTGAGCAATCTGTATGTACAGGGGGGGAACATACACGATAGGCTCTTATTCAGGGTGAGAGTCCAGATTAATGTGGGCAATCTGTATGTACAGGGTGTGGGAAACATATAAGATAGGCTCTTATTCAGGGTGAGAGTCCAGATTAATGTGGGCAATCTGTATATATAGGGTGTGGGAAACATATAAGATAGGCTCTTATTCAGGGTGAGAGTCCAGATTAATGTGGGCAATCTGTATATATAGGGTGTGGGAAACATATAAGATAGGCTCTTATTCAGAGTGAAGGTCCACTTTAAGCAATTCTATAAAGGGCACAAAGCTCAATACTGACTGTTTGTAATCCTTCCCCCTTCATCCTTTAGACTGTCAGCTCCTCAGGGGCGGGGCTCTCTCTCCTATTGTATCTTGTATTCAGAATATTCACTGTAAACTCTGTAACACTGCATCTGTAATATGTGTATGTCCTGTTTCTACCCTGTCTGTAATTACTACTTTGTACAGCGCTACGGAAGATGATGGTACTATATAACAATAATAATAATACTAATGCTGGGTGTATAAGTGACCCCTCCCCCTCCTTCCGCCATGCAGCATATTTATGCGGAGTTTCATCATTGGGCCAATTTTTCGCGATACTGCTCCTTTAAGCTACTAAATACCTTAGACCATATGACTTGCTGCAGATGCCAGAATTAACAGCGCATGGACAACAGAGGGACAATACTCACGATGCGTCCTCAATCCAGTCCTCGTCCTCCAAAATGGCCTCAATCTGAGGGTTGGTGATGACAACGTCATCCAGTTCCAATTCTGACGGCTCGGACTGGGTTTCCATGGCTCCGATCAGGTCAACCGTCGGCCTATTAACAAGATTAAGAGTTAGAAGAAAGTTATGTTATCCGCAGTATATTCATTCATAGTGTGCGTGTGTGTGTGTGTGTGTGTGTGGGGGGGGGGGAGTGCCACGCATCGGAGGACCAGCAGGCAGCATGTTTATCTGCTCCCTGCCCACTCAACCTCCATTGCGCTTCACACCATAAGATGCAGCAATATTAGGGGTGGGGCGTCTTATGGGGTGCAAATATATATGTGTGTGTGTATGTATATGTTTATATGTGTGTGTATGTGTGTGTGTGTATGTATATGTTTATATATGTGTGTGTGTTTATGTGTGTGTGTATGTATATGTGTGTGTGTGTGTATATGTATGTGTGTTTATGTGTGTGTGTGTGTGTGTGTGTGTATATATATGTGTGTGTGTATGGGTGTGTGTGTGTGTGTGTATGTATGTATGGGGGTGTGTGTATATATATATGTGTGTGTGTGTGTGTATGTATGTATGTGTGGGGGGGAGTGCCACGCATCGGAGGACCAGCAGGCAGCATGTTTATCTGCTCACTGCCCACTTAACCTCCATTGCGCTCACACCATAAGATGCAGCAATATTAGGGGTGGGGCGTCTTATGGGGTGCAAATATATGTGTCGGTGTGTGTGTGTGTGTATATGTATGTGTGTTTATGTGTGTGTGGTGTGTGTGTGGGGGAGGGCCACGCATCTGAGCACCGGCATGCAGCAAGTTTATCTGCTCCCTGCCCACTTATCCTCCATTGCACTCCCGCTTCACACCATAAGATGCACCAATATTGGGGGTGAGTCTTATGGGGTGAAAAAAAATATTTTAATATTGTCCCGGGATGTCTAAATATTTATGTGTGCCATGGCTTGTAAGGTCTGTAGAAATAATTTAAAGTGGACCAAAACCCACCCTGGAGTCTATGAGACTCCAGGGCAGGCATACTCGCTCCCCCGGGCATCCAGAATCGGGATGCCCCACTGTGTCAAACCCCCCAGGTCGCCCGAAAACTCACCTTCGTTCCAGGTGCAACGGCGAATGCGCGAGCTATAGCACCGTCCCTGCTATCCCTCTAGCAGTACGCATGCCCGCATCAGACATTTGTGAATTTGCTCAAAGGGGGTTGCGCCCCCAAGCACGCTCAGATCCACTCTCCTTAGACGAGCTCTAGGACGAAGGGGCGGGAGCGGGCGAGCACGCTGATTGGATGAAAGGCTGTACATGCACCGTAGGACCAAGGACATGTAGGACCTGGGGGATTTCACACAGCAGGGCACCCTGATCAGGTGAGATTTCACAAAATGTCATCTGGCAACCCCATGACCTTAACTAGGGTTAGTAGTGTGCACTACCCCAGCATAGTTAGCCCCAGACACTTAGGATTCCTCCCCAGTAACCTGCCCATCAATCACTCACCAAATTATTTCAAGAGTTGAGGTGGGCAGACTACTGAATGGCCTAGATCACAAAAAAAGCCCCTGGTCCGGATGGTGCATCAGCCTTATGTCTGAAATCCTGTGCGAATCTCTCTGAAATCTATTGCAAATCAATTGTATCAGAGGTAGTTCCCGCATGTTTCAAGAGATCAGTGATCATTCCAGTCTCTGAACTCAATGATTATAGACCTGTGGAAGATGCAGTAAATCTGTCCCTCCATCACTTAATGGAACGCTTGGATCTCCCAGGCTCGTATGCCAGGGTTCTATTTGTCGATTTCATCTCGGCGTTTAACACTTTAAACCTGAATGCTCTGTACGTAAGATGCTCCATTGCAACATCCCTCATAACATTTGTTTATGGGTAAGGAGCTACCTTACTGGCAGGACTCAACAAGTAAAACGGGGTCATTACTGGTCTGGTGTTAGGTGGACTAACATAAGTGTTCCACAAGGAGGCGTCCTCTCCCCACTGCTGTTCTCTTTATACATCGGTGATTAGTAAGTTGTACCGTGTTAGCAATCGATGTAAGCAGGAAATCCAAGAGCTGAGGTGGGCAGACTACTGAATGGCATGGATCACAAAAAAGGTCCTGATGGTGCTTCAGCCTTATGCCTGAAATCCTGTGCAAATCTCTCTGAAATCTATTGCAAATCAATTGTATCAGAGGTAGTTCCCGCATGTTTCAAGAGATCAGTGATCATTCCAGTCCCCAAATCACCAACAGCATCTTACCTCAATGATTATAGACCTGCGGAAGATGCAGTAAATCTGTCCCTCCATCACTTAATGGAACGCTTGGATATCCCAGGCTCGTATGCCATGGTTCTATTTGTTGATTTCAGCTCAGCGTTTAACACTATAAACCCGAACGCTCTGTACGTAAGATGCTCCATTTGAATATCCCTCATAACATTTGTTTATGGGTCAGGAGCTACCTTACTGGCAGGACTCAACAAGTAAAACTGGGTCATTACTGGTCTGGTGTTAGGTTGACTAACATAGATGCTCCACAAGGATGCGTCCTCTCCCCAATACTGTTCTCTTTATACACCAGTGGTTGTCTTTCTGTCGGTCGATAAGACAGTCAAATTTGCCTTAGATTTGAGGAAATGTCCCTCATCCTATTCTCCTATTTCCATTTTCGGGCAGCCGGCGGAGGAGGTCCAGGAATCTAAATTCTGGGTACAACTGTGTCCCACTAGAGTTACTCCAGACACTTAGGATTCCTCCCCATTAACCTGCCAATCAGGTGCTCACCAATTATTTCAAGAGTTGGGGTGGGCAGACTACTAAATGGCCTGGATCACAAAAAAGCCCCTGGTCCGGATGGTGCTTCAGCCTTATGTCTGAAATCCTGTGCAAATCTCTCTGAAATCTATTGCAAATCAATTGTATCAGGGGTAGTTCCTGCATGTTTCAAGAGATCAGTGATCATTTCAGTCCCCAAATCACCAACAGCATCTGACCTCAATGATTATAGACCTGTGGAGGATGCAGTAAATCTATCCCGAGCCGGTGGTCGAGGTCCAGGAATCCAAGTTCTGGGTACCATTATTTCATAGAACTTGGGCTGGGAGAGCAATACCCAAGCCATCCTGAAGAAGGGTCATAAGAAGTTATTCTTTCTTCGTCAGCTGAGGAAATGTGGTCTCTCACGTGATCTACTTGACCATGTTTTACAAGGCAGTTATTGGGCCTACCTTGTGCTCCTCCTTCATGGTTTGGTTTACAGGTGCCACCAATAGGGATGGACGAACCCCCCAAAGTTTGAGTTTGGCAGTTCGGCTGAACTCTAAATAAAGGCAGTTATTGGGCCTACACCTTGTACTCCTCCTTCACGGTTTGGTTTGCAGGAGCCACCAATAGGGATGGACGAACCCCCCAAGGTTTGGGTTTGGCAGTTCGGCTGAACTTTGAATAAAGACAGTTATTGGGCCTACCTTGTACTCCTCCTTCATGGTATGGTTTGCAGGTGCCACCAATAGTGATAAACGAAAGTTTGGGTTTGGCAAGTTCAGGCAAACTTTGAATAAATGGAACCCAAACCCGGCCCTCATTGAAATCAATGGGGACTCAAACTTTGGGGGTGGTTGTGGCAGGGGTTCAAAGTGTGCAGCAGAAGCACACTGCTGTGTCTTACCTCTGCCCGCAATTCACTTCTGTCAGCGGCAGCAGCCTTTGAACCGTGCCCCAGTGGGAGCTACAAAAAGATGTCCACTGGCTCCCATGAGTGAGTGAGTGATACTCCTAGGCGTGTCCTCGCTCATGGGAGCCAGCGGCCATCTTTTTGTAGCCCCGTTGGGGCCAGATTCATATGCTGCTGCTCCGCCGGAGAGGATCAGGCAGAGGTAAGTCACAGCAGCTTCCTGCTGCTGCAACCGTAGGTCAAACAACTTTTCCGTGCTCGGGGCCAGACGCTGAACTCGAACACGAACTCCTGACCGAAGTCCGCGTTCGGGTTTTGAAGCCCAGACTCGCAAAGATCGGTACGAGCCAAAACTTTGCGGTTCGGGTTTGCCCATCTCTAGCCACCAACAAAGAATTCAGGAGGCTTCAAAGACTGGTGAAATCATCTGAGTGAATAATAGGATCCCTTCACTTCAGGAACTCCATATCATATCAGCCAGGTCAAGAGTAGAGCATTAATGATCATAGGGAACCCAACTCACCCAGGCCATTCCCTTTTTAGCCCGCTCCCATCGAGACAGAGGTACCAAGTCCCACCTGCTAGGACTACTAGACACTAAAAGAGCTTCTTCTTCCCTACAGCCATACGTCTTCTAAATAGTGGGGGTTTTATAGTATACTGGAGTATGGTGAAGGGGTTAGCTGCAAATGTTGGGCTTATCCACTTAATCCGGACCTTCACCATGATTTAATGAAAAGCCCAAACCCTTAAAAAACGATTCCCCAGCATCTGAAATTAATATATTTTAAGTTCTTAGTCACTTACTTATTATTCTTTCCCCCATTGGACTGCAACTCTGTTCAGGGCTCTAGGATACGGGCGCCGCCATCTTGCCTCAGAAGCATCACATATACTGAGGAGAGGAGAGCAGCACAGTCAGAAGGCACTTCCTGTTTGCAGGCTGCCTGATGAGCTGCCATTTTGGATGTTTAAAGACTCATAACATGCAGTAGATGCAGGTAGAATGATTTTTTAATGTGGGCAATCTGTATGTACAGGGTGTGGGAAACATATAAGATAGGCTCTTATTCAGGGTGAGGGTCCAGATTAATGTGAGCAATCTGTATGTACAGGGTGTGGGAAACATATAAGATAGGCTCTTATTCAGAGTGAAGGTCCGGATTAATGTGGGCAATCTGTATGTACAGGGTGTGGGAAACATATAAGATAGGCTCTTATTCAGGGTGAGGGTCCGGATTAATGTGAGCAATCTGTATGTACAGGGTGTGGGAAACATACAAGATAGGCTCTTATTCAGGGTGAGGGTCCGGATTAATGTGAGCAATCTGTATGTACAGGGGGGGAACATACAAGATAGGCTCTTATTCAGGGTGAGGGTCCTGGATAATCATGGGAAGGTAGAAAGTCGCGTCTCCTTATATCACCTCGTGAATGTATTCTTGTATCTTTGGCTTTGATTTTACTTGGCCTGTCTGTGTGTCTATTCCCTCTCTTCTGCCTCAGGCTGGTGAATAAAGTTTTCTGTATTCTCTAGCTCCTGCCTAAGCGGTCACAGCAACGTCTAATACGCAATTTACGGCAATAGCGCCCACCAATTAGACTGGACTCAAATTATGCAAATATCCCGACCGAGCTGACCTTCAAATCTCAAGGAATCGCTCAACCCTGTAGAATTCCAGGGAACTGATTACCATACCTGCCAGGTTTTCATGAGGGGGAAGGAGGGACATTTGTTAAATTAGGCCACACCCCCTCATCAGGCCACACCCCATTATCAAGGGATGGATGAAGCCACGCCCCTCAGTGAGAGATGAATGAAGCCACGCCCCTCATTGACAGATGGACGAAGCCACGCCCCCTCACCGAGGGATGGATAGGAGATACATTGTAACAGTTACAACAATAGAAACACTTTGAATAGGCAAATGAATCATTTATTGCTGCAGATCTGCATGTTACACCTCAAAGAGGGACAAATGGGAACAACGAGGGACAGGGAGACACTGACTCAAAAGAGGGACAGTCCCTTCAAATCAGGGACACTTTTTATGCAACTATTGTCAAAGGATCCCATGATTCCTAAACAATCCATAACATTAAGGGGGTGTCATTGAAACTAGCATTTCAAATGGGGCTCGGGGTGTTGCCCATGACTTTTCTGTCACATGACATGTCACATGACCCGCCTGCAGACAGGGACACTCCCATCTGGGTTACACACAGGTAAAATATATATTTTTTTACTAACACTTCATCAGCCAAAGATTTAAAGTGGACCAACACCCAGGATTTTGACTATCCTGGGTCTTGGTCCACTTCGGTGGGGCACCCCCGATCGGGGTGCCCCGCTGTGTGAAACCCCCCCGATCACCCGGAAAACTCACCTCTCCCCGCTCCCACGTGGGCGCGGACAAGTGACGCGCACACGTCTAGAGGGGCGCGAGGGAGGCAAGGTAATGGGATTTGGGGTGTTTGGGGGGGTTTCACCCCGCGGGACATCCCGATCTCGGATGTCCCGCGGGCAGGCCGTGATCGGCCCGGGAATCTTATAGATTCCCGGGCCGATCACGGGAGGGTGATGGTCCACTTTAAAACAATATAAAACCCCCCACACCCCTCCGTATCCTCCTCACTTGTTGTTGTAGTGCGTCAGAAGATTCTTGGTGCGGCAGTAGCGCTGCCTGCACACCACAACCAGAGCCACAAAGGAAGCCAGAAAGATGGTGGCCAGGACCCCGATGGCCACAATCACCACAGTCTCCATCACGTTACTGGCTCAGCAGCAGGACAATGTACAAGGAATTCCATTCATCCTCTGAAACACAAACACACAATAATAATACTTATTATTAATAATACCTATATGGAAGCTTTCTGATTATTAATAATAATCATAATATACACTAAGGCCCTTATTTAAAGGAGCAGTATCGAATTTTTCTTGGTGACTTATATTTAAATGGTACTTTGAATGTAGGTAAGTGTTGGAGTAAGAATTACAAATGTAGAAAAAAATGATGTGTGTGATGAACAGCTGGAGACTAATAGCTCATGTTTATGTCTGCTGAGTGTCGGGGCCCGACACTCTGGCCTGTTCCACGCTGAGGAGAGGGGTGAAACAATGTGATTCATCATTGCTGCACAGCGACTGACAGGCTGACTCATCACTAACGCCAGGTAGCGACAGATGAGCGTCTGTAGCGGCATTTTCAGAGCGCCCGCTAGTAGTCGCTGTGCTTGGCCGTGAGTCGCTAGTTTATAGCGACTCAGTCGCTGTGCAGCAATGATGAATACATTGTGAGGAGTCGCTATTTGACCAGTACAGCGCTGTATGGGAGCGCATGTTAGCGACTGCTCATAGCGACCGACTCACACCATATTCAGGAACAAAACAGCCTCACAAATCTCTGGCGCTGAAAGATGCTTCTCTGAAGCCCTGAGCGCAGGAGGCGGTGTGATTAAAGTCTGTTTTCCAGCATCTATCCACCAGTAACAAAGCGAAAACATATGGAATTACATTGTAACAACATTGTAACATGACACATAGAGATGAGCGAGTAGTGAAATATTCGAAATTTCGAATTTCGATTCGAATAGACCGCGTTACTCGACTACTCGACCGATTATCGAATCCCATTATAGTCTATGGGAAAAAAATGCTCGACACTTGGAAATCTCAATTCGACCACTTGGAGGTCACCAAGTCCACCCTGAAACATCAGAAAATGATGCCAACACTGCTGGAATGCAACTGGGACAGCAGGGGAAGCATGTCTGGGTGCATATAACGCGCCCAAGTCGCACTATTACGCCACTATCACTGCCACTCAACAATACACTCCAAACACAATATAACTTCTACGTAAAGTGAGACAAGACAAGGAAACCTTCTTTCCTCTACATTGCCATGGACCCCAAGCCAAAATGTACAAAAAAGAACAAAATTCTGCACCCCTTAAAATCACGTTGCCTAATGACAACCACAGATGGCATAGGCAAGGGGGAAAATAAATAGACCCCACCCCTAATTGTCATTGTGTGTGTGTGTGTGTGTGTGTGTGTGTGAGATGTGGTCAGACATGTCCTCTTGTGTCATTGTGTCACCCCAGCAGTAAGGGAAGCTTAAAGGAGGAGGTTTGTTACAGTGTGTTACCCCAGCAGTAAGGGAAGCTTACAGGAGGAGGTTTGTTACAGTGTGTTACCCCAGCAGTAAGGGAAGCTTAAAGGAGGAGGTTTGTTACAGTGTGTTACCCCAGCAGTAAGGGAAGCTTACAGGAGGAGGTTTGTTACAGTGTGTTACCCCAGCAGTAAGGGAAGCTTACAGGAGGAGGTTTGTTACAGTGTGTTACCCCAGCAGTAAGGGAAGCTTACAGGAGGAGGTTTGTTACAGTGTGTTACCCCAGCAGTAAGGGAAGCTTACAGGAGGAGGTTTGTTACAGTGTGTCACCCCAGCAGTAAGGGAAGCTTACAGGAGGAGGTTTGTTACAGTGTGTCACCCCAGCAGTAAGGGAAGCTTACAGGAGGAGGTTTGTTACAGTGTGTTACCCCAGCAGTAAGGGAAGCTTACAGGAGGAGGTTTGTTACATTGTGTCACCCCAGCAGTCAGGGAAGCTTACAGGAGGAGGTTTGTTACAGTGTGTCACCCCAGCAGTAAGGGAAGCTTACAGGAGGAGGTTTGTTACATTGTGTCACCCCAGCAGTAAGGGAAGCTTACAGGAGGAGGTTTGTTACAGTGTGTCACCCCAGCAGTCAGGGAAGCTTACAGGAGGAGGTTTGTTACAGTGTGTCACCCCAGCAGTAAGGGAAGCTTACAGGAGGAGGTTTGTTACAGTGTGTTACCCCAGCAGTAAGGGAAGCTTAAAGGAGGAGGTTTGTTACATTGTGTCACCCCAGCAGTCAGGGAAGCTTACAGGAGGAGGTTTGTTACATTGTGTCACCCCAGCAGTCAGGGAAGCTTACAGGAGGAGGTTTGTTACATTGTGTCACCCCAGCAGTCAGGGAAGCTTACAGGAGGGGGTTTGTTACATTGTGTCACCCCAGCAGTCAGGGAAGCTTACAGGAGGAGGTTTGTTACAGTGTGTCACCCCAGCAGTAAGGGAAGCTTACAGGAGGAGGTTTGTTACAGTGTGTTACCCCAGCAGTAAGGGAAGCTTAAAGGAGGAGGTTTGTTACATTGTGTCACCCCAGCAGTCAGGGAAGCTTACAGGAGGAGGTTTGTTACAGTGTGTCACCCCAGCAGTAAGGGAAGCTTACAGGAGGAGGTTTGTTACATTGTGTCACCCCAGCAGTCAGGGAAGCTTACAGGAGGAGGTTTGTTACAGTGTGTCACCCCAGCAGTAAGGGAAGCTTAAAGGAGGAGGTTTGTTACAGTGTGTCACCCCAGCAGTAAGGGAAGCTTACAGGAGGAGGTTTGTTACAGTGTGTCACCCCAGCAGTAAGGGAAGCTTAAAGGAGGAGGTTTGTTACAGTGTGTCACCCCAGCAGTAAGGGAAGCTTACAGGAGGAGGTTTGTTACAGTGTGTCACCCCAGCAGTCAGGGAAGCTTACAGGAGGAGGTTTGTTACAGTGTGTCACCCCAGCAGTAAGGGAAGCTTACAGGAGGAGGTTTGTTACAGTGTGTCACCCCAGCAGTAAGGGAAGCTTACAGGAGGAGGTTTGTTACAGTGTTTCACCCCAGCAGTAAGGGAAGCTTACAGGAGGAGGTTTGTTACAGTGTGTCACCCCAGCAGTAAGGGAAGCTTAAAGGTGGTAAATGGTGGTAAATGGTGGTATATGGTGGTAAATGCGATATTCTGAGCTTCTGGGGCCCTGCCTGCCTACATATGGGCTATATACTGTTCAGCATAGTAGCCCTAATAATAAGGACTCTCAATGACTCTCTTGTCTTCTGGTAGCTGGTATATATGGTGGTAAATGCGATATCCCGAGCTTCTGGGGCCCTGCCAGCGACAGCCTGTCTTTCCCTGCTGTGAGCGTCTGTCCCTCACTAAGTTCAAGCTGCTAATGCTGACGAAGAGGAAGTGCTGAGTTTTGTAGATTCGAGGTCACATGGTTTTTCCAGCCAATGCGTCTAGACGCCGTTCTCGCGATGCCAGCGTCCTCCCAGGACCTGTCCCACCCCCCCTGCATGGTGATTGGTGTAAAAAACGCGCCAGGGAAGGTGGGAGGGGAAACGAATTGTGAGTGCGCCATCGCCGCTGTACTCGATCGAAATCGAGTATGACAAACAGCGTAGTATTCGATCGAATACCGACTCGGTCGAATAATACTCGCTCATCTCTAATGACACATTAATGGCAGAGCTGTGATGTCATTTCTGAAGAAATATATAAAACATGAAAAAATTGTGAAAAAACTGCTTATTCAATGTCAGGAGAGGTCACAGAATTATTTGTGATTAAAAAAAAAAAAAAAACCCCGTTTAAAGAGAAGAAAAGTTTCGTCCATTGAAATGTATGGGAGAGCGACAGGTAGCGAGAGGTCATACCTGGCGCTGTGCAAGGCTGAACGCTGGCGCTGTTCACTGAGACTGTGAAAATGATGAATCAGACGCTACATGGCGCTATCCCAGTCGCTAAACAAATTCTGCTTGATAAATGTGTAATTGCTGCCGTGTCCGGCGTTCACCAGTCGCTACCTCTCATTAACCAGCCACTAACTGACGCTATCCCTTCTTAAATTAGGGCCTGAGTCGCTAAGAACTAGCGACCCACGGCCGAGCACAGTGACTACTAGCGGGTGCTCTGAAAATGCCGCTACAGACGCTCATCTGTCGCTACCTGGCGTTAGCGATGAGTCAGCCTGCCAATATTCAAGATACATAAACATTCATTATTAAGAATAATTATCATAAAAATCATGTCTTTTCTTAAATGATCATAGCAACAACCATAGGCATTATATTATTAAATTACTATATTATTAATAATATGTATATAGTAGCTTTCTGATTAATAATTATCATAATAATATTCACAAACATTCATTATTAAAAATAAATATAAAAAATAATTTCTTTTTTTAAATCATCATAGAAACAACCATAGGCATTATATTATTAATGATACTTATATAGTAGCTTTCTGATTAATAATTATTAATCATAATAATATCCACAAACATTCATTATAAAATTTTTTTTATAAAAATCATGTCTTTTTTTAAATCATCATAGCAAGAACCATAGGCATTATATTATTAAATTATTATATTATTAATAATACGTATATAGTAGCTTTCTGATTAATAATTATCATAATAATATCCACAAACATTCATGATTAAAAATAATTATCATAAAAATCATGTATTTTTTTTAAATCATCATAGCAACAACCATAGGTGTTATATTATTAATGATACTTATATAGTAGCTTTCTGATTAATAATTATTAATCATAATACGGTAATATCCACAAACATTCATTATACAAAATAATTATAAAAATCATGTCTTTTTTTAAATCATCATAGCAACAACCACAGGTGTTATATTATTAAATTATTATATTATTAATAATACGTATATAGTAGCTTTCTGAGTAATAATTATCATAATAATATCCACAAACATTCATTATTAAAAATAATTATCATAAAAATCATGTGTTTCTATTAATCATAGCAACCAAGGGGAGGGCCCCCACTGACCCCCAAATACTCAAGATAAAGGTTGCACCACTCTCGTATAAATCTACAAATAAATCTTTATTGGTTGATACACAAAAGACAGTTTAAAATACATACAATAGACAAAGCCATGACTATAACACTAGAGGGCGCTGCTGACTCCTAATACTCCATAAACACATTATTATTATTATTATTATTGATGTTTATTTATATAGCGCCATCAACTTCCGTAGCGCTTTACAAGGTAAGAATATAGACAAGGTAAAACATATAGCACAGAGAACAATACAAAATTAGATGCCACAGGTTAAAACCAAGTGTTGTGAGCACAGGAAACAATAGGGAGGCGTGTTATCAAACAATCAATTCAATCCCATATATTGCAACACCACGAATCTCCCCTATCCCAAAGTGCATGTGCAGTTTAAATTACTAATATAAATAACATGAGTCAATAGATATAATATAAATGTACAACAATCAAACATACCAATATATCACC
Organism: Gastrophryne carolinensis; assembly: GCA_027917425.1. Classification (NCBI taxonomy): domain Eukaryota; kingdom Metazoa; phylum Chordata; class Amphibia; order Anura; family Microhylidae; genus Gastrophryne; species Gastrophryne carolinensis. Next base: position 2,603,005 of record CM051243.1, read on the forward strand.
ATAATCAATAAAGTGCCAATCTATAATTATAAAAATACCCCAACTGAGGACCCAGTGGGGTGACACAAAGGACAATAAACACACAGCATAAGAGATCTTACATAGCCATCGTAAAAGTGAGCAGCGCCCGTCCCCTGGCCAACGCGTTACGTGACGATGAGCATGTCACTTCATCAGGGCGAAATACTCAACATTAAAGCGAGTGTGCTGATTGGATGAACCACATCGGATGCCAGGGCCGCCCGAGTTCCACTCCTTGGGACCTCCTGAATTGGGATGCCCCAGTGTGTGAAACCCCTCAATCGCTAGTTTCACTCACCTTCTCCTGGAGCCCAGTCTGTGTGCTCTGGCTGCACCTCTATCCATGTGCACGCCTGGCGCATATTAATGTGCAGCTAGAGAAGCTGTTTAAAGATCCTATCCGCTTTTTGGGTACTCTAAGGCTGTGTTCTACGAACATTAATTCTACATACGACTGTTCTATGTACACTAATTCTATCTACGACTGTTCTAAGTACACTAATTCTGCGTACTACTGTTCTAGGTACACTAATTCTACATACTACTGTTCTACGTACACTAATTCTACATACTACTGTTCTATGTACACTAATTCTACATACGACTGTTCTTTGTACACTAATTATATGTACCACTGTTCTATGTACACTAATTCTACGTACGACTGTTCTATGTACACTAATTCTACATACGACTGTTCTATGTACACTAATTCTACGTACTACTGTTCTATGTACACTAATTCTACGTAAGACTGTTCTATGTACACAAATTCTACATACGACTGTTCTATGTACACTAATTCTACGTACGACTGTTCTATGTACACTAATTCTACGTACTACTGTTCTATGTACACTAATTCTATGTACTACTGTTCTATGTACACTAATTCTACGTACGACTGTTCTATGTACACTAATTCTACGTACTACTGTTCTATGTACACTAGTTCTACGTACGACTGTTCAATGTACACTAATTCTACGTACTACTGTTCTATGTACACTAATTCTACAAATACTGTTCTATGTACACTAATTCTACGTACCACTGTTCTATGTACACTAATTCTACGTACGACTGTTCTATGTACACTTATTCTACCTACAACTGTTCTAAGTACACTAATTCTATGTACTACTGTTCTATGTACACTAATTCTACATAGGACTGTTCTATGTACACTAATTCTACGTGCTACTGTTCTATGTACACTAATTCTACGTACGACTGTTCTATGTACACTAATTCTACGTACGACTGTTCTATGTACACTAATTCTACATACTACTGTTCTATGTACAATAGATCTACCTACGACTGTTCTATGTACACTAATTCTATGTTTTACTGTTCTATGTACACTAATTCTACTTACTACTGTTCTAAGTTCACTAATTCTACGTACTACTGTTCTGTGTACATTAATTCTACGTACGACTGTTCTATGTACACTAATTCTACGTACGACTGTTCTATGTACAATAGATCTACCTACGACTGTTCTGTGTACACTAATTCTACTTACTACTGTTCTAAGTTCACTAATTCCACGTACTACTGTTCTATGTACACTAATTCTACGTACTACTGTTCTATTTACACTAATTCTACGTACAGCTGTTCTATGTACACTAATTATACGTACTACTGTTCTATGTACACTAATTCTATGTACGACTGTTCTATGTACACTAATTCTACCTACTACTGTTCTATATACACTAATTCTACGTACAACTGTTCTATGTACACTAATTCTACATACTACTGTTCTATATACACTAATTATATGTACTACTGTTCTATGTACACTAATTCTACGTACTACTGTTCTATGTACACTAATTCTACGTCCGACTGTTCTATGTACACTAATTCTACGTACGACTGTTCTATGTACACTAATTCTACGTTCTACTGTTCTATGTACAATAGATCTACCTACGACTGTTCTATGTACACTAATTCTATGTATTACTGTTCTATGTACACTAATTCTACTTACTACTGTTCTAAGTTCACTAATTCTACATACTACTGTTCTATGTACATTAATTCTACGTACGACTGTTCTATGTACACTAATTCTACGTACTACTGTTCTATGTACAATAGATCTACCTACGACTGTTCTATGTACACTAATTCTATGTATTACTGTTCTATGTACACTAATTCTACTTACTACTGTTCTAAGTTCACTAATTCTATGTACTACTGTTCTATTTACACTAATTCTATGTACAGCTGTTCTATGTACACTAATTCTACGTACTACTGTTCTATGTACACTAATTCTATGTACGACTGTTCTATGTACACTAATTCTACGTACGACTGTTCTATGTACACTAATTCTATGTACTACTGTTCTATGTACACTAATTCCACGTGCTTCTGTTTTATGTATACTAATTCTATGTACTACTGTTCTATGTACACTAATTCTATGTACGACTGTTCTATGTACACTAATTTTATGTACTTCTGTTCTATGTACACTAATTCTACGTACTACTGTTCTATGTACACTAATTATATGTACTACTGTTCTATGTACACTAATTTTACATACTACTGTTCTATGTACACTCATTCTGCGTACTACTGTTTCATGTACACTAATTCTACATACAACTGTTCTATGTACACTAATTCTACATACGACTGTTCTATGTACACTAATTCTACCTACAAGTGTTCTATGTACACTAATTCCACCTACAACTGTTCTATGTACACTAATTCTACGTACGTCTGTCCTATGTACACTAATTCTACGTAGGACTGTTCTATGTACACTAATTCTACATACTACTGTACTATGTACACAAATTCTATGTACATTAATTCTCAGTACTACTGTTCTATGTACACTAATTCTATGTGCGACTGTTCAATATACACTAATTCTATGTATGACTGTTCTATGTGCACTAATTTTATGTATGACTGTTCTATGTACACTAATCCTACGTACGACTGTTCTATGTACACTAATTCTATGTACACTGATTCTACGTACGACTGTTCTATGTACACTAATTCTACGTAAGACTGTTCTATGTACACTAATTCTACGTACGACTGTTCTATGTACACTAATTCTACGTACGACTGTTCTATGTACACTAATTCTACGTATGACTATTCCATGTACACTAATTCTACGTACGACTGTAATAAGTACACTAATTCTACGTACGACTGTTCTATGTACACTAATTCTACGTATGACTATTCTATGTACACTAATTCTACGTATGACTGTACTAAGTACACTAATTCTACGTACGACTGTTCTATGTACACTAATTCTACGTACGACTGTTCTATGTACACTAACTCTACGTACGACTGTTCTATGTACACTAATTCTACGTACGACTGTTCTATGTACACTAATTCTACGTATGACTATTCCATGTACACTAATTCTACGTACGACTGTACTAAGTACACTAATTCTACGTACGACTGTTCTATGTACACTAATTCTACGTACGACTGTTCTATGTACACTAATTCTACGTATGACTATTCTATGTACACTAATTCTACGTATGACTGTACTAAGTACACTAATTCTACGTACGACTGTTCTATGTACACTAATTCTACGTACGACTGTTCTATGTACACTAACTCTACGTACGACTGTTCTATGTACACTAATTCTACGTACGACTGTTCTATGTACACTAATTCTACGTACGACTGTTCTATGTACACTAACTCTATGTACTACTGTTCTATGTAGACTAATTCCACGTGCCACTGTTTTATGTACACTAATTCTATGTACTACTGTTCTATGTACACTAATTCTACGTACTTCTGTTCTATGTACACTAATTCTACGTACGACTGTTCTATGTACACTAATTCTACGTACTACTGTTCTATGTACACTAATTCTACGTTCTGCTTTTCTATGTACACTAATTATATCTACGACTGTTCTATGTACACTAATTCTACGTACTACTGTTCTGGGTACATTAATTCTACGTACTACTGTTCTACGTCACTAATTCTACATACTACTGTTCTATGTACACTAATACTACGTACTACTGTTCTATGTACACTAATTCTACGTACGACTGTTCTATGTACACTAATTCTACGTACACTAATTCAACGTACGACTGTTCTACGTCACTAATTTTACATACTACTGTTCTATGTACACTAATTCTACCTACATTAATAGCAATTAATTAAGAATATTTCAAGATTATTCCATTGAAATGCATTGGAGAGCGCCAGGTAGCGAGCGGTCATACCTGTCGCTGTTCAAGGTCGCTCGCTGTCGCTGTGGGGTGAGGCTGGAATAATGATGAATGATTCGCTATCTGGCGCTCTGTCAGTCGCTAAGCAGGATCGGCTTGATAAATGTGTGATTGCGGGGGGGAGCCGGCATTCTCGTGGCGGTGAGCGTCATTACCGTTCGCTCACCATTCGCTACCTGGCGCTACCCCTTGTTAAATAAGGGCCATATTCTACGTACGACTGTTCTATGTAGACTATTTCTATGCACTACCGTTCAATGTACACTAATTCTACCTATGACTGTTCTATGTACACTAATTCTACCTACGACTGTTCTATGTACACTAATTCTACGTACGACTGTTCTATGTACACTAATTCTACGTACGACTGTTCTATGTACACTAATTCTACGTATGATTGTTCTATGTACACTAATTCTACATACGACTGTACTAAGTACACTAATTCTATGTACGACTGTTCTATGTACACTAATTCTACCTACGACTGTTCTATGTACACTAATTCTACGTACGACTGTTCTATCAACACTAATTCTACGTATGACTGTTCTATGTACACTAATTCTACGTATGACTGTTCTATGTACACTAATTCTACGTACGACTGTACTAAGTACACTAATTCTACGTACGACTGTTCTATGTACACTAATTCTACGTACGACTGTTCCATGTACACTAATTTTACGTACGACTGTTCTATTTACACTAATTCTACATACTACTGTTCTATGTACACTAATTCTAAGTACTGCTGTTCTATGTACACTAATTCTACGTAATACTGTTCTATATACACTAATTCTACGTACTGCTGTTCTATGTACACAAATTCTACGTTCTGCTTTTCTATGTACACTAATTATATCTACGACTGTTCTATGTACACTAATTCTACGTACTACTGTTCTAGGGACACTAATTCTATGTACTACTGTTCTACGTCACTAATTCTACATACTACTGTTCTATGTACACTAATACTACGTACGACTGTTCAATTTACACCAATTCTACCTACGACTGTTCTATGTACACTAATTCTACATACTACTGTTCTATGTACACTAATTCTACGTACACTAATTCAACGTATGATTGTTCTACGTCACAAATTTTACATACTACTGTTCTATGTACACTAATTCTGCCTACTGCTGTTCTTTGTACACTAATTCTACCTACGACTGTTCAATGTACACTAATTCTACCTACGACTGTTCAATGTACACTAATTCTACCTACGACTGTTCTATGTACACTAATTATATGTAAGACTGTTCTATGTACACTAATTCTTTGTACGACTGTTCTATGTACACTAATTCTAAGTACGACTGTTCTATGTACACTAATGCTACGTACGACTGTTCTATGTACACTAATTCTACGTCCGACCGTTCTATGTACACTAATTCGACGTACGACTGTACTAAGTACTCTAATTCTATGTACGACTGTTCTATGTACCCTAATTCTACGTACGACTGTTCTATGTACACTAATTCTACGTACGACTGTTGTATCAACACTAATTCTACGTACGACTGTTCTATGTACACTAATTCTACGTACGACTGTACTAAGTACACTAATTCTACTTACGACTGTTCTTTGTACACTAATTCTACGTACGACTGTTTTATTTACACTAATTCTACGTACGACTGTTCTATTTACACTAATTCTACGTACTACTGTTCTATGTACACTAATTCTAAGTACTGCTGTTCTATGTACACTAATTCTACGTAATACTGTTCTATATACACTAATTCTACGTACTGCTGTTCTATGTACACTAATTCTACGTTCTGCTGTTCTATGTACACTAATTATATCTACGACTGTTCTATGTACACTAATTCTACGTACTACTGTTCTAGGTACACTAATTCTACGTACTACTGTTCTACGTCACTAATTCTACATACTACTGTTCTATGTACACTAATACTACGTACGACTGTTCAATGTACACCAATTCTACCTACGACTGTTCTATGTACACTAATTCTACGTACTACTGTTCTATGCACACTAATTCTACGTACGACTGTTCCATGTACACCAATTCTACGTACGACTGTTCTATGTACACTAATTCTACGTACACTAATTCTACGTACGACTGTTCTACGTCACTTATTTTACATACTACTGTTCTATGTACACTAATTCTACCTACTGCTGTTCTTTGTACACTAATTCTACGTACGACTGTTCTATGTAGACTATTTCTATGCACTACCGTTCTATGTACACTAATTCTACCTACGACTGTTCAATGTACACTAATTCTACCTACGACTGTTCTATGTACACTAATTCTACCTAAGACTGTTCTATGTACACTAATTCTACCTACGACTGTTCTATGTACACTAATTCTACCTACGACTGTTCTATGTACACTAATAGCTGCTGCTTGTCGGTTAAAATGTTAAAGTTTGATGATGATACAACACTAATGACTAGAGGTAGGCGAACCCGAACCGCAAACTTTGGGTCCTTGCTGAAATTGTTCAGGACCCGCTTGTTCAGGTACCAGATCCCCAACACAGACTTACACCAGAAGGGTTCAGCGTTGGTTGTTGGGGGTGCGACTGTAAACTTACCTGAGCCGGCAACCATGGTTTCATCATTCTCACTCTTTTTTCAGGAGAGGAAACTGCCATTGACTTTCATTGTCTAAATTGGGGCTCATTCAGAGCCAGGTTAAAACTTACACCCGGTAGACAATGAAAGTCAAAGGCAGTTTTCTCTCCTAAAAGAGGAGTGAGAATCCTCACCTAGCTCTAAATCAACCCTATGGCTGGGGCTACAATAAGATGGCACGAAACTGAATTTGCAAAGTTCGGTGCAAGCACAAACTTTGATGTTAGGGTTCGCTCTACACTAATTCTAAGTAACCGCTTACTTGTAATATTAATAATAATATTAATCATATTATATAATATTAATAATAAATCAGCATTTTTTATCTCTTATTAGGTAAAGTCATAAACATCTCAGCAGGAAATAGCGGTGACCTCACAGCCCTGTAACTTATGTTTTTAAACATGAAGCTGACTCCCAGAATCCTGTAGGTGCGCATTAGTATGGCGATCCGGTGGCGGCATATTTTGGTCGATATGTCCGTTCAGGCTCTAACCTCTTCACCCCCAATAGAGCGATAAGAAGAAATCTCCTACCTTCATATATACATGGCCGTCCAGCAGTCTTGGAAATGATTTCCGCGTCGGGGCCTCACACTGACGCAGGAGCGTGTAAACATTCCTTGCCTACGTTTACTCTGTCTGCTCAATCATTAACAGGACGGGATAAAGGGGTGGGAGCGGCACCTTATCTCAGTGTTATCATGTGACCACACTGGCCATAAGCGCGCTTCAGCTGAGTGTAAAGCTGGGGCGCAGAATCCAAAATAACCCCCTGCCCAGGCCAACCAGCCCTCCACCATCATTTACCAGAAGGTACCGGGCCAATGATGTTAGACCAAAAGTTCATTAGACAAACAGGTTCATTTCATCCAATAATCTGTCAAGGTTCAATGGCTGCAGTAAATCCAGCCTGACGCAAAAAAATTCTTCGTATTACTGTTCTATGTACACTAATTCTACGTACTACTGTTCTATGTACACTAATTATACGTTCTACTGTTCTGCGTACACTAATTCTACGTACTACTGTTCTATGTACACTAATTCTACGTATGGCTGTTCTATGTACACTAATTATACGTACTACTGTTCTATGTACACTAATTCTACGTGCTACTGTTCTATGTACACTAATTCTACGTACGGCTGTTCTATGAACACTTATTCTACGTACGGCTGTTCTATGAACACTAATTCTACGTACTACTGTTCTATGTACACTAATTCTACGTACTAGTGTTCTTTGTACACTAATTCTACGTACTAGTGTTCTATGTACACTAATTCTACGTACTACTGTTCTATGTACACTAATTCTACGTACTACTTTTGTATGTACACTAATTCTATGTACTACTGTTCTATGTACACTAATTTTATGTACTACAGTTCTATGTACACTAATTCTACGTACTACTGTTCTATGTACACTAATTCTATGTACTACTGTTCTATGTACACTAATTCTATGTACTACTGTTCTATGTACACTAAATCTACGTACTACTGTTCTATGTACACTAAATATACGTACGGCTGTTCTATGTACACTAATTCTACGTACGGCTGTTCTATGTACACTAATTCTACGTGCTACTGTTCTATGTACACTAATTCTAAGTACGGCTGTTCTATGTACACTAATTCTACGTACTACTGTTCTATGAACACTAATTCTACGTACTACTGTTCTATGAACACTAATTCTACGTACGGCTGTTCTATGTACACTAATTCTATGTACTACTGTTCTATGAACACAAAATTCTACGTACGGCTGTTCTATGTACACTAATTTTATGTACTAGTGTTCTATGTACACTAATTCTACGTACTACTGTTCTATGTACACTCGTTCTACGTACTAGTGTTCTTTGTACACTAATTCTACGTACTAGTGTTCTATGTACACTAATTCTGCGTACTACTGTTCTATGTACACTAATTCTACGTACTAGTGTTCTATGTACACTAATTCTGCGTACTACTGTTCTATGTACACTAATTCTATGTACTACTGTTCTATGTACACTAATTCTACATACGACTGTTCTATGTACACTAATTCTACGTACTAGTGTTCTATGTACACTAATTCTACATACGACTGTTCAATGTACACTAATTCTACCTACGACTGTTCTATGTACACTAATTATACCTACGACTGTTCTATGTACACTAATTCTACGTTCTACTGTTCTATGTACACTAATTCTTCGTACAACTGTTTTATGTACGTAGAAAAAGGAGTTAAAGCATACCTAAACCTAAAAAACTTGAAAAATGATTTGCTTAGACTTCCAACCAATGAGGCGCTTTGATTTGGTTAAGGTGACTGTGCAGGGAACATGATTCAGCAGCTTATCTGCTCTCTCCTCTCCTGTATCCTCGCAGCAGCACCTAGAAGCAGCAACTTGGCACTGACCTGTGGCAACCCCTCCCCCACGATTTTGCTAGCAGTAGACCACCAATCATAGGGCTTGACTGGTGGTCTATGACTCTGTCTCAAGTTGCCGACTGTGTATTGCAGCGTTGTGATTAGGTGTCAAAGTAAATAACCTGCTTTTGTACTGGAGAGTGTCAAAGTTGGTGTCTCTGCTTTGGAGGGGTTTGTTTTAGAAAATAAAAAAGGATGAGGAAAATATGAGCTTTGAAGTGGACGAAAACCCTGAGTGATCGGCCCGGAAATCTTTGATTTCCTCCATCCAAAACCTGGATGCCCCGCTGTGTGAAACCCCCCAGGTCGCCCATACACTTACCTTCATTCCCGGAACAACGCCGCATGCGTGAGCCTTGACCGCACCCTCGCTATCCCTCTAGCAGGGCACGTGCCTTAGTCGCTCGCCTTAGACGACATAACATCAGCGGTTCCGAGCTCGCTGATTTGATGAGCAGCCGCGCATGAGCCGTAGGAAGAGGTGAGTTGGTTTTGGCGATCTGGGGGATTTCACACAGTGGGTCATCCCTGGTTGGGGTGCCCCAGGGGCAGGGACCAAAATCCAGGATAGTCAAAATCCTAGGTTTTGGTCCACTTTAAGGCTGTGTGATTTATGGTCTATGTATCTGCCTGGACAATCCCTTTAATGAGCAATGGGAATTTCGAAAGTGATCATTTTAGTCATTTCTCTGCACCCCACTTGTAGTGGTGGTCGCCACTGGTGCATTCACCGCACTCACAGCAACCAATAAGTTTTACTGACCGGGTATGCACACAGACCCTGAATACTCATTGGATACCAGCCAAAACATGGTGGTTACAAGGTTGTAGTGAGGACAATAGGGTGGATTCATGGTCGTTGACTTTGTGCACTCTATTTGGAGCGATAAGTTGTGCTTGATGATGGTCGTTGTTTTGACCTTAATTTTTGTAATTTTTGACAACAGCATTTTTTTCCAACAAAAAGCAAAAAAAAAGGGTTCAGTTCCTAAAAGGAACTTGCGGCTGACGTTTTCATTGTTCAAAGACATGCAGCACGCTGCCGGCGTGTGTTTTTTGGATGAAATCAGCCTGTTACTCATAGGAATTGGCAGTTTGCTCCACCTATTTGCCGGAGGAAATTCGCTCTTCAAATTACGCACGCTTTTCTGCCCCTAAACATTCTATTAATCAGGCGCCAGAGGCAGTTTGGTGCGCCAAAGCGAAACATTTCAGCCGCAGATTGGCGCATTGGTGAACACTAGTGCACTAATTGGCGCAAAAACAAATGCGCATCCCAGTTTGACGACCATGAATGAGTGGAAGCCCGATCGCAATTTGGCGCTCCAAATAATGTGCCCACCGACCATATATCGACCCTATAGACTGTAAATGGCATTGCACTGAATTAGCTGAAGTCTGTATTTCTAGAACAAGTTATGAGCTGTAATAGGATTAAAATTCCTTCTGTTTAGATAAGCGGGATTATGCAGTAGAAGGAAAAGTTCAAAGTTCCGGGAATAACTGATTCTGCTTTCGTGCTTTTCTGGGGCTAAATGATGAAAACCTGGGCATTTCATTTTATTCTCTAGGGCTAATTCACACATTGCATCCCGGCCACTATAGATCTCCTTCCAGTGGTCTAGTAGCCATAGCTGGTAATGTTATTACATGCAAGGAGGGCATCCCGGCCACTATAGATCTCCTTCCAGTGGTCTAGTAGCCATAGCTGGTAATGTTATTACATGCCAGGAGGGCATCCCGGCCACTATAGATCTCCTTCCAGTGGTCTAGTAGCCATAGCTGGTAATGTTATTACATGCAAGGAGGGCATCCCGGCCACTATAGATCTCCTTCCAGTGGTCTAGTAGCCATAGCTGGAAATGTTATTACATGCAAGGAGGGCATCCCGGCCACTATAGATGTCCTTCCAGTGGTCTAGTAGCCATAGCTGGTAATGTTATTACATGCAAGGAGGGCATCCCGGCCACTATAGATCTCCTTCCAGTGGTCTAGTAGCCATAGCTGGTAATGTTATTACATGCAAGGAGGGCATCCCGGCCACTATAGATCTCCTTCCAGTGGTCTAGTAGCCATAGCTGGTAATGTTATTACATGCACGGGGGGCATCCCGGCCACTATAGATCTCCTTCCAGTGGTCTAGTACTCATAGCTGGTAATGTTATTACATGCAAGGAGGGCATCCCGGCCACTATAGATCTCCTTCCAGTGGTCTAGTACTCATAGCTGGTAATGTTATTACATGCAAGGAGGGCATTCCGGCCACTATAGATCTCCTTCCAGTGGTCTAGTAGCCATAGCTGGAAATGTTATTACATGCAAGGAGGGCATCCCGGCCACTATAGATCTTCTCATGTATTCTTAATGACTAGCTCCACAAATTTACAGTGTCATAGTGCTTTTACAGAGAAGAATCTCCTCCTGACAATCTATCAGGGTATTCGCTGCATTAATTAATTTAGTTTCCCTCCTTTGAACGCGCTCCAGTTCTGATTGCTCCTTCTTATGCACTGGTGTCCAGAACTGTACACAATGTTCCATAGGGGGTCTGACCTGTGACTTATAAGACTCGATTTGTGGTTGTGCGCCTGAGCATTTGCGCAAGTTTATCTTTGAGCGCCAAGTCGCGCTTGTTTTTTTCCTGATTCACGGTCATCTAAATTTAAAACACATTTTTCAAGCTGCAAATTTTCCTCCGAGTGCGCACCAATGCAGAAACTTGTACTTGTCATTTTCCGCAAGTGCATATTGGCAACTGGGCCGCTTAGAGGGTAGAAAAGCGTGCGCAAATGTGTCATTTTCAAAGCTGGAAAAAGCTGGAGTAAACTGCCGACTGTGCTGACTAACTGGCTTAAAATAAGGAGAAATAAGCGCCTATATATCAATGACACCTAAATGTTTCTCCCCTTTCTTTACTCAGTTGTGATTCTGTCTCTCCAGCTTCTGTGTTTTAAGCGAGTCTCTATTTTCCATTTCAGAGTGAATGGAGTGTCAACTGAGTCACCTGACCGGATAATAGAGATTCGATTAAAACACAGAAGCTGGAGAGATAAAATCACAATTGATAAACAGTAAAGAAAGGAAAGAAACATGGGAGACCATCGGGACCAGGAGCTTAGCCCTCTCTTACAGCGCCCGATACCAGCTTACAGCGTCTACTAGTGGTCGCTATACAGAATCTCATCTGCCAATACCTGGCGCTAGTAATAAATCAGCCTCCACCACTTTAGCGCCAGACCTGTAATGACAATTCTGCATAAAAATATAAAAAGTCCAAAAAATGTATAAAAGTGTTTGTTTGCAGCCGGGAGACGTCACACAATGATCGGAGCAAAAAAAAAAAAAAAGGCAAACACGTTGTTTATACACAACTAATTAAACCCCATTGAAATGTATGAGAGAGCGACACTGAGCGACAGGTACTACATGGCGCTGCTGAGCCTAGAGCGCCGGCGCTATACACTGACCTGCCTGTAATAATACATGTGACACTACATGGCGCTGTTATATGTAATAATACATGTGACGCCACAAGGCGCTGTTATATGTAATAATACATGTGACACTACATGGCGCTGTTATATGTAATAATGCATGTGACACTACATGGCGCTGTTATATGTAATAATACATGTGACACTACATGGCGCTGTTATATGTAATAATACATGTCACGCTACATGATGCTGTTATATGTAATAATACATGTGACGCTACATGGCGCTGTTATATGTAATAATACATGTGACACTGCATGGCGCTGTTCTATGTAATAATACATGTGACGCTACATGGCGCTGTTATATGTAATAATACATGTGACGCTATATGCCGCTATTATATGTAATAATACATGTGACGCTACATGGCGCTGTTATATGTAATGATATATGTGCCGCTACATGGCGCTTTTATATGTAATAATACATGTGACGCTACATGGCGCTGTTATATGTAATGATACATGTGATGCTACATGGCGCTGTTATATGTAATAATACATGTGACGCTACATGGCGCTGTTATATGTAATGATACATGTGATGCTACATGGCGCTGTTATATGTAATGATATATGTGCCGCTACATGGCGCTTTTATATGTAATAATACATGTGACGCTACATGGCGCTGTTATATGTAATGATACATGTGATGCTACATGGCGCTGTTATATGTAATAATACATGTGACGCTACATGGCGCTGTTATATGTAATGATACATGTGATGCTACATGGCGCTGTTATATGTAATGATACATGTGACGCTACATGGCGCTGTTATATGTATAATACATGTGACGCTACATGGCGCTGTTATATGTAATAATACATGTGATGCTACATGACGCTGTTATATGTAATAATACATGTGACACTACATGGCGCTGTTATATGTAATAATACATGTGACGCTACATGGCGCTGTTATATGTAATAATACATGTGACACTACATGGCGCTGTTATATGTAATAATACATGTGACACTACATGGCGCTGTTATATGTAATAATACATGTGACGCTACATGGCGCTGTTATATGTAATAATACATGTGACGCTACATGGCGCTGTTATATGTAATAATACATGTGATGCTACATGAAGCTGTTATATGTAATAATACATGTGATGCTACATGACACTGTTATATGTAATAATACATGTGACACTACATGGCGCTGTTATATGTAATAATACATGTGACGCTACATGATGCTGTTATATGTAATAATACATGTGACGCTACATGACGCTGTTATATGTAATAATACATGTGATGCTACATGACACTGTTATATGTAATAATACATGTGACACTACATGGCGCTGTTATATGTAATAATACATGTGACGCTACATGGCGCTGTTATATGTAATAATACATGTGACGCTACATGGCGCTGTTATATGTAATAATACATGTGATGCTACATGAAGCTGTTATATGTAATAATACATGTGACACTACATGGCGCTGTTATTTGTAATAATACATGTGACGCTACATGGTGCTGTTATATGTAATAATACATGTGACACTACATGGCGCTGTTATTTGTAATAATACATGTGACGCTACATGGCGCTGTTATATGTAATAATACATGTGACACTACATGGTGCTGTTATATGTAATAATACATGTGACGCTACATGATGCTGTTATATGTAATAATACATGTGACGCTACATGACGCTGTTATATGTAATAATACATGTGATGCTACATGACTCTGTTATATGTAATAATACATGTGACGCTACATGGCGCTGTTATATGTAATAATACATGTGACACTACAGGGCGCTGTTATATGTAATAATACATGTGACACTACATGATGCTGTTATATGTAATAATACATGTGACGCTACATGGCGCTGTTATATTTAATAATACATGTGATGCTACATGACGCTGTTATATGTAATAATACATGTGATACTACATGACGCTGTTATATGTAATAATACATGTGACGCTACATGGCGCTGTTATATGTAATAATACATGTGACACTACATGACGCTGTTATATGTAATAATACATGTGATGCTACATGACTCTGTTATATGTAATAATACATGTGACACTACATGACGCTGTTATATGTAATAATACATGTGACACTACATGACGCTGTTATATGTAATAATACATGTGACGCTACATGGCGCTGTTATATGTAATAATACATGTGACGCTATATGCCGCTATTATATGTAATAATACATGTGACGCTACATGGCGCTGTTATATGTAATGATATATGTGCCGCTACATGGCGCTTTTATATGTAATAATACATGTGACGCTACATGGCGCTGTTATATGTAATGATACATGTGATGCTACATGGCGCTGTTATATGTAATAATACATGTGACGCTACATGGCGCTGTTATATGTAATGATACATGTGATGCTACATGGCGCTGTTATATGTAATGATATATGTGCCGCTACATGGCGCTTTTATATGTAATAATACATGTGACGCTACATGGCGCTGTTATATGTAATGATACATGTGATGCTACATGGCGCTGTTATATGTAATAATACATGTGACGCTACATGGCGCTGTTATATGTAATGATACATGTGATGCTACATGGCGCTGTTATATGTAATGATACATGTGACGCTACATGGCGCTGTTATATGTATAATACATGTGACGCTACATGGCGCTGTTATATGTAATAATACATGTGATGCTACATGACGCTGTTATATGTAATAATACATGTGACACTACATGGCGCTGTTATATGTAATAATACATGTGACGCTACATGGCGCTGTTATATGTAATAATACATGTGACACTACATGGCGCTGTTATATGTAATAATACATGTGACGCTACATGGCGCTGTTATATGTAATAATACATGTGACGCTACATGGCGCTGTTATATGTAATAATACATGTGATGCTACATGAAGCTGTTATATGTAATAATACATGTGACACTACATGGCGCTGTTATTTGTAATAATACATGTGACGCTACATGGCGCTGTTATATGTAATAATACATGTGACGCTACATGGCGCTGTTATATGTAATAATACATGTGACGCTACATGGCGCTGTTATATGTAATAATACATGTGATGCTACATGAAGCTGTTATATGTAATAATAAATGTAATGCTACATGGCGCTGTTATTTGTAATAATACATGTGACGCTACATGGCGCTGATATATGTAATAATACATGTGACGCTACATGGCGCTGTTATATGTAATAATACATGTGACACTACAGGGCGCTGTTATATGTAATAATACATGTGACACTACATGATGCTGTTATATGTAATAATACATGTGACGCTACATGGCGCTGTTATATGTAATAATACATGTGATGCTACATGACGCTGTTATATGTAATAATACATGTGATACTACATGACGCTGTTATATGTAATAATACATGTGACGCTACATGGCGCTGTTATATGTAATAATACATGTGATGCTACATGACGCTGTTATATGTAATAATACATGTGACACTACATGATGCTGTTATATGTAATAATACATGTGACGCTACATGGCGCTGTTATATGTAATAATACATGTGATGCTACATGACGCTGTTATATGTAATAATACATGTGACGCTACATGGCGCTGTTATATGTGATAATACATGTGACACTACATGGCGCTGTTATATGTAATAATACATGTGACACTACAGGGCGCTGTTATATGTAATAATACATGTGACACTACATGGCGCTGTTATATGTAATAATACATGTGACGCTACATGATGCTGTTATATGTAATAATACATGTGACGCTACATGGCGCTGTTATATGTAATAATACATGTGATGCTACATGACGCTGTTATATGTAATGATACATGTGACGCTACATGACGCTGTTATATGTAATAATACATTTGATTCTACATGGCGCTGTTATATGTAATGATACATGTGACGCTACATGACGCTGTTATATGTAATAATACATGTGACACTACATGGCGCTGTTATATGTAATAATACATGTGACACTACATGGCGCTGTTATATGTAATAATACATGTGACACTACATGGCGCTGTTATATGTAATAATACATGTGACACTACAGGGCGCTGTTATATGTAATAATACATGTGATGCTACATGACGCTGTTATATGTAATAATACATGTGACACTACATGGCGCTGTTATATGTAATAATACATGTGACACTACATGGCGCTGTTATATGTAATAATACATGTGACACTACATGGCGCTGTTATATGTAATAA
>CM051243.1:2632739-2633760 GCA_027917425.1 Gastrophryne carolinensis
AGAGATAGATAGATAGATAGATATGAGATAGATAGATAGATAGATAGATATGAGATAGATAGATAGATAGATAGATAGATAGATAGGAGATAGATAGATAGATAGATAGATATGAGATAGATAGATAGATAGATAGATATAGATAGATAGATAGATAGATATGAGATAGATAGATAGATAGATAGATATGAGATAGATAGATAGATAGATAGATAGATAGATAGAGATAGATAGATAGATAGATAGATAGATAGATAGATAGATAGATAGATATGATAGATAGATAGATAGATAGATAGATAGATAGATAGATAGATAGATAGATAGATAGATAGATAGATAGATAGATATGAGATAGATAGATAGATAGATAGATAGATAGATAGATAGATAGATAGATATGGATAGATAGATAGATAGATAGATAGATAGATAGATAGATAGATAGATAGATATAGATAGATAGATAGATAGATAGAGATAGATAGATAGATAGATAGATAGATAGATAGATAGATATGAGATAGATAGATAGATAGATAGATATGAGATAGATAGATAGATAGATATGAGATAGATAGATAGATAGATATGAGATAGATAGATAGATAGATAGATAGATAGATAGATAGATAGAGATAGATAGATAGATAGATAGATAGATATGAGATAGATAGATAGATAGATATGATAGATAGATAGATATGAGATAGATAGATAGATAGATAGATAGATAGATAGATAGATATGATAGATAGATAGATAGATATGAGATAGATAGATAGATAGATAGATAGATAGATATGAGATAGATAGATAGATAGATAGATAGATAGATAGATAGATATGAGATAGATAGATAGATAGATAGATAGATAGATAGATAGATAGATAGATAGATAGATAGATAGATAGATAGATATGAGATAGATAGATAGATAGATAGATTGATAGATAGATGAGATAGATAGATAGATAGATAGATTAGATAGATAGATAGATATGAGATAGATAGATAGAT
>CM051243.1:2638960-2643960 GCA_027917425.1 Gastrophryne carolinensis
TTCCAGGCTATGGGTGTGTTATATGCCGACCCAGATCAGCAGTCCACAGCCGAAAACAGGCTTCGGGCCTTAAAGCAAGGTCGGAATACTGCCGAAGATTACAGTGCTGAATTCAGGCGGTGGGCAGTAGAGTCCAGATGGAATGACCCAGCCCTGTGTAGCCAGTTCCGTATGGGTCTATCGGAGGGTATCAAGGACGCATTGGTTAATTTCCCTACACCAGCAGATCTTGACCAGCTAATGCAGGTCACCATCAAAATAGATCGGCGTCTTAGGGAAAGAGCTAGGGAAAGGGTTAGGACTTCTCCGTCCTTTAAGCCATCTCAGAACCCCAACCCATCGTCATCCCTTGGGGTAAACACACCCTCTTCCTCACTGGAAGAACCCATGCAGGTCAGTAGAGCTCGTCTTACCCAGGACGAAAAGCAGCGAAGATGCTCCATGGGCCTATGCTTATATTGTGGGAATGCGGGACATTTTGCTAGGTCCTGTCCTAACAAGGGATACCCGACGGGAAACTTCCTCGCCTAGATCAGGAGGAGAGTACTGATCTAGGTGAGTCCGTTAACTACTCTCATTTGAACAAAATGTTAATTCCCATCGAGCTTTCTTGGGGCCCTTCAAAACAGGCAGTATCCGCCTTTATCGATAGTGGAGCTGCGGGCAATTTCCTGGATCGGAGCATGATCTCCATCCTGGGAATTCCATTGGTACCCCTTGAGAAATCTCTACAGGTATTGGCCATAAATGGGAAGGCCATCCAGGGAGGTCCAGTCTGTACTAAGACCCCTCCTCTCAAATTAATTGCCGGCTCTTCCCACTCTGAGTACATCGAGTTCTTGGTTTTTGATTGTCCAGAAACCCCGGTGGTTCTGGGATACCCATGGTTAAAGCTCCACAACCCTATTTTAGACTGGCAGACTGGGGATTTAGTTAGGCGGAGTAATTACAGCAAGACACACTGTTTCTCCACTGCTCTTAGAAGTTTTCAGATGCTGCCCCAGGGGTTGCCTCAGCCTTATGCGGATTGGGCTGATGTTTTTTCTGAGCGGTCTGCAGATTCCCTTCCCCCACACAGGGCCTATGACTGCCCCATTGACCTGCTCCCTGGAACTATCCCTCCTAGAGGGAAGATTTATAATCTTACCCGGCCGGAGGAGCAGGCAATGAAGGAGTACATCTCCGAAAATTTGAACAAGGGGTTCATCCGTCCTTCAACGTCACCTGCGGGGGCTGGCTTCTTTTTTGTGGAGAAAAAAGATGGTGGATTAAGGCCTTGCATAGATTACAGGGCCCTGAATAAGATTACGGTAAAGAACCGGTATCCTCTTCCCTTGATTGTGGATTTATTTAATCAAGTAGTTGGTGCTCGGGTTTTCTCCAAGTTAGACCTAAAGGGGGCCTACAACCTGATTCGTATTCGGCAGGGGGACGAGTGGAAAACGGCATTTAATGTTAAAGATGGTCATTACGAATATCTAGTCATGCCCTTTGGCCTTTGTAATGCTCCACGTATTACAATACAATACGTTGAGCAGTTCCACCCTCTAAAAGGTAGCACTTTGAAATATACAAACTCAGTGCGGTAATCTAATTTAATTTTTATTCTCTTTGTAATGCTCCAGCAGTCTTCCAAGACTTTGTTAACGATGTCTTCCGAGACTATTTGGGCAGATTCATGGTAATTTATTTGGATGATATCCTCATTTTCTCTAATTCTTTGTCCGAACATAGACAACATGTGAAGATGGTTCTTCAAAAATTGAGAGAGAATAATCTATATGCCAAAATTTCTAAATGTATGTTTGAGGTCACCTCCGTTCCCTTCTTGGGTTATGTAATTTCTATCCAGGGATTGGAGATGGATGCGGGGAAAGTTTCGGCGGTGCGGCACTGGGTACAACCCAAAACTTTAAAAGAACTACAGCGTTTTTTAGGTTTCGCTAATTTCTATCGACGCTTTATTAAGGGTTTTTCCAATATTGTTGCTCCTCTCACCAACCTTACCCGCAAGGGCGCCTTCACTGTAAACTGGTCATCATCGGCCAATGAAGCCTTCCTGACTCTAAAACAGGCTTTTACTTCAGCGCCAGTTTTAGTTCACCCTGACGTTAATAAACCTTTTACCATTGAAGTAGATGCGTCCGAGTTGGGTGTGGGGGCAGTTTTGTCGCAATACTCTGGTAATCCTGAACGTTTGCATCCCTGCGCCTACTACTCACGGAAATTTAGTACCGCGGAACAGAATTATGATGTTGGAAACAGGGAGTTATTGGCGATTAAACTGGCCTTTGATGAATGTCGGTCTATACCGATCACAAAAACCTCGAGTACATTAGTTCAGCTAAGAGACTGAACTCTCATCAGGCTCGTTGGGCATTATTTTTCTCGCGCTTTAACTTTATTATTACATTTAAGCCAGGAGTTAAAAATTCTAAAGCGGATGCTCTGTCCCGCATGTTTGGGGATTGCAAGGATCGGGGTGATGTGGGTGAGCCTATTTTGCCTTTGGGTTGTGTGATTGGGGCTTTGCTTCCTGATCATTCTAATGCTTTGGCGCCGTTTCAAAATGAATCCCCTGTAGATGTACCTTTAGGGTGTCAGTTTGTACCGCCGCATCTGCGCCCTGATGTAATCCGCGAGTTTCATGATGCCAAGACTGCTGGTCATCTGGGAAATCGTAAGACTTTCATTTTAGCCCGACGCCATGTATGGTGGCCTACTATGCGACATGATATTACTGCCTTTATCGACGCATGTTCTGTTTGTGCGCGAAGTAAGGGGGTTCACAAGGCCCCTAGTGGGTGCCTGGTCCCACTTGAGATTCCTAAAGAACCATGGACTCATATCTCTATGGATTTTATTGTAGATTTGCCTCCCTCACATGGAAATACTGTGATTTGGGTGGTCGTCGACTGTTTCAGTAAGATGGCACATTTTATTCCTTTATCTAAGCTACCGTCAGCTCCTGAGCTTTCGCGGTTATTTATCTCGCATATTTTCCGTCTCCATGGCATTCCATCTAATGTAGTTTCCGATCGAGGTGTGCAATTTACTTTGCGTTTTTGGATTAGTTTCTGTTCACGCTTGGGAATTCAGATTTCTTTGTCTTCTGCATACCATGCCCAGACTAATGGGCAGACTGGAAGAACTAATCAAAGTTTGGAACAATACTTGAGATGTTACATTTCTGATGCTCAAGAGCAATGGTCAGAATTTATTGATTTCGCTGAGTTTGCGTACAATAATGCGCCAAGTGAAAGTACTAAGACGTCTCCATTCTTTTGCAATTTTGGGAAAAATCCTAAAGCTTCCTCCCTCTCTGGGTCACCTTCCGATTTACCGGCATTGGAAGAGTGGCTCCGGGAGCAGAGAGACATCTGGGCACGCATCCAAGAAAATTTAGAGACTACACTTTTAAGATATAAGAAATTCGCCGATCGCCACAGATCTCAGGAACCCGTCCTTCAGGTTGGGGACCTCATTTGGGTTTCCACTAAGAACATTGCTCTCCGGCAGCCTTCTAGTAAGTTAGGGCCCAAATTTATTGGCCCTTTCCCCATTATTCAGAAACTAAGCAATGTATCCTTTAAGGTCCAGCTCCCGCGAACCATGAGAATCCCAAATTCTTTTCATGTGTCGCTGTTAAAACCAGCCAAAGATGCGCCATGGCGATCCTTATCGCCTATTCTAGTTAATAACGAACCTGAATATGAAGTGAACAAGATTCTCGACTCTCGTAAGGTCCGTAATTCTTTGCAATATTTAATTGACTGGGTGGGTTATGGTCCTGAGGAGAGATGTTGGGTTACGGCAAAAGACGTACATGCTAAAGTTCTTGTTAGGAAGTTCCATCGTGACAATCCGGAGAAGCCTGGTGAGGGTCCGGAGGCCCCTCGTGAGAGGGGGGGTAATGTCAGGTTTCACTTACCCGTCTCCCGGTCCAGCGGCGTCCCCGATGCTCAGCCGCCCGCTGCGCAGCCACCCGCCCGGCGGCCGTGGCAAGCGGCGGCTTCTGCTGTCGCGCGCGCCCTCTGGCGTTCCGGCCGGCGGCCCCGGCTTCCTTACACGTGCTCGCGCACGCGAGCGAGCACGTTCTGGTTATTTAAAGTTATTTAAAGTTAATTAAAGGGCCAGGTGGGGTGGGGGGAGTGCCCTGCAGGGACAGGGCCAATGAGCCCTAAGTGATGTGAGGGCTTCGCCCTCCTCAGGTGTCCAATCTGTGTCAGGTTCATAGTATGCACCAATCACCACACAATTCCCCTGATACCTGCCTCCTATATAAGCTCTTCCCCGTCAGTTCATCAGTGCCTGTTATAGCACCTAGTACCTAGTCTATCTAGCTTGTCTCTTGATTGATCTGAACTCCCGTTGCCGACCACCGCCTGTATTTGACCATTCTTGATCAGAACTCCCGTTGCCGACCACCGCCTGTATTTGACCATTCTTGATCAGAACTCCCGTTGCCGACCACCGCCTGTATTTGACCATTCTTGATCAGAACTCCCGTTGCTGACCACCGCCTGTATTTGACCATTCTTGATCTGAACTTCCGTTGCCGACCACTGCCTGTACTTGACCATTCTTGATCTGAACTCCCGTTGCCGACCACCGCCTGAATTTGACCATCCTCGATCTGAACTTCTGTTGCCGACCTCAGCTCTGATCCTTGACCATGATTTGTCTACTCCTATTGTACCGCTGCCTTCTCGGAACTCCCGTTGCCGACCCCCAGCCTGTTTGGACTTCCGTTTTACGCTCCAGCTATTGGGCTCATTCAATACCGCTTCCAGCCACGGGTTCTCCAGACCTCCGAACAGTAAGCCTACATCCTTTGAGCCATTGAAGTCCTGGGGGCAACCGATCCCGGGCAGGCGTATTCTGCGTCCCGGCAAGCGGGGGCTCCTATAGGTGAAGCTGGCTGCGGAGATTGGGGGTTGAGGGCTTACCTGGAGGGCTGGAGTTACCCGAGCGGATCATTGAAGTACCCAGAGCGTGAC